>BLXT01000588.1:6021926-6037048 GCA_019648995.1 Plakobranchus ocellatus | reverse complement strand
AAAAAGAGAGAAATTCCGTCTGCTGATTTAAAGGAGTTTTAATTAGATGATTGCTGTACATGCCGAAATTGCAGAATTCAATACCACCTGAGAGTTTCAAATCAAGACACCTTTTACATGCTGAATCCAATGTATCAAGTTTTAATATCTTTTTGTTAAAATAAATATTTTGGAATATAATTATAGTTATTGGCCATTCTTTCCTGTATAGTGCTATATTTTCTGCATATTTGATGCATCTTCTTCATTTTGTGAGGTGTTGTGATGTTAGAGTGCAATTTTCTCATTTTTAAAAGGCTTAGCATTATGATGATATAGTTCCACATGAATTCAGTTTTGACATTGTATTGCAAGAAAATTATGAAATTGTAACATCGTATTTTCAGAGGATACTGTCAATTTTTTTCTTCTCACTTTATTTTAAAAGCAAAAACTTGGAGTTGTAAAAATTATAAATAAACAAAGATCAGCTTAACTCTCTGCATCATGCAATGCTTGAGACAATTTTTCAAACACAAAATAACACATATTGAAAGCTCAAATAGTCATTACAAATAGGAGCAGACATTAAAAATAATGTCAGCTGTACTTGCATGGGGCAAAGCCAGTGAAGGAGCTCTTGGGTTGGGAGGCTCTGAAAGGAACAGGATAACATCCCCACACCAAGTGCCCAATGTGGTGGGCAGAGAAGTTCGGCATATTAGTTGTGGGGAAAAGCACACCCTTGTCTGTTTGAGAGATGGTTCAGTGCTCAGTTGTGGAGCCAATGACTTTAACCAATGCGGCAGGGATCTTAACTTGCATAATTTGGGTGAGCATGACATTTCCATTTTTTCTCATAAAAATAAAAAGGAAAAAAAAAAAACTCTGTCTCAAGAGTCTCCCAAATTGCAATGAACTTTCCTAAAAAAACAACCAGATATTCCAATTTTATGTGGAATGTTTTGATGGTGGCTTTTACTTCTGTTTATATTTATGGTCATGATGAAATAGGTAGCTTAATATTCAGCTTTGCCCCCCTTTATTTCTATTTAAAAAGTTTCTTTTGAGCCACCACTGAATCATGAGTGAATGTTAAAAATCTTTCATAACAACTGATTTTCATTGATAGATTTACAAATAAGCATACCAAAAAGGGTCTGTAAATAGTTTGATAATTAAAGTGTCACTGATAAAGTGAAGAAATAACAGGTTTCTAGCCAATAGTTAGATCTTATATTCAGAATTCAAGGAAACTTTTGGTGTCATTTGGGTATATTCTTTCATTAAGTAAACTGGTGATGAGCAAGAGCAAGAAAATATTGCGACTCTTTAATTTTTTTTTTTAATCTCATAATATAGTGTAATTTTTTTTTTTTTTTGACAAAAAAAAACCTAATGCACATTTAAAAAAGAATAATGATATCTTACAGTATTTTTTAAAATTAATATTTTTTCCAATGTTTGCTGTAAACAAAAACAATGATTTTAGGGGTAAAAATTATATAACATTTTATGTATGTTTACAAGACGTCTGAAATGGCTTTGGCTAGTACATCTACTTTAAAAGATTTTTAAAAGTGGCAAAACTTATTGTGTTTTAGAGTTGAAAGAATATTTATGAATCATTTAATATGAATGAATTACAGGGTGGTTTTTTTTAATTGAATTAAAGTAAGTTTTTTACTATATGATAATTATATGAACACGTAAGATTTCAGCTTGCTATTGTGCAGGTGCTTAAGTTCTGTCTGAAAAAGTTTATGCTTAGGTACTTCAAGGTTATGCTCATAAAGAATCTTAGATACTTTTCTTGTGTTATTTTTGGAGGGATTAAGATTTGTGTAACTGTGACTCAGTGACACATTCATAGTGTTGCATACACATTAATTAATTTTATTGTCTCATCTTAGGTAAGCAATTGGCTAAACTGTCCCTTATCTCATCAACGTCAGAAGTTATCTTCAGGTTTCCGCTTGTTTATAAATAACTTATTGATGCTATCAAAATAAAGCTTGTAAGTCTTTTTTTTCCAAGAGATATCCAAGTGATTGCTTGTTTTTATCTTGGACCATTTTTTTTTTTTTTTTGCTTTTTACACATGTCCTTAATTAAAATAAGAAGAAAAGTGTGAAGTTTGAGAAGAGCCATCTTGTGAGATCCATTGCTCAAATACTCCCCACTATTCCTAACTTGCACTTTATTTTCCTCATTTCTTTGCTTAGTCTTTTTTATTACTCCTTTGAAATGGAAGTTAAATTCTCTCCAGCCTTGACATTATGAATTACATTTTATTTTTCAAATGCATTTCCATCACAAACCAGGCCGTGTTGAGAGTGGTCTAAAGTCCCAAAAAGTGATCCAGGTGTCCACAGGTGCTTCTCATAGTATGGCACTGACTCAAGCCCATGAGATCATGAGCTGGGGCAACAATGACAAAGGACAGCTGGGCAGGGGTGAAGTTTCTGAGCAGACCAGGGGGGAACCTAAGTATGTTTTGTGTGTGTGTGTGTGTTTGTTTTGTTTTGTTTTGTTTGTTCGTTTTTGTTTTTTGTTTTTTTGTGTGTGTTCATTTTCAAAACAAAATTTTAAAAATGTTTCTAAGATTGTGATATTTCATACCAATAAAGAGGAGTGCAGGTCTGTTTATAGAAGCCATTGAAAAAGTCTTCAGAAAGCAGGTCTGAAAGAGGGTGTTACATTGATAGTGAAAATCTGGCAGTCCTTAGGTCAAGCCCACACCGGGCATGGGGCCGGAGTGGTGAAGCACCAGTGATGGTAGTTTGGCGCTAACCCAGGCTGGTGGCAAAACACACCGTGTTTGGTGTGTTGTCAATGACAACTGATAGTGATAGCGTCACGCGCGTTATATACTCTTGTATATTCTTCTATTATAGTACATGCTGTTCAAATCTAATAAAAAAAATTAGACATTCATCTTTGCAATTTTTACTTTGTATGTGTGTGTGCTTGGTTCAAATTTACAAAAGAAAGTAAAGAACTAGAACTAGAGTCCAGATCTAGATCTCTAGATTTAAGAGAGAGAGAGGAAGCTCTTAAAATTTTGAATCTGGATCTAATCTAGATTTAAATTTTATTCAGGTCTATTTAGAGCTAGAATCTTGGTCTATAGCTGGATCGTTAGTATATATCTGTATTTAAATCTAGAATTTTATTAGATCTCGACCTAACTCAATGGATTTGACGAGATCTTATATAGGATAAGGATATTAATTTCATTTTTTTTAGATGATCTATTCTAGGCCATATCTGCTATATTCAATATATTAAGAGGTCTACTCTGATCTTCAGTTAAGGTCTCGTGCATTGGGCTATCGATAACCGGTCTGCGATGCCCAGAACTGATTTGACCTGATTAATAAGTAAAATTTATATTGTACAAGATAATAATAAATAGATTGAATTGATCACTTTATCTAAACTTAGTTTTGCATAGTGATAAATCTACATATTTGATAGAAAAGAGGTCGAAAACCCGAATTTTTTCACGAATCGAGGGAGTCTCCACCAGTCTGGGGCACCTGGAATTTTACTGCATGCAGCAAATGGCCTGGCACCAGCCTAGGGCGGTCATCGGGTGAATCGCCATGGCTGGGTCGGTGTGTTCAGGTAGAGAAAACAAAAAGGCTAGATTGGTGTGCTGCCATCGCTGGCGCATTGCCACCCCAGCCCCACGGCCGGTGTGGGCTGGGCCTTAGGATTACAGATGATATTGTACTCTTTTATACAGAGCATATGAAAAGCCACCTAAATACACTAAGTGATGAAAACCTGAACGCTTGTAAACTATTATGAGAATTTAGTAAAGAATTAATAAACAAATTTAACCCTTCAGCTGGGTGGCAAAGAGACAAAAGGCTAGGGAAAAGAAGGAAAAACCTTTAAGGAAACAATGATATATATAAAGGAAAGGTTAAATGCATCTAAATGCATGGCAAGTTATGAAAGGAATGTAGAAATCAAATATGAACCTATCAAATTCAAATATGAAACCATTGAAAAAGTGAAAGGTACAAATGATAGACTGCCCAGGACATAGGAGCAGAAGGGAATGCAAGAATGAGAGCTGCATAAGTAATTGAGAAAAAATGCTTGGTATCAAAACCCACGCAAAATAATCATAGAAAGAAAAAATGGACAGGATATTTTGGAATTTTTCCTTTGAACACATGGAAATGGCTGGCCACATAAGCAGTCAAGTATAGGAGATAGAAGATTAACACAAAAATGCATCCAGTTGGCAAACAACAGGCAAAAACAGATGATGAGGTTGTAGGAAAAAAGATGGAAAGATAATATCAATCTGAATTTTCTAATTGCCACTGTGTGAAACAGGTCACTGACCAGACTCACTAGAAAAAGGTGACTGAGGGCTGTATGATGCAGTTGATGGATTTAGTTAAACAAGAACGAATATTTCAATGGTTTTTTTTTAATGAGAAAGAGAATTTTTTTCACCTAGTACTTAGTGCATTTTGATGTCCTTTCAGTTATTGAAATTCTTGGTATTTAAAATATAAGTAAAATCTAATATATTCAACTCAATGACCCTTGACAAAAATTGTGTAAGAGTTGAAAAATTGAGCACAAACAAACTTTGGCAATATTTTTTTGTTGATCTCCTTTCTGAAAAGGAAGACTTATTTTATGATATAATAAGCCTTTGTTGACATACAGGAGGTCATTTACTGTTTAAACTATTTTTTATTGTCTTCTGGACATTCTGTGATTGAAATTAAGTTTTACTTATCTATGTTCTTGAAAACTTCTGAGGTAAAATTTTTTTGTCTGTTTTGAAATCATGTAGACTTATAAAGATACCCTATTCTCTTATCAACTGACTCATCCTTTATTTTTCAATAGTAAACTGCCTTTGCTGACAAAATTTGCAGTGTGGAGATTTTTTAAAACCAGTTTTTCATAATTGTGTAGCTGTATAAAAGAATAGTCTTTGCATGAGAATACATTACTTTTTTTTTTTGTACCCAGAATAGTGAAGTCCTTGGCAATTGGATGCCATTGCGTGATTCAACTTACCTGTGGTTTGGATCATACCATGATTCTCACAAATGGTTTGTAAATTCACACAATTTAACCTGAACCTAATGAAAGATTGTGTTAAATTTTTATGTTCGAAAATTTTTTTTTTTTTAATTTTAAAACTAATTTCTAGCAACAATATCAGCAAGTTTTCTGTCAGACGTCAACTTTTGATTTAAACTTTTATTTTACAATATATATTTCATTTTTGGTATTGAAGGAATTGCTTTATGAAAAGGCTTTAATATTTGGAATGCATACAAAAGCAATATATGTACTGTAGGGCTTTTTTCACATATATATATATATATGCTCTTTAACATGGCATCCTAAGATTCAGTTTTTGAAGCCTGAGCACTTGAGTGAATTTTGCTTATGAAATTGTATTATAGATTCATAATAAAAAGATGCTACTATTTACACCTTTCATTGTTTGAATAGCCTATTTCTCAAAACTTTTGCAGCGGGTCTGGTGGCCGTTTGGGGTTCCAACTCTTATGGCCAGCTGGGTCTTGGACGCTCTGTACCCTATGTCAACAATCCACAGTTTGTTTCTTGTTTAAAAGGTATTCCTTTGGCACAGGTGGCAGCTGGTGGTAACCACAGCTTTGTGCTGTCCAGATCGGGGGCAATATATGGATGGGGTCGTAACACGTAAGAGGCTTCATTTCAGATTTGTTTTTCTTTTTTTCGTTGAGTTTTTTTAGATCTAACTTATAATTATTTTGTTATCAAAAATGTACTATGCCTGCCCAAGTACATAAACACCTTTTTGCTCTATTATTAAAATAAATGTCATGCTCTTTGGATTTTTTTTTAGATCAGCTCAGGTTTATAGTCTCAAGATACCAAAGGATATGAAAATGATTGTTTCCAGCAAGTAATATACAATTTTGAATGATCAAAATTTGGTATCCATTGAAGAACAACTAGTATCTAAATAAAACCTTATTTAATGTGAAGATTACTAGAAAGAAAATTAGAAATATGGCCTCCTGCCCTAACAAGTGAAAAAGATGTAAAAATCTTTATCAAAGGTTAGAAAACTACATGAAGGATTTTGATATGGAAATTTAATTATCATACAAAGATAATAATCATCTCCCCAAAACTTAAAACTACAAAATCAAATACAGTTTGCATTTCTACACATTTTAAATAGATTCCTTTCTTTAAGCTTTGCAGAGGAAAAATGCCACCAAAGATATTTTGAGTGTATGCCAAAGTAGAAGTATCTTTTTTTTTTTTTTACATTTTTAAGAGGATAAAGTAAACTTCACAAGGAGTTTTCATAAAAGTATAATGCGCAACATTTTACTCATTTGGAATAGCCTCTAGACATAATCTTCCCATGCAAAAGAGATAAATTAAAAATTAACAGCAGAATACACCTCCATTCATTTTTGTAATTCAATATTAAGATGACATGCATCTTAAATCATAAAAGATTTCAACATGTTTTTTTTTTCTTCTTTCAAGATCTTAAGTGTACTTATTACGGCTTTGTTCTCTGATTTATCCCAGATTTGGACAGTTGGGTGTGAATGATAACAAAGGTAAGAATTTCTTGATGTTCAGATATTTAATCTTATGACTTTATGTAATATATAACCATTGAGAGTGAATTAGAGATGATTGTTGTACATAGATGCATTTAAGCAAACTTTTATGGACAATTGCATTCACATTTATATTCTCATACACGCAAATGTATAAATGTTTGTGATTGGTCCAAATAAGTTGCCAGTCATATTTGGAACATTTTAAACCATTCAAATAGTCTGAAACCACATCCTGTGAGCTTTTTCAATCATCACATTTGAATAAAGATAAGGCTATCCTTGATCAGGCATTAAAGCATTTGAAAGTAGCAAAAAACACATTAAATTTCTTTATGACAGTTCATGTGTTGTAATTCCAAAATTGTGTGAGAAGATGCCTTGCAAATATACAGTTTATGTACTAGAATCCGCTACTTTACCACCATTAAGATGTACATCATTTTGAAACTTTTACAGTTCATGGATTTGAATGAAGGTTTAACAGCTGTTTTTCATAATTAAAATTACAAAAACTATGATTATCAATATATTTTTTTCTAAAATTAAAACAAAATTTAATATAAAATTTTTTTACAAATGTTGTACTTATTTACCTTTATAAATTTGTGTGATTCGACTAAATAATGAGCCATTTTGTGAAAGGAAGAAAATGGGCTAGAGAAAAATTTTGATTTAATGCATGAAGGAGAGCACTTGACAAGAGATATTAAATAATTTCAAACAGTGCCAGGCACTCTAGATTTAGAGGACTTTATCATTGTCTCATGCAAAGATTAAAAGCAGCTAGAATTCTTCTACTTTTGCTACATCTAAGTCTTGGGTTACAGAACCATTCGACCTTTAACAAACATATTCATATGCACACCAACAGCAACTTTTGTAGTTTTATTTTGAGCATTGTTTTGAAGAGTTCCAGTTTATCAATTCAATACAATTTATATCAGTTAACTCTTTGTACCTTGTATGCAGATATGTATTCCTCTAATCTGTCTACATTCTCTTTGTATTTGCTTTTTGCCCCATAGATTATGACTTGCCCAGACAATGTCGCCCAATGAGAACCCAGCGTATCAAGTATATTTGTTGTGGTGAAAATCATACTGCTTTTTTAACTCTGGTAAATTTTCTCTTTTTTTTTTACCTATTGGTCGCTGTTTTCAATGTATAATGAAACAACAGGTCCAGAGATGGGCATTCTCCGCATTTTTTTTCCTACCGTAGAAAATCAGGCACCTGTAAAATAGTATATCCTTTCATCACTCCAATAGGCAGAGATGGGCGTTCTCCGGATTTTTGGGAGGAAGTTGTACCCGTCTCTGCAGATCATTCATACATAACTTTTGTAAACACATGTGCCAATAAATCAATTTGGATATTTGCTGATTTTCTCAAAGTAATAATTTCAAATTGTACTCGAAAGAATTGATGAGAATTTTTTTTTTAAATTGACTTTGTGTCATTACTTACAAACATGATGTACTCACAACTTGCTTGTTTTGCCACATGAAAATTTTGCAACCAGGTTGCTTTATGTGGGTTTGCATTGCAACAAGATTTTAATTTTTTTTTTTTTTACTTCAAATAAACATTTAAGCTTTACATCTGAAAACTTTGTTATAACATTTCCTTCCATTTACAAATTACAACCAAATGTTTGAATGTTTGATCAATTTGATAGCTTCCAAGAAACATAGCACACTCAAAAAATGAACCATCAACTTCAGTCTTGACAGTTAAAAATACACTTTGTTAAGTCATCGTGGCAAAGATGACCATTCAGTGATTGTTCACAAGTGTGCAGACAGTTGTGTTTTGAGAATCAGCTGTAAATATTGATTACAAAACTTCAGTATTTTTTTTTTATTACATAAATAATGGTGAATTTTTTGAATTTTTAGAGTGCTGAAATATGTTTATTTTATATTAATAGAAATTTATAACCTTCCATTTTAAACAGCTGTTTTATATCCCTTAACTATTTTTACCTTGTACTTTTTTCTGTAAATTTTCGCTTTTGCTTTTATATTTTCATTGATAATTTTCAGTGAGATCCTCTTTTTTTTTTCTCTCTCTCTCTCTCTCTCTCTCAAGGATGGCAGAGTGTTCACGTTTGGTGCTGGTAGTTACGGACAGCTTGGTCACAATAGTTACAACAATGAAATTTTACCAAAACAAGTACTTGAACTCTCAGGGTCAGAGGTCTCACAAATTGCTTGTGGAAGGTGATTTGTGGAAAGTTATGGGAGAATGAGTGTCAAATAGACAAAGTTAAGATAAACCATTGCCCCCAAAAAATTTTGAATCATTTTCTATTTTAAGAGTTTTCTATTTTTTTTTTCAAGAACTGTTGATCTATCTTCATCTCAAGAATTTTACCAAAGAATTCATAATACATAAACACATTTCACAAGTTTGTAAATGCTTCTATAAAAGCAATTCACATGATTTTTGTGACCTTTTAATTTGATCATTTTCAATAAAATTGCCACACTTCATCTTATAGGCATCCGGTTGAATAAGAGGATAAAAATTTGTAAATCCAAGGCACTTTACTAAGTACCACCTTAGTTCTTTACTTATACAACAATAATATTAAAGATTCATGTTCTGAACCGAAATGACTGGTTAGTACTTTTAATGTGAAACTTAATGGACATACTTAAAAACACTGCTGAAACTGGTTTTATTGGTTCTGTTGTCAAAATCTGTACTAAAATGAATATTCTCTCATAGAGAATCATCTTATGATTTTTAACAATTATTTTTTGCTTTGGGAAGTCTTATTGTGCTGAACATTACATAAGAGAATTATTCTCAAAATGACTGTAATCACATTAATATTTTGTATTTTTATGCAAATCTTATGCTCCCAAAAAAATTTCAAGATTTCTACATAATTATTTTTTTATTAGCATGTGATTTTTAATTGAAAAATTATTGTATGATTTGTTTGTTTGTTGCAGGGGCCATACGTTGGCTTATGTCCCAAAATCTGGAACACTTTATGCCTTTGGGCTGGGTGGAAGTGGTCAGCTTGGACTTGTATCAACAACCAATTGTAACACTCCTTTTGCTGTTGAGGGTATGTTTTCCCCTGGAAGTAGGCCAGATGTGTCTCCCTCCAGCATGCAGGTGAACGATTCTGGGCCTGACCTCTGTATTCGTAGCATATATGCTGGTGGGGACCACTCTTTTCTTGTGGCACAGAGTGCTGATGTGAGTGAGGTGACTTAAATTATGTTATTTCAAAATCCATCATTCATTTGTTACAGGAAGTATTTTTCCTGTGCATTATAGTTTAAGGAGTTACTAGTTTATAAAAAACATTGATACCTTTTTAGCTTTTTTTGTAAGATGTTGGGTTTTCTTTTAGTTTTATACATACAGCTCATTCATATACTCTGGCCTTCAGGCCTTTGTAAGGCCAGCGCGTCAATTGCAGGCTTGTCTATATGCCACACAATTTGCTTAGAAAATTATGAATTCTGCAGTTCAACACTGCTCCCAAATCAGAATTCGAAATTTGAAGCCTAGATCTTAGTATTATTGTTGCCTTTGAATTTCGTCGATGGAAAGCCTAGTGAATGGACATTTTCAAAAATGTTTGGGTTAGTATCACAGCCTAAATCATTATACTTTTATAAATCTGGTGTTTATGTATATTTTTTTTTCTACACTGTTGGCTGTAGGCTATGTTTAGTCTTGGCTGGTATGAGTTTCTGTTATTATTCTCATCTCACTAGTTAAATTTGTCTTTTGATAAGGTCTCTTTTGAATGGTATTCTAGAAAAAAAAATGTTTTTACTCATTAACAAAAGTAAATTGTTTTTTCAAGTTTTATCAGGCTTATATTATAAACTTGCCTAGCCTGAGATCATTACATAATGAGCAGATCATTTGGAATACAATAAAAGTGGAATCGACTCAATCAACAGTAGAAAAGACCAGAGAACATCTCACAGTGGATAATACCCACTTAAGATGAGTGTACTAACCAAAATTTCCTACATGTGAATGTGTAAAGGACTTTGTAAGACATATAAGTCTTTTTGATCACTGCCTTTGATCAAGTTGACTTTGCTAAAGTTTGCACCAGGTTCTTAGCATGAATGCATAAAGAAATTTATCGCATAAGTCTTTTCATCTTTATTCTTGATAAAATAGACTTCTTCAAAGTTTAATAAGAATATTAAAATCAAAGTTTTGGACTATATAAACATAGAAAATACCAAAATTCAGGTTTGCCAGCACACTCATGATGGAGCTATCATAGCAGTTGAGCCAACAAGAATAATGTGTTTTACTTATTTTGTGACAAATGGTTAGATCTAGACTTGGAATGGATTATATTGTGTTTTTTGTAATGCCCTGTCAGATTTTTAGTTGGTCTAGATTATTTATATTACTATTTTGGTTTCAGCTTCGATTATCCTCATGGATCTAGGGATTTCTAGAAAGTCTAGGATGTATGATTTTAAATTCTATTGTTTAATTAGCATATGCAAGTATTTTCTAGAATTTGTAGGCAATGTATAAATAAGAATGATTGTGAGACCGTTTGAGAGAGCATACACAGACCACTGATGTTTGAAAGCTTGTAGATCTAAATAATTATAGGCATTAAATTGTTGTAGTGAAACTGTTTCTTTTTCAAGTCAATAAACTTTTTATTGATTTTTTGAATAACTTAGAGTGATTTCTATCCTTTGGACTATTTTAAAAGAACTCATTGTCACAGGCAGTGCTCAACTAGATCTAAAACTAAACAGCACTAAGCTATCTGTGATATATTTATAAGATAAGCAAATTTAATACCAAAGTATATCTTTTTTAGTGAATTTTGTTACATTCCTTAATGACAAAACATTTTGATCTTGTAATATTACATCCTAATCTAGAACAGGATAAAATGAATTGCAATTGTGATGCTGGGTTGAATTAATTGAAATAAACTTGAGTTGTGAACATTGTTTTAAGAATGTCATCATCTAGAATTGGGAGTATATTTACATCTATATCTAGCTTTCAAGGGGATGAGACTGACCTGACCTTGAACTTTAACTTCTTTGGTTATAAATTTCGTAATTCTGGTTTTTCTTTGGTTTTTAAACAAGGCCCACAAGACTTTTTTTCACACAAAAAGAGGGAAAAAAATATTTTTTTCTTGCAATTGGTAGTATCAGTATAAAAGCAATTTGTGAATATTAAAATGGTTTCAATCACTTGCCATGTAAAACTAATCCAAATTAGTTCTTTCTAATTGCCATGAATTTTAGGCATGCTTGCCTAAGATTCAAGCATGAAAGAAATTGTATTCAAATAATCTCAATATTGAAATACATGTATCTTTTTTTTGTTTTGTTTTTTATTGTGGAGAAAATAGAAATGAGAGTTTGTGTTCTTCATAGGATCAAAATTCCAAGATGGCAGTCAAGAAAAACTGAAAATATTTTTTATCCTTTTCATCTAATATTTACCCATCCTAAATTCATTGCATATGGTCAAATTTGTCTGTCGATGTAAATGGGAAAAAAAACCTTGAAGTAGATGGGCTATTACTGCAAGAGTTCTTAGGTTATTAGCTGACTCTTGCAAAATATGTATGTTAAACTACCCATATTAGCCTATGTTGAAGTTTGCTAAATTTTTCACCTCAATTTTTTCCAGATATGTGAATCAGACGACCACAGAGCAGATGATCCATCAAGACAGATTCTAACTTTGTCTCTGGGAAGACTAGAAATGTTGAGACACTTACAGGCTGATGAATACCCATCGTCAGAAATTTCAGAGTTAGTAATGTTAACGGGTCTTTTATCTCTAACCACTTTGAGACTCAGATGCCTTTAAACAGACCAAGCAAAATATAGTAAAAGAATATTGATGAACCTTATCTCATCATTATTTGAAACCAGTCCTAATACTTCACAAGTTGTATTTTTCACAAATTAAGTCATTGAAGACATTCACACAGTGTGTTTTATTTCCTCTATGAGCTTTTGCAGTAGAGGGAATTGGATTGAGCTGTCTTAATCCTTGCCAAGATATATATAATTTAAGGGTTCTCAAAATTAATTTTAAAGAAAGGATAATTTCATTTAAAAGTCATGGTCACTGCATCTGATTCTCGATGCAAGTTAAAGACACATGGAATCTGTACCTCTTCATCAAAATTATCTTATCTCAAGTTCCACACTGGGCTGATATACTGGCTTGAATATGGATAAATACAACTGATGCAGCTAACCAGTATATCGGCAGTTGGAAGCAGCAAGGAACCGCTATATCAGCTTCCATAGCAGATCTGTATTTTAGGGCAGAGTTCTCCTTTATGGTACACGTGTCAATCTCTGGGATGACATAAAAGCTTCAATTATCAACCAATCAAATCATTGAAAAATTTTGCAGATTTCCTACCCATACATGATCTAATAATTGTTCTATGGGGCCCTATGAGAGGGGACTGATGAGAACAGAAGGGCAGCGTTTTGCCCTGCCTCATTGTCAGGATGATTCTTTAAATGTGTTTACAAATCCAATAAGCACGAGAAGAATATGCGAGTGTGATAGGGTTTGTGTATGTTGTTCATATTAGAAAAAGGAGAAAGGTTACTGACCCAATTGTAATAGCAAATAGGTGTAGAGGAGCTTTTCTTGTTAGTTATACACATCTTAACATACACAGTCATGTGAACGACCAGTGATGCTAAGGCTAGCAGTGCTAGTTAAAATAATACTTCAAGAAACAACATTTACATATTTGGCATGCAAGCTGTTTTGTGCTGTGGTAAACCTGCCCAGGGCAATGACATATACGAAGACTATTGATTAACTGATTGGTTTTGTAGATAAGGAGAGGCAAAAACTCTTTCTGCTAGTTAGCAATGATCAAGGTTTTTTCTTCTTTCTCAGTGAAATCATCAAGTTATTTTCATCAGCATCATGTTTAAATGGGTCTTTTTTACTGCCGTAAGTATGCTTAATTTATATTATTTTGATACCATGATGTCTTACTTTCTCCATATTAATTCATTTATTATCTTCACCAAATTTCAATACTCAAATTTT
Source organism: Plakobranchus ocellatus (assembly GCA_019648995.1). Classification (NCBI taxonomy): domain Eukaryota; kingdom Metazoa; phylum Mollusca; class Gastropoda; family Plakobranchidae; genus Plakobranchus; species Plakobranchus ocellatus. The sequence goes on along the minus strand of BLXT01000588.1, from coordinate 6,023,378 downwards.
TAGAAAAACTTCATCTCAATTTTGCCTGTTCAGAACTCTTTACACAATCATCTTGAAAATTAGTATTTTCCGTTGCAACGAATGTAACCAAAAGCTCAAGTTTTCTTAAGCAGAACAGTAAAATTATCCAGAGGATTATCTACAGCAAAAAGATATGCCTCTTTTTTGTCAGACTAAGGATGAGTAATGCAATGTTTGCACTCATTTAATATAGAAATTTTTTCCCTCTTGTCTCTGTGATGGTTCAGTAGCTTTAGGAATGGATTTCAAAGTTTGTTTTTGTTTTGTTTTGTTTTATATTCCTTTCATAATATTGAGTAAGGCAAATGTGTTTGTGTTTGGGTTTTTTATTTTCTTTATTTTTTTTTTCAAGGAAAATACACAAAGTAAATCATCTGTATTAGATGTGGCTTTAAAGTTTATTTATGAATAAGAACAGTAACTTTATATTTAGCTGAATGCAAAGAAGATATTCTTAACAAATGTACATTATATATGTATCAATTTACACATTTTTTATCTCCTGTGTTCTTGGGTTTTTTTTACAGGGGAGACGAACATTTTGGAAGCAGCAGCAAAAAGCATGGCGTTGACATGAAGGCTGTACGAGAATTCTTCCAAAGGCTTGCCTCTTTGTCCAATGTTGTGGTTATGCAGCAAGTAAGTTTCTTTGTTTAGCTTTGTTCCTTTTCAAGCTTCTCTTAATTTCTACTTTCTCGTATAAAGTTAAGTTATAAACACGTTACAGCGTTTCAGATCCAGCCATTTTCTTTCTGCAATTGCAAAAAACGCTCAACCAAATATTAAGATCCTAGCATTCCCTGGTGACTAGGCCTTGGCCAAAGAGGAGTAGATAATCAAACACGACAGGATTAAACAAAAATAGCCTAAAGAGACTGATTAATTTCAATTCTGATTATGACTTTAGCGTGTTTTTTTTTTCAATAAAATCTTCCTATTTCTACGGAAAATAGAAGCGAAAAGGGAATTGTAGTACCTATACCCTAATGAACCAAATGAAAGGGATACGAAAAAAAAAGTCTCATTTCTTGACATTCAACCCAAGTGAAAATGGGTCAGCTCAAGTCAAAGCATGGGGCTAAAGAAAACCAAGCGGGGGGGGGGTCAACCTTTCTTGCTCGCGGCCGCTCTAAATCACATTGCGGGGAGTAAATTTTAAAAAAAAAAAAAAATGAAAAATAGTAGCAATCGTCAGACTGAAACCAAACAAAGCCCTACATGTGCACAAAGAATATATCTTAAATTTTACAAGCAGTTTATAAAAGAAAATTATATTGAAGAGGAATTTTCAGTGAAAATCCTGGCCTTGGCGAAGACTTAACAGCTCCTCTTCGGCATCGGCGCTGCTGAGGGAGGATTAATTTGCCAATGCAACCGCATTAAACCACGATGCCAGATAACTTTGCTAAGTTTTATGCATGTACTCTTAAA
>BLXT01000588.1:5960373-5973748 GCA_019648995.1 Plakobranchus ocellatus | reverse complement strand
TGGTGGTGTGTGTGGGGAGGGGAGGGGCAGGGTTACAATGCAAACGATATATAAAAGCCCAGGCCTACATGATATGCCTTTAGAAGCATTTGGTAGTATCATGTTACACAACCTCTTCCTAAATCTAAAGCCTTGGATCTAATGGAAAATTTTCTCGAGTCTAGTCCATACGTAGATCGTAAAACAGTGATGTCTATTACACTGACAGCTGATGCAATGCTTCTCGTGTGTATGTATGTATGTATGTGTGTGTGTTCGCATTCCTTCCTTGTAAAGGTTTGTTTGGTGTGCAGGGGTGATGATGGACGTTCCAGTTTTAGATCAGCCACTCATATGCTCGCTCATGTTCAAGGCGTTAAGGAAAACCAATCTTTTAGGACTAGCCCACTAAAGCCCAAGCTCAAAGTTACACCACATGCTGTGTGTCTTCACTTTCTTGGCGTTGGTAAAGCATGCTAGTGATTGGCTTATTTGTTGTATACATTATATGACGCACCCCTATGTCATGCTTCAATTTTTAGAACAGCCAATCAGGTGCTCGCTCAATTTCACCTGAGACTAAAGTGGGAAGCTGTTACACAAAGAAAGTTCTAGAAAATGAAGTGTGTGTGTGTGTGCTCATGTCTTGTGGTTATAGTAATTGTGTATGCTTTGTGCTGGCCTCTGAATGCTTGCATGAAGTGTCTGGCTTGAAGATTTGGTCAGGGCCTGGAAGCTGGGAGTAGGGAAGGAGAGAGAGAGAGGGGGGGGAGATAGGTTGATAGAGAGAGAGAGAGTTGCATGAAAGAGACCAAGGCAGATGTTCTGTTGCGTATTACTTTGACGTCTCTTATACAAGAAGGCTGTATTACACCTCAAGTAGGCTTGCTTCAATTTTAGTCTATTGTTGGCAAGCCCACAGTGGATATGATACTGAGTGTGCAGAGCATTCCAACCGCTGGGTTTGGGTGGACCTTGAGAGGAAAAGGGTGGGTGTGTGGGTGGGGGAGGGGGGGGGGAGGGGGGAGAGAGATTGCTACTTACCTCCAAGTTCCGAAAATTATTTTTTCCTTATCTGCTAAGCCTACATAGAACTAAGCTTTCCAAAAATGTATAGTTTTACTTATGTTTTGACTTTATCTCAAGCAAAAAACTTAAAATCCCGATACAGACTATATTTTCCACGTGGTTCGCTGCCACGCCTGCAGTATGTAAACAAACACTCGTGGCAATGAGGCTCTGGGGGTGGTCACAGGAAGTGACCTAGTTAGCTCTTAGAAAGTTAAGCGTCCTTTAAAACATAAAATAAGCATTATTTGGTAATCCTTACCATCTTCAGTCCCTAAAAATTATAGTGGGTTTTGTTTAGGCAACCGCTAATACTGACGAAATAAAGTGGTTTATAATTGATCAGGCCTGATTTAGATCTCCAAAATTATAGATCTAAAGAACTGTCCTGATCATAGGCAGCCGCGGTTTTTCAGGTGACACACACTATACAATCGAATGCTAAAACTTTTTTTCAAGATTGAAGAGGTGCAAATGCTTGTCCACTGAACAATGTTGACAGATTTTGTTTTGCTCTCACACAAAAAAATCCCGAACTTTGGCTCTGCGAAACAGGATTGAAACTTACAGTGAAATTCTGGATGTCAGAAAGAGTTGACACACAGCATATGCCTGTGATCTTCTATGTCTGGCAGCCAAAAACTGCATCAAACTCACTAGCTGTGGTTTACTATCAATGTTTCTTTCTTTTTACAATATCAAACTGTTTTCAGCAAGCAGGTGCCGATATTTTATATTTATAACACAATGTGTAGTCAGCAGTGTGGTTTTTGTAGGATGCTTAATGAGAGTTGAAAGTGCATTTAAAAATTGTTGGTGCTAAAAACACAGAAAAATGTTCAAAGAATGTTTTTAGTGTGGTTTGATTGATCATGAGGTGAAGTTCATGCCCCACTGCTGGTACAAGACTCTGCAAACTGAGAGGAGCATAGGCCCCACTTGTCAAACACAGGTCTGGGCTATGTTTCAAATATACAGAAAATCATTAAGCAAATTGCTAGGTCATTAAAGATATCAAACTAATAAAAAGTACAGTGGAACACGTTTAAACCGAAATTCTAGGGAATATGATTTCTATTTTGGTTTAAACATATTTTGGTTTAAGCATAGTGCATTAAATAAGTAAGATTAAAAGGAGAGTAACCATCTTCCGAAATGTTAAGTTAAATCAATCCCACCCATCGTCACACCACAATGTGAATGAACACACCTATCCACAAATCTTTCTCTCTTTCTTATCCATTTCTTTATGTCCTTCTCTTTCCTTTTCAATAAAGAGGTGCCTGTTATCGATGTAGAATAATAGAGCTCCCACAACTTCAACATCGCCTGAGTAAGATTTCCGGTCCTGAAGTGTCTACTTTTACAATTTAATAATCACCTAAGTTTCCCAGTACTGGAGTTCTCAGCAAGACAGATGGCTTTATTACTGGCTGTGATGCAACTGTGTTTGCTTAGCTTAGCGCTGACGGGACCTAGACATATAGGGAGTGCCTGGCACGGTCCTGCTGCGTAACTGAGTGGTGGAAGAGAAGGGATGGGCAGGTGTGTGCACTATACCTAGCCAGACATTGGGCCTGGCCGTCTGTTGTGTGAGGTACCGGTAACTAACAGTAATTGGTTTGTGTGGAGTAATGCGAGAAAGAAAGGGAAGGGCAAGGTGTGTTAAAAAAAAAAAAGTTTTTTTTTCATGTGTTGGTCGGAAAGTGACTGGGCTTTCCCGGTAGTTTTTATTTTGCTTTAGCGATAGTTTGGCAGCCAACGCTTTCGGTTTACCGCATGTTTAATAAGAAAGAATAAGAGAAAAAAAGGAAAGCTCTTCAATTTCTTTTTGATTTAGCCGTTTTTTTGGTTCAGCCGTTTTCGGTTTAGATGTGGTCTTCTGTAATATATAAAAACAAATTTCAACGATTATATGCATCTAAGAGTCTGCAATAGATGTACCAGGCTTGCTCCAGCTTCAAACTGTATTTACTGAAGCCATCCAGTTAGCATCAACTAGACTCGGCAGAACCCCACTGGTCCACTATTTTTATTACTGTATTATATTACCTGCTAATCAGTAAATTGCGATGGGCATCTCTTTCTCTTTCTTTCCTCCTTCCCTCCTCTCCTGCCTGCTTCCTTAATACACACCTCTTGCACAGCAACACAAAATGTAGCTTTTCCAATCAAGGCCAAAACTGGTAACTACAAAGGCATCTGGTGCTATCTGATGAAATACATTCTGTCTCTTAGTGAGTTAGTCTCTCCAATGTTGTGGGGGTAGAGAAAATTCTGGGATGAGGGTAGAGTTTTATGGCACACAGTGTGAAAGGTCAGTGGATGCAACATTCATACTCTCAAACAGGAAAGGTAATTGACAGTTGTTTCAGAACAGCCAATCTTTAGCTTTATCTCTATTGCTATACACGTTTCCTGCTTTTTTGTCAGAGGCCACTGGCATCTCTGTATTATTTTTCAGTCTCTAATATGTTACGGGGAAAAATTATGTGTGTGTATTCATATCTCTGGCCAGTGGTAAGGCCTGCTAGTGATTGGCTTAGTTCATGCATACAATACATGATGCAATCACACTTTTTTAGACATAGGCTTGATGGTTATATTTGAATAACCAACGAAATGCTTTGTCAGTTTCAATCTCTGACTGAGCTTGAGAAGGACAACTTTGCCAAAGGCAGAGTTGGTTAAGTATTATGTTTACAGTGTGTGTGTGTGTGTGTTCATAACCTTGGCCAATGGTTAAAAATGATGCAATGCAATACCAATTCAATGGTCCAATATTTAGAACAAATGAAATGCTTTGGGATTTTGAACCTCTGGTAGGCCTGAAAGAAATTTCTTGAAGATAGAGCTGAATGTGTGTGTGCTATAAGTGGGATGTTTGTATGTTTTTTCACACCCTTATGCAGTCCTCGGGCCTAGAAGAGACCCGGCTTGTTTGGTATAGGATACCTGATGTCACACTTAGATGTGATGGTGGTCTAGTTGTACTCGTAGACCAACCAATGAGGGACTTTTTCAGTTGGAAAGGAGATTTTGAAAAGGCTGTTAGGGATGTGTGAGTGTGCGCAAGTGTGTTTGTGTGCTCATTTGCATGTCCTGCATTGGAGGCCTAAGTAAAGTATGCTAACATACTCCTTGCTTGTAGTAGCATATCTTGAACTAAATTTTTTACAGATAGCATTTGGTGTGTTCTTGTGTGTGTGTTCACACCTCCCATCTGGCAATGGGCTTGTGTAGCGTGTGGTAATGAGGGTAGGGTGAGGATTTTATTATACACATGCACATAGTAGACCTAGAGGCAGCCTCATGCTCTATTATTGCCAGGCTTGAGGCCCCTTGTTAGCCTACCCTAAAAGAATGATACTTTGGGAAAAATTTATCGATGAAAGAGATGAAGGCATGTGTATTATTTTCCATAGGCCTTTGTCATGGTATTGAAAGTGGACAGAGCCATAATTTTCATGTTGTCTAGATGTAACCTATTGAATGCTTCTCAATTTGAATGTGAAGGAGTGCAAAAAAAAAAATTTATCATGATTATGTGTTTATATTTATATCCCTGTGTAAAATTTTTAGTTCCTCCTATAGATCCAAGGTGTTTGAAGAGTTTGTAATAAAAAATATCCTGCATTTTTCTTTGTTACTTTTTATTTCAATCAGAGCAAGCACTTCTGTTCTGTAGTGTCTGCTGTTTGCATTCAAATTTAGTTTTTGCCTTGTTTTTATGGTCAAAACTGATGGAAAATCAAAATTAATTTCAGTCAAATTCGATAGCAACTTTTTGGATAGAACTGAATCTCACCTTTTTAAAAAATATATGGTTTCACTTATGCATTCTCTTAAACATAGCTGAAAAATGTTAATCTTACAGTCTATTCTTTCCCCGTGGTATCTTGCCATGACTGCATTTTGTAAACAAAATCTCGTGGCAACCTCGCGCCTAGGCGGCCATTTGTGTGACATAACTTTGCCCCAGCAGAGTTAATAAGCTCTTTAGCCTTCAAACAACAACATACAAAAATGAAAAAGAGTGTGTGTCGCATTTTCTGACAACTGGGAAACAAAAAAAAAAATTCAAATAAAATATATCGACTAGCCAAAAGGCATAATCTTGTTTTGCAGTTTCTCCACATCATTAACAAGCATAAATTATGTTTGTGTACAAATTAAAGATGGTATTTGGGACAATTTTGTGGAATCCACCAAAAGTGTGATAGATGTTATAAAGATCACATTTCATTCTCTTTAACTCTTCATGCTCACACCAACGGAGCCACCGTTGATTAAATAGGTTATGAATGGTCGGACCAACGGTGCCAGCGTTGCCTCCGCAACACACAGTTGGTCGCACTGACGGTCACAGCATTGCTTGGTTTTGTAGCATATAATCGCATCCAAACCACTTTTATAAAAGTGAAACTTTAATTGTACGAAAAGTTTAATCTTCCTACTTCCTTTTCCTACCATTCTTCCTATACTTTGGTGTTTTTTTAGTCTAAGCGCGGGCTGAAAGCACTCTAGTCTTTTTTTTCTATCTATGATTGAGAGAACTTCATCGTGTGATGTGAAATCTTGTAGATCCAGTAGATTATTATCCTAATTTCAGTGTTTAAGCTACTGATATCAATTTGTTTTTATTCAAATTGATTAGTTTTGCTATGAAATCGTTGCTATCATTAGATCTAGTCTATATCTAGACATATTTAGATATCTAGATCTAAAATCTAGGTCAAGATGTATAAAATGTGATATAATTTCAATTTTATGTAGCTAAATTCACAAAAATTGTACAATAAAAAAAATCACACTCCTTTAAAGCACATTTGTTCTTCTTTCCAATGATACCAATTTCAGCTCTGTATTTTACTTATGTCAAAAGTTATCAAAGTGTAGGTAACGCTATGCATAGCTAAATAAGGATACAGTCTCATTTGAGCCTGTGACCGATGGTGGAAATGTTGTGTGGCCAAAGGGGGGAAAGGGCTGCGAGCATAAAGAGTTAAGGGCAAGTGAGGCATTCAGAGGTGATAATCTTTATTTCATAAATGATACCTTTATAACTGGTTTATTTCTTATAAATGACCCCCAAAAAGTGATATAAACAACCAAAATAACATTTTTTTTTCAATTACCATTGGCATGGCAACAGAAAAAAATGTCGGCCATCTTGGATATAAACATAATTTTCAAAGTCTTATAACTGCAGAGCTAAGTAAGATATCAACTTTTTTCTAAACGGGAATATGTTTTTCTGCTCCATTTGAAGGTTTTCACGTAGGCTTTTGTGTTTAGGAAGAAAAGGGAAATTTTCATGAAATTTTGAAAAAGATATATAAATAGAATAAAATTTTTGGATACATTAAAATTTGTACAAAAAATTATAAATGCGATTCCCAAAAACCTATGTGAAAAGCAAGATATTACTTCCCTAAAATATCATGGCAAGTTTCAGACAAATCTTATGAAAAATACCAAAGTTATTAGAACATTTGTAAAAAAAAAACTCATTTTGAGTAGATGGATGATAAAGTCAGAGCAAAAGTATTTTGATTTTCTGACCAATTTTGTGATGCCAGCACTATATTATGGGCCTTCTTCTGCTCTCTCAAGCTCTTCCAGTTGCAACCATCTTCTTTCGACCATTTCCTTAAGTCCAGTTCATGCTGGCGGTCACTCACGCACTACACTGGCTAAAAAATTCACTCAAAAGCCAATAAAGCAACAGACTGAGCATAAGAACAGGTGATCTCTGTGTCACGCTGTGACGTCAGATCTTCGCTTCAATTTCATTGGGCTGTTGAAGCTCACAGGGCTGACGGTCATGCACAAGCTAAGGAACTGGAAGTCTCCATATGCAAAATCGACGACGTTGTAGTAAAAACTGTGGGAACTAGGGCAGACGCTCCCTATTTGGTAATGGTTATGAATGGAGCTCGCTTCTTGGAAAATTTTGAATGTCCATATGTGGTGATTCTAGTGGCATCGATAGGGAGGCTGAGATTGTAAACTTTCCATTGATATATAATATAATATGCCTGATGTTTTTCAAGGGGTAGCAGGCCTGCATAGCTTGCATAAACGGCAAATGTTGACACATTTTTGTGAAAATTGGCAAACTCTTGGTGGTAACAATTTTGAATTTGCAATGAAAAACATTTTTAGCCGACATTCGGCCTAATAAGACTCTTCAGATAATTACAAATTGGACAAACTTTACAAAACTACCTGCTGTCAAGATTTGACCCGGTGATCCAAATTGACCTCAGAACCCCCCTCTCCAAAAGCCGTACTTGCCCTTAAATAGATTTGAATGTGAAATTCTTTAGCTCTCTATATCTGACTTTTTCTTGCTGTCTTCTTTTACATCTCAGTATAATTTCTCATCATTTATTCTCTCTTTCTCTCTATCTGTTGTTTTTTCTTTTTGTTTTATTTATTTTTTTATTTTATTTTATTATTGGAACTGTTATTTTGTTTTGGATTTGATATTTTTTGGTTCTGTATTTTATTTCAATAATCAAATTAAAACAGTGTGCCCCTCTCTCTCTTCTCTCTCTTGTTTGTTACAGGTGTCTTTAACTCTTGTGTTCACCACCAAACACTTACTCTATTGTATCAGTTTCTATCCTTTGAAATCACACCCTCGGCTTTTTCCCAGCAGAACTCCTCCAGTGATTGTTCTTGCTCTGCCCCTGCCCTTTCTCATTTCTTTATCCACTGATTTTTTAGTGCCTATTGTTTTAATGTCTGCTGTAGTGAACCCATGAAGGGAAAACATTTTAATGTACCTGTTCTGTTGTTGATTTTCGTTCCTATTAGTTTAACTTAAGTTTGTGGTTGCTGTATTGAATTCTAATTTATAGATACATAGAATGAGACCTAACATGACATAGTTACAAACAAGACAGTCAACGTGTTGGTTCCAAAACTTGAATCTCAGAACTGTATCGCTCAGGCCAGATTTTTCAAGAGACCATGATCAAACATATATTATAGTCTAGAAATACTTAATAGTAATGTATGTTACACCCCTCCCCAGTTTAGGTAGAAAATTTAACAATGAAGAGAAAGGAATGAGAATTTAGAAATTAAAATTTAATTTGAAAGTAAACTTTGTTTAATTATGCAATTTATATTAATTGGAGAGATGACTTGACTTGTATAACTGCCAGTCTGCCTCCTAGACTGTATCATCAAGGTGTCAGGCTGGATCATTGGACAATAAGGCAAAGCTCTTAACACTAAAAATAATCTTGTTTTGTATACAAATTTATATATGTTGATTTCAACCAAGAAAATGTTTGACCCGTAAGGGATTTTAAAATTAGTGAATTAATGTGTGTTAAATGAGTGTATGGATTATGCTGCATCTCTTAACAGATTCTAAGAAAGTTTTAATTTTATTTTTCTAATTAAAAGGTCAAAACTTATTAATTTTTGATAGTTTTGAGATGAAAATCTCCTCTCCATAAATGACAAATGTATCTTCAATACAGGCAATTATGCCTGCTCAATGCTTTGTTTTATCTTAATGCCACCTTTTCTATTCCTTCATTTATCTTTCTAAATTCATATCACATGCAGAATTTCTTTCTTAGAGGAAGAGAAAAAAACATCCCATTTCAAACAAAGCTCTCCTAAAGTACCCTTACTATCAATCTTCCCCAGGTTACGCTTAGCGTGATGTAATGTGAGGGGGGGGGGAAAGGGAAACAGCATAATACTTGACATCATTAACTTTGATATTTTAGTAATACATGTACCAGACAATGCATGTAAATGTGGGCCTATTTTATGACAAGTAAATGCTTGAGATTGTTAGGTAGGGTAAATATTAGATGCTTTGTGCTTCTCTCTTTTTTTTTTTTTTTTGGTAGATTTTTTACAGTTACAACTGAGGGAAGCAGGGTCATATACTTGTTATTTCAAAAATAAATTACATGGCTTGAATAAAGATAAATAAAAGGACTTTTCAAATCTTTCGTTATAACAATAAATAGTTGTTATTTATGTTGACGCTTAAAATAGGTTCCATTCTTTCTAAAAGCAATATTATTTAATAATTTTTCTTAACAATTTGATGTAGATCTTTTGATCTAGATCTTAAAAAATCTTCACCCATCCGATTACACTCCAACTTAGCTGATTATCTTTTAGTATTCTAGGCCCAAGACAAAATTTTTAATTTTTAACTTATTGGAAATAATGTTACTTAGCGTTTCCAAATATACAAATTAGATGATTGTATTTATATATTTTCCTTTTTTTCTTCTACATATATGAATCTATCAGATTTAAATTGAAGGTAAATAAGGGAGTATATATATCAATCAGCAGAAATACTTTTTTTCTTTGGAAATGGACTATGTTATGTCATAAAAGCTAAAGATATTTTTTAAAACAAATTATCCATCTTACTGCAATATTATACCAATGATGTTAGACAAAACTTTTTAGAATTTTTTTCATCATATCTGGCCACAGCTAGTCCATTCGGCCTACTTGTGTTAAAAAAAAAAAATCTTTCCTAACCTCCAAACGTTGTTTTTTCCCCCTCTGATGTCAGTTTTTCTCTGTTATAGAGATAGTTATTTTGTTTTTTTCCCCTCTGTAAAGCAGCATTTTTGCATTTAAAGTATGAATATTGAGAATACAATATATTTAATTTTACTTTTTTTTCTTTGGATAGATTGATCGTTTTTTACTTGCATAAGTAAACTATTACATGTAACCTTAACTTAAATTTATAAAAAAAATAGTAGTGAGTACAAAATTCATTATGATCTGTTAATTTTTTGTTTCAGCTGATCATGTAGGTCATTCATTTTCATCAAGGAAACTGCGTTTGGACTACAAAGATGAAGCAAAGCACCCTTCTTGGGTCCTTTACAAGAGCAGAAAAACTGAATCATAAAGCAGCAGAGTTGTCAAGAGACTGTCAAAATTCTGAAAAAGAAAAGGAACCACAAACCAAAACAAGTCATATGAAATTTAATAATAATACTACCCATCAGAACAAATCTGGGATATCGCCACTCAATGAAATCGGTAATGAAAAGCAAAAAGAGCTTTCTGTTACTCCAGCTACTGCAGAGTCAAAATCCAAAGTTAAGACCAGAAAAAATGCTAGCAAGTTATCACTCTCTGGCAAACACAAAAATGAATCCATTGCTCAAGGTAATGGTATGTCTGTCAACTCAGTCAATGATAAAGAAGTGGTAGTGCATAATGACTTTTCAGCTCAGAACACACAAGCATCACAATTTCATGACAGTAATGCAAGCAAGAAAGCAAGAAAGTCTGTGTCTCGGCAAGATTCAGCAGAGATTGTTAGTGAAAAGCCAACTATGTCTTACACTGACTTTTTGAACCTCTTCAAACCAGCTCCTGTGCACAATACGACAGATAATGATATTTCACTGAATACAAATAATATTGATTGTTCCTGTGATAATACAGAACCTCTGCCACCGCCAGTAACTCAATGCAGATCAATACTATCTTTTTTTTCTAAATCTACTTGCACTGGAAGCCAGAATGAAAGTGGAAAATCAAATCCGACAACTGTTAGTGTTGTTGCTGAAGTTCATCAAGTAGAAAGGACAAATAATTCAAGGTTACCTTCATCTCCTCTAAAGCAGGAAAAACAAGTTAATCTTAAGAAAATACCTGAAAATGTTGATGCTATAGAGTATTTAGGGTCTGAAACAGTGGAAGAAGCAGAAAATGCTGCAGATTCACCAGTCAAGTCTAAAAAGAGGAAAAATAAGCATGAAAACACCATGATTGAGCAATCAAAGAAGCAAAAAATCTTAGATGTAAATGATGAAAAAGATAATAATATGAGCATGTCATATCTGGGTCATAAAAATTATGAAAAATCTGCTGAAGAGCTCACTCAAACTGTTGGCAAAATTACACAGATCTCTAACAAAACATCACAATCCCAGCTGTGCCTAAGCAAAAATGGACTGGCCCTCTCAAAATCTGCAGTGGAGACTAAAATGGAATCTGTAGTAACTGAAAAAAAACCTCAGAGAGTTTCCAGCTCAAATAGCAAAACTTCCAGCACTTTAAATCTAACAGATAGTCCAGAATGCAGTTCAGCACCTGTAAGCGTGAGGTCAGTAACATTATTTAAGAAAGAATATCTCTCTTCTGTTTTGGGGTGGATTGATGTGTTTTTGCCTCCTTAATTTGATAATTTACCATTTGGGTTGTCAAGAATGCAATGCATTGAATTCAACATATCTAGTGATGCCCTTTTGGATCCTTGTATTTGCCTATCATTAATAAAGGTCACTAGTGCTGGGCCACATGAGAGCCAAAAATGTTTGAGATCCCATGACAAAAATTTATATTTATGAATTCATATGGCCTAGTTTAAAATATTCGTCCCTGTCTTTCAAGTGAAAAACAATTGTTAAAACTTTCCTTAAAATTGTATCTACTTAATTAGAGCTTGAAAAAAAAAGCAGTGTAATAATGAAACTATTTATTTTTGTTTCTTTGTGTTAATGCTGCTATTCAGAACTAAAGAATACAAGGCAGTAGATCAAGGTGCAGAATCAGAAAAACTTCCACCTGAGACCACATCATTAAGACGTAGTTCTCGGATAGCACGGCCTGTGAAACCATTTATGATCCATGAAGTAGTCAGTGTTGATGATGATGATGAACAAGAAGAAGAGAAGGATGGCAAGAAAAGACAGGATGAACAAATGCAAAGAAAAAAGTCCCAGCAAATGCATGTGGTGCCTGGGAGTCCAAGGAAAAAAATGAAAGGTAACCTTTCAATGTGTGGCCCATAACGCACAGTAGAGATATGGGGGAAGTATATTTGAGAGCATTAAGTATAAAGCTAAGATCACACAACACGTTCGTTGTAATAGATAAAAGTAAATTCTAAATTTCAGTGACCTGTAATTATTTATTTGCTATTGGATAAATAAAGAAATTCATTGATCAATATTCTTATTAATCCTTTTATTACCATCTTTATAATATGAAACTGTACATTCACTCAAACCACTGGATACAATGGAACTACTTCGCTTGAATCCAGCCAGTACTGAGCAGTGTCCAATGAAGACAAATGCATTGGAAATCTACTTGTGTAGGCTTTATGTATCTACTCTAAAAAAACTAATGTAGGACTTACATGTGAATGGGTTCAGGGTATGTTGCTAGTTGATTAGAAATATACGCGAATGGTAACATGAGTCAGCATAGCTCTGTTAAAATTGTACTCGAATAGTAATCACTAAAGGAAGGGTTGCATATTGTTAGATAAATTAGTACACAATTATATTTAATTATTAACTAAAGCTGTAGATAGAAATAATTGTTATTAAGTTAACTATAGTCTGTCTTACTTTTAATTTTTAGTTCCCGACTAGGCCCATTATAAATATTTCACTTTTTTGTTATTGTTGTGACGCCTCTAAAAGTCAACGCCAGTTTCAAGAGTATCTGTTCCACATGGGCTCACACAGCCAATGTACTCTCGGTGTTTTCATGGGCAAAGAATCAACAGTTTTAGTTATATTTTTTGCATGCCATTTGCCATGGATACTATATCAAAAGTGTAACCAGTGTCATCACAGCAGTCAGTTCTGAGGCAACTAAGATCATGTCTGAATTTTCTATTGTCAGTTTACAATTTTGCCATAGTAATACAGTGTCGCATTTCATAAGCTATTAGGTAATATACAAGAAAGTTTATCTTCTCTAGTTACTTATTAAATAGAATTGATTAAGAATGAGTCAATTAAAAAATAGCACAGTAAGTTATGTTCATGAATTTCTTTAATGCTATGAGACTTTGAATAATATATCCTTACACTGAAGTCAGTAATATATATGTATCTCTCTGGATTATGCTGTCAGTAAAAACTTATTTATTTGAAACCCAGTTGCAAGTATTAAGAATTGAAAAGCACTTCAGAAGTTTGCATATCTTAATAATTATACATCTACTTTTGTCCTCTTGTAATGTCTTTTTACTTTTCAATTCATTTCAATGTATGGCTGTTTGTAATTCATATTTCATTATTCAAATGAAATTTTGAAGGCAGCCAATCATTGCACAAAGGATTTTATATGTATATTTCCTACAAGAAAACTATGTTACTGTACTTCCTAGCAATGTGTCTGCTTCCACGGAAATTAAAATCCTGAACTAGCAAAACTACCGTACCATGAGCAGAAATTACAATCCAGTTCATAATACTAAATCTTTAGCTAAGCAAAAAGGTATTGATGAATAGAAGTTAACTATCTGAGATCTTAAACAAGAAAATGAAGGTACAAATATTCGTTT
>BLXT01000588.1:5901719-5932357 GCA_019648995.1 Plakobranchus ocellatus | reverse complement strand
TTTTTTTTTTTTTTTTTGACAAAAAAGAGTTACGCGGTTTGTAAATTATATTTTTGTTTACTTGGTTGGATGTAGGATTTTGATAAAATGCCCTAAAAATACAATTCAATGAACATAATGGAGGTAAAAGTCTGTTTCCTCTAAGTTTGAAAAGATCAGTTTCGCAACATTATGAATTGGGCTTACATAAATTAAAAGAAAAATCATCGGCAAAACCCCTTTTCAAATGTCTCAAAAGGAGCAGAGGAAGAAAATCGAAGGGTGCTTGAAATAGATACAAAATTTACACCCTTATGGTAATTTTGGATGCAGAATGTGGACTTCAAGTCACTTATATTTTAATGATAAGCTACAATCATTATTTTGCCTGCTAAAGCAATCTGAAACATGCAAACGCAAATGACTTTTATGAAAAATTTTACAAATTGGTTATGTCATATCTTCAGTGTGTACATTAAATTTTCTTAATTCAGAAAAGTAATGAAATTATCATAACATATGCACAGAGCAAAGTATTATTTATTTATAGCTCTCAGATAAGTAGCCTATTTTGTATTATTAAATAATGGTAATTTACTTTTGAAAGTTGGTTTTTTGGGGGGACCCTTATACACCATTATAAGAATTTTTTTTTTTTTTAGCCATTACAGACTCTATTTTCTCTAAAATCATTTGCATTTAAAGCTTTCTGAGTAGTTGGGAAAATGGACATGAAGAAATAATTTGTAGCCTTATTTGTATACAAAAGCTTGAGGAAGACTGTTACGCAGTTTCCGTTGCTGACAAAAGTTCATTGTTTAGATATTTAACATGAAATGGTGCATCACAAACAACTCCCTTAAAATGGATTATCTCTGGAGAATCCCCGTTGTCCAAGTGGTGAGGGCAGAGCATCTCAATCTATCAGTATGTCAAGGCTAGATTTCTCCCATTTTGCCAAGGAAAAAGCTTCTGAAACTAGGCGATAACGTTAAAAGAATAAAGAAATTATGATAGAGGCAAAGAGGGTTGAAAATGAATTAATAGAACAACAAAAATAATACCAGTAGGCCTACATGACATCCGAAAGAGTAAAAAATGAACTATTAAACGAATCGGCTTCATTTTGACAAAAGTGAAATAAATACATGTATGTATTTCAGTTTTCACACACATCCACTAGAAGCAAGTATTACAATGTTGCATGAACATTGCCTTCCTTGTTCTTCATCCTTCACAGATTGTTGCTGATAATCGTAGGCCTCAGCTTTTTTTGTTTTTGTTTTTATTTTGATAACTTATTTTCCAACCAACCATTACAAGTAAAAATAAAAGCCTGTAACTGTGTAAGTAATAGTATACTGGTACTAAAAAAAAAGACCACTTTAGTCACTAACCGTGTTCCATGATGAAGCACTATCCTCTTTGAGGAAGAACGGCTGAAGTAAAGCTCTGTATTGGGCCAGTTAAAGTAGGAAGTTTGGGTCTCCTGCCTCTTCCAATCTTCAGAAAATAGGCATCAACGCTGAGTAGGGCCTACTCTGGTTCAAGCCCTGAGGCAAGAATCAATGAAAAATAGGAAATGTTGGGCCTACTGCTAGTGGTAGAGTTAGAAGAAAAAAGCCTACTGTTGAGGTAGAATTAGAAGAAAAAAAGAAAGTAGGTGGGTTTAATTAAAAAAAATAAAACCATAGTGTTAGGATGTGCATTATGTTTTCATATAAAAGAAAGAGTATAGGGAGAAATAAAGGTGTTATTGATGTCACGCATATAACAAATCTAAATACCTCTTTCCACTTTTTTTTGACTGGACTTGCCCACCACTATTCATCTGTGTACCACATTCCCAACCCCATTTTTTTTTTCTTCTCTTTATTAATATTATAGTTTGATTGAGAATTGAAAGCAGCCGGTTTATTTGATTGAGAATTGAAGGCAGAATTGAAAGCAGCCAGTTTATTTGATCGAGAATTGAAGGCAGCCTATGTATTCTATTAACATTTATTTATAGCAACACAAAACTGGATCTAATGGGTGATTTAGAAGAATGTGGTTTTTCATGCTTAATTCTAGCAAATAGAGCAAAGTTTGTTCTTTCTACAATATTTGCTAAATTAGTATTTTTGGTATTTCAAACGAGGTACATTTTGATACTTCTCAACTTACTGACAAAACAAGCATCCAGTAAATATGTCAATTTAAAATAAAATTTTAATTTGTTGAATGGATATAAAATAAATACTTGCTCATTTCATCAAGAATTGGTGTGGATGCCCCATTAACGGGATTTCCCTTTGGCTTTATAAAAGTTTGGTATTCGCATGGCCCACTCTAGTACATGTATCTAGATATTAAGGTTGATCTCTCTACAGGCGTAGCGACGGTGAAATTGACAGATGGGCATCTTTTTAACTTATAAAAGCCAGAGATGAGGATAATAGATATTGTGTTGAGAAAAAATATATTAAAAAAGGAAATAAAGCACTCTTTCAAATGGTACCCAGCAAAATATATTTTTTCTCTATTTTTGGGTACCCGATATTGCCATCAAGATCTTTCTTCTCGCTCTTAGTCTTAAACAACTTAGACATCAATGAACTCAGCTTCGCCTAAGATCAAGACTGGAAACGAGCCCACTTGACGTGACTACTCTGCCTAGCACGGTAAACAAACCATATTGCCTATTAGAATTTGTTAATTTTACCTTTCTTTATCATGCACTTTTCAGTATGGACACAAATAAATAGCGAAATCCTCATTGTCAGTTGTAGTAAGCAATAAATTGTAAGAATTACAGGAACAGTCGACCAGATTTATCTTTCCACTGCATTTCCAAAGACCTCAAGTTGTAAGACTAAGAGTTCTTCTTTTTCTTCATTTACAAATAGACTGAGTACTTCAAGGTTTAGTGGTTGGAATAATAATTAAAAAAAAAAAAATTCCGTCACCAAGCGCGGACAGTGTTAAATAAAACGGTCACATGCTTCATGTTTACAGTGCTTGCTCGTACGTAGGTCACACTCTCACTAGTTGCGACAACGCAGTGCAAACTATATAAAGTGACGCCACCGCTTCCCCTCTTGATTGTCAGGATCAAATTCAAAATAAAGTATGAAATCTCCTCTTTCTGAAAAGCTAATTTAGTACATTGTGCAACTTTTCCTGATTAAAAAAAATAGTTAGTTCACGGCGCATCTCGATAGTGGCTGTTCCAACACCAACTTCCTACTCAAATTTTAATTTCACATTGCAAATTGTTTTTCAAACTACATAAAACACAAGATAAAAAGAATAAAGAAGACAACAATAGGTTTTATTTAGTTTAAACATTTTTATCGATACAAAAACAAAGGTCAAAGAAGTAAGAAATATGGTGAGAGGCGATTATCGGGTTTTCCACCGCTCACAGGCGGGCATTTGATTTTATTGATTCTTAAATTGGATATTTAAATGGATATATTCACTTGAATTAAACACAGCCTGGTATTGTCTTCGTTTTTCCACACAGTAAAATACATTTAAAATGCGTTGTAAATTTCTGAAAATGTGAAAACTGTCCCTGAATTTTCCCAGTTGTCAGCTCTCATTTAAAAATTGTCATTTTTACCTAGGGTACATTACAAATGCCGATGGTGTGGTCAGTTTTCAACTTGCTAAATGTATTGGTTTAAATACCGATCTGCTTGCAATTTAAGCTTGTGTAAGCCTATGGTTAACGCCGGTTTAATTTAAATGCACAGCTTGCTAATTCACAGTTGCCCCCCCCCACCCCCATCATAACCTTGTCGTCGCAAATGTGAAAACAAGCTGCTTAAGTTTCATCCAGCAAATGATAATTTGTTGCAAATGATGCTAATGGTGCCTTCTTGGGGAAACCTATTTCTCTGCAAGTATGGTTTACAAAATGACAATTCAATGATATCTTACAGATAGGGCATTTTTCTACTTTTTTGCGGAACAGCCCTTGTATTAAGCTTTTTTTATATGGCAGAGGAGAGCTCAGCTGCCCACAAACATCTGAATTTTCATTAATTTTTGGGCCCTTGCTTTACATTACAATGAAGGTGATCATAATACTCTTACATAAGTATGTTCAATATAGTGGTTTGCATATGGATACAATCTTTGTGGGCTTCACCTGTATCAAGAGTTGTTACCTTTCATTGTAGTAGAATATAAAGAAAACATTTAAAAAAAAAAAAAAGAAACTTGAAAAAGTGACTTTTCCATTGGGTATTTCTTGTTCAGTTTGAGGCCTTGTTGAAGAACTTCTTGCTCAATATGTAAAAATATTAATTGTTAATATTTGTGAACTCGACTCTCAATTCCATCCACTTAGTAGTGCAAGATTTTCAATTTTTGGGGGAAATGTGTATATTAGAGCGAAAAAGCTACATCCATATGATTTTATTGATAATATTGGTATCCAATTTTCTTTTTAAACATAAAAGAATAGAAGCCATTCATGGGAATTTTGTACTCAATAGTTTATTTACAAGTTGAAATAAGTTATTAAATAATCAGACACACGCAGGAAAGATCATGCTCAGTCATATTTTCATATAGTTACAACTTTTTACCTAATTTCCTTTTTCTATTACAAATGCAGGCATACTATTGAAAAAAAAGTAATTATACATAATATGTTTTCATCATTTCTTTGTGCGGGATTTTGACAATCTGATGAGGAAACTTCTTTTACGTTCACAAAGGATTTCTCAATCTCAGTAACAAGTTTCCATCCTTGATGCCAAAATGGAGTCTTGCAGCATGCATTATCATAAAATTATCATGAAAGCTGAAACTAATACACAAGAAGTACCAGTACATTTAAAAAATACCTAACGCAATGCTTTAAGGAAAGTGATATTATTATTCATCTAAAGACTTTTTCTATCATAACAGTCAAGTCCTGATTAATCAAGTTTTCTATTATTTAGAATTCAATAAGTTACAGTAGATTTTTTCCTTCTTTACACCTTTTAATAACTACTTGATATTTCAATTTGTTCCAAATGGTTCTGTACATCTCAAAGATGCAACTACTACAGAGCTCTAATTTTTACTCTGACCCACTGAAATTTTAAACTGCTATAACAGTACACTGAAAATTCACCAGTGACTGAGTGAGAAAAGAAAAGAAAAGGGGCCAAGGATTAGTACTGCTAAATGTGCTAGTTAGGCTACATACCATGCATCCACCAAGGTGGCCCACACTTAAAGGGGGCAGGAGAGGGGAAAAATGGGAGGGTTGCAATGGAACACTGGAATTTTGGGCTCCTACCATTTTCTTTATGTTTATAGTGAATTGAAGAATTTGAGGTTGTTGATATATCCTGTTGACCTTGAATTAATCAGACTGAACTGTATTTGACTTGAGATAAGACCAAATAACATGAAAATCACTTTTTTTTTATATTTAAAACTATTGAAACATCCTGATAGAGTGATTGTACTTGATGTTGTGTGCTTTGCAATTGTTAACACTGGGTGCAGAAATTTATGCCAAGATATATGTCAAGCTGTTTGAAAAGCATTTTTAAAAGAAAAACAATTTAACCTTTTTTTTTTCTACAAAGAGTTATTTCTAAAACATTCAATTCATTACGATTTGTCTCAAGACATTTGGGAAACGGCTAGAAAAATACATGCTTTTACAAAATCTAATAAAGGGAGGCAGAGGTTGATACAATAAAGCACTTATCTAAAACCTGTGTAACATTATCAGCTTTGATTAGTATTGTTATACTATCTCAACATCTACACAAGCTGGATCAATAAAGTTTGCATCATTTGAAAGAAAACAAACATCAAGACTCCATATGCTCATCTACTCAAAGGCTTAATTACATCTGGCTTTGACTAATTCAATTTTGCCATTATTCAAACAGAGAACAAAATGATAAAAATAATACATGTTGGTTCTTTTATTTTAATCCTCTTCACGTGACAAGTGTTTGAGAGGGAATTGGTTTTAGAGCCACCATGAAAACTTGAGATAGGTTTTCTATACACATTGTAAAGTTCTTAAAAGATTTAAATATTTGAAAGCTAAACATTTGCTTGATATTGAAGCTGTCATGGCTAATTAAAACAGTCCATGTGGTCTTAATCCTTTAAGTATAACTTTTGTTGTACACCTTTTCACCCTGCCAGTAGCATTTCAAGGCATTATTGTTAAAACAAACAATGCAGTGGATCATAACTTTATTTCATCAATAAATAAAAAAAACAAAAAAGATTTAAAAGAAAAAACCTTCACCTTCATAGCATCTAGTAAGCATTAATCAATGTTATGGGCAGATATATGATTTAATCATACACCCAGCACAGAAGAGCATTCTTAACAAATGATGATACAAAAATGACAAAGATTATCTACCTAAATTCTTTGTCAGAACAACAAAATACTTATCAAATACTGGATGTAAAATTTGATCCGTACCTCAAAAAGTAAATGTTTAATTGAAAACACATTGCAAATAAATCTGGCAGTATAACAAACAACTACTTATTGACAAATTTTTAACACATTTTTGTCTTCAGTACTAAGTCTGGAAGTAAATTCAACGAACTTCGAATTCCAACAAGCCCAGATCTGATAAGACCTTGGCATCAACAAGGGATATGTGACTGCGTAATTGTGCTTTTCTTTCCTCTTTGACCTTAGTAGATTTTTCTTTATCCGCCAATTCTCGGTCTTTGTCCTTAAAAGCTGTGATACCAGTGTCAGTATGTGTTTGCCTCTCCAAACAAGTAAAGAGGGGAAAAGAATGGGGTCAGCGTGAGAACAACAGGCCTTCCATAGCCTTCTAGTTCTAAGCTAGATCTAAATGGGATCAAATGATGAGTGCAGCACAAGGCATAGCAGCAGTTTAAAAAAATGGAGAAAGGAGTTAAAAGGGATTGCAGCACAGTACAAGCATTAAAAACAATTTTTTTGGAAAGAATGATGCAAGAGTAGTCAAAGAAAGAGACTGAAAATTGAAAAGGAGATAAGAAGGGATATTTGAAAGGCTTACGACAATATCCATACATAGTTGTGCTAAATTTTATTACATTTAGCCTTTGATACACATGTGTACGGATGTGCTAAATAAAACTTTGAGTTTCTTTACTCAATGTTTCACTTCAGAGTTTTATGTTTTTGCACTTCAACTGCTACTCACATTTATTGATTGTAATAATAGAACCGAGTTGCTTTACTCATTGTCTCAGACTTTGATGGTTTTGATGCTTGAACTGCTTTGTTTCCAATCTTTTACAATATCTATACATGTTTTCTTTGGTTTAGGGGCAAGCTTTTATCTGAGAACTCTGATTCAATAAGACCATAATTTCATATCCATTTATCTTTTTAGACATAAGGTTCACTGTAATAAGTTTTCAGACACAATTGTTTAGGCTTCATTTTTCATATTTCAATTAACATTCAAATGCCAATATTTTTAAACAAAATAAATTATAGGACATACAGTTTTTTCAGCAAGCTAAAGACAACTAAGTGATCAGATGCCCATATCTTTATAGATGAATTAGTAAGAGTGCTTACAAACAAGGCATTTTCTGCTCTCTATTACAATTCAATATAGTGTGATCAAAATTAATGATAATGCCAGTAGTTTCTAAGTAGTCTCTGAACATGTGTAGCAGTCCCACAAAGTGAGTCAAGCTGAAATTAACAAGAGAGGTGAAAACTGCTCTCCTCTTTATGTGGAGAACATTCTTTCGATATGCTAAAGATTTCTGCACATAAAGCAATAAAAATTTTTTCTTTTTTACTTCAATATTTTGAGTTGATCTCAATTCTCAGTGATGCAGACCCGCAATTCACCTAATTTTGTGAGACTGCTACACAAATGGAAAAAAAACTTTTACTGTCAGAGCCAAGCATCAAGTAATTAAAGAAGCATATATAGATTTCCTATTGTGTCTAATGATTTAACTTACAAAATAACAGCCTAGACAACAGTCCACCACCAGTCCAGCATGTACTATTAATATGTTTCTTACAATCAAAGACATCTGTTCAATTAAGGTATGCTCCAATCCAATGCTGCAAGATTGTGGGAGAAAGGCACAAATCAGTCTGGCACCCCAGTTGCTCAACCATATTCCACATTTTTTGCGATGAAGCATAATTTATAAAAGAATGCAGCTTTAGCGCCATACTCAAATTCTGAGTTGTTTCATATGTAGATTTAATTCAACTGAGATCAATGAAACATCATAATGATACTGATGAAAATACAGCTGAAGATGAGGGAACTGCATGCACTGATGGTCTGGGCAAAGTTTGATTTTGAGTAACTGAATGCAACTTGGTGAGTCAAACAAGATGTCAAATATTGCTACACTTACACACAAATATTATTTGAGAATTTTGTTGTGCTGTAAACCACTTAAGAATTGTCTCAGGCCACTATATCTCTCATTTTGTAGCTATGTACCATATTTCCATTGAGAAGTACAAATGCCTTCACAGTACTTACAATGAAAACCATACTTTCTCACTGGATAAGTAAATATCCATGCTGTAACAAAGAGATTTTTGTAGACTTACATAGCAAGCAAAACAGATGACTTGACTTAATCCAATGAAAAAAACTGCTCATAAACCAAGCAAGTCTGGTTTGAAAATAAAACTATCTACTAATAAAACTCAGTCGAGGTCAGTTACCTATTATTTCCATAAGCACATAAAAGAAGCAGAATATCTCTCACTTTCAGTATATATTCAATCATCTAGGTGAGGAGCATCCATAGTTTCAATGGATTCCACCCCTATAGAAACTACCAATGTTGTAGGATCATTCAACCCTTTTCTTTAGAGTAAACTCTTTCCGCGCCAAAAAATATGACATAAAAACAAAAATTTTGTAATTGCAACTTTCTCACATCTCATAAGATAATGTCTTCATATCATCATATTCTTTTGCCATAAGTCTCAGAATATTTACATAAAGTTCAAAGACAGAAGAATTTTTAATGATTTCTCAGGAGAATATTGCAAATGAACTTCCAATGCTTCTTTGAGATTGAAATGAGTTTACTCGTTTACAAAGGATATAAGTACAGTTGGCATCACTCCATGTTTTATATTAATTTTTATAATTACAACAATAAAAACATAATAAAATAGTTACACATAAAAAAAAAAAAAAGAATTCAACATTGCACAGCAGAAATTGAAAACGTTATCGTAGTATGACATCAACACTGCCATCACCATAAGAGTGACAACTAACAGGTTTGTGATTCAAGTATCTTGAGGCTATGTTGTTATATCTACAGCCTTGACAAATAATCAAAGTTATGTCTTCAAGGACAAATATCAACGAATCTTACAATGCCACATACCAATTCTTTATCATGCATCACAAATGGAGGGCATCAAAATATTTCACATAAATGCTGGATCAGAAGAGCTAGACAAGTAACAAACGAGTAAAAAAAAAATAATATTCTCAAAATCCTTCTCATACCAATAAGTTTTACAAAAACAAAATAAGATTATTTGCATTTTTAAAGCAACTCTAAATGAAAATAACAAAATGCTTTTTTTTTTTGGACAGGGGTCCACCAATTTATAGCAAAAAAATTACATAGATGTGGCATATAATTGTGTCAAACAAAAAAGCAAGCATCACTTGTAAATAAACAAATTTTATTATGATAGCACACAATAAAATGCCTTCATATCTTCCTATTTCCAGCAGATTCCCTTCTCAAGGATTATATAAACTTACTGTTTAAATCCAACTTATATGCTTTCCAGCACTTAAGCATTTTCAAAGAACACAAATTTTATGGGGTTTTTTTTTTCAAGTCTTACAAAAAAAATTGGTAAAATGTGAAATTAGCTCAAAATCTTGACATGCAAAGAAAAATGCCTTCTGTGTACAACATTTTTGAAAAGTATATACTCTTTCAAACTGTTGTGGCTTTACATTTATGATATAATATGTCCTAAACCTTAAACCAAAAATAGATCTTTTTGAAATTAGAAAAAGATAATAAAACTCTAGTTCAAGATGTTTCGAATCTCTTTGTGGATGTGGCAAAGAAAATCAACATAAGAGCTGCCTGAGCCCATGCCCTTGTCCTCTACCAAGAAGTGGTTGAACCAAGGTTCCAGTTTGTCTCGTTGTCGAACAATTGTGAGCTGTAACAGCCAAGAATAGAAAAAGATTTTGAAGGGCATACTGATTTAAATGTAAAATTAAAAAAATGGCAATCTCCTGAATTATTATTCAAGCCAACATGGGGTTTATACAAGGATAAAAAATTAAGATGCGATACTTTATCAAGTTTGTAAATTTTGCAAACTATTCAGTTCAAGGGATTCCAAGGCTGAATAAAATCATGGCCACTGTTCATCAGGAAAAAAAAATAAATCTTTAAACACCACAGGATGTTATATGTATTGCTGTACAGGCATACCTCAAACCTGGATTCAGGTTCACAAATTACAATTAAGATACTGCCTTAACTATAGAAATTTAAATTTGAGGGGGGAATAAAGGTGACAATAAAATCTGGTAAACACTTGATTTCATGTCCAAAACTGTTTCACTTAAGTTTTATCTTTTCAAACTATATCAAACAACTCATCATTTTTATTTCTAAAACTTTCTTTCAATGGTATTAGTAGAAACTGGGGAAGCTAAGATAGGATGATGCAAAATTAAACTTTCCTTTGACAAAGGAGGAAACATATACTTCCAGCTGTTATTTTTCAAAACCTCATATTCGATCTGACTGACAAGACCAAAAAAAAAAAAATATTCTTGATATCTGCTTATAAAAACAATACTCTAAATCCACAAAGAAACTTCAGTGCTCTTCGCTTATACAGTATACCAAAGCTGCAGCAGTCTCAGGTGCAGCAGAAACTTACCATATGGTTTTCATGTCATAAATTATATAATCTTTAGCAAGGCAAGGAGGGGAGAGAAATTTGTTTGTGTGTGATTGATGCTTTGTATGCTGCCTGCCGTCAATTTAACTTGCAGGCTTAATATGCCAAGTTTTTACTGATGGCACAATGAAGAGTGGCAGGGAATACAGAGTTGAGTGGAAGCGGTTTGCGGTGATGTATGATAGGGTACCAGTAAGCACTGTAGATAGTGCAGATAAGGGCCTATAGGGCATACTACAGGCTACAATATGTGCTCATAACATTCTTTTATCCATGAAGATTTGGGGGGGATAGAGTAATAAAATGCATGGTTGGCTGTTAGCTTTTCAATGTGTCAGTCAGACAATGACTGGGCTTTCCCAGTAGGTTTTTTTTTGTTGTTGTTGCTTTAGGGATAGTAAGGCAGCCAACGCTTTCAGTTTACCATATTGATTAATAAGAAAGAATAAGAGAAAATCAGAAAGCTTTTTCAATTTCTTTTTGGTTTAGCGGTTTTCGGTTAGGTATGGTCTATAGTACTGTGTCAGTGTCAATCACTCATGGGGTATAGAATTTTTTTTGCTGTTGCTAAACCATTTGACTCTACATAGCAGCTAAAAAATAACACATGCATATAACATGCTGTCATTACAGCTTTCTTCAAACTATTTTTGAGAAGTAAAAAAAAAAAAGAAAGAGATGGCATTTAAGTGTGATTCCCTCATGCGCACAAACCAGTCAGGGGGGGGAAAAGCACAGCGAAAAGTAATATTTTGCTACCTGCATCCCTTTTAATGTTTTTGTGAAAAGACACAAAAATCTTTTGGAAAACAAACACATAAAAAAATCCTGTGCATTTTCTTGTTCATGCACTCCCACAACGGGATTTTTCCCCCGACCCTTTAACTCCTGCTGTAGCGACAGTCTGCATAATATAATGTTATCTTCCAATTATGTCCTTCTATTAAGTTTGTCATTAAAAGAATATATTTACATCGAAATGACTTCACAAGAATTTCGTTTACACCGATTTCTCTTTTCTTCTTGTTACTGTTGTATGTATTGGTATTCAAAAGACAAAAATTTCCTCATCATAATGCAATTAAATGTGTTGAGGATGTCCACTTATTCTTGATTGAAGAATGCATAGTATTTTGGAAACTAAGTACAGAGTGAAAAGGATGCGAATAGACTTAAAAAAGAGGATTTTCCCTCTTTGTCTTTGTATCTTGACATATCAAAATTATCTTCAACTCAAGTGAGGAAAAGAACTATAAACAAAAATTAGACTTTTATTTTCAAAAGTTTATATTGATAAAAATAAAAAAGAATCATACCCGAAGCAGCACGATTATTTGTTATGTTGAGATATATATATATATATACCAAATGCCTGGAAAACAAAAACTAAACCTGCTGTCTGTTTTGTTCTGGAGTTGTACAAGATAAGGCATAGATGGCTCAAAAAGAATGTCATGGCAAGGTTTTGAAAAAAAGTTTAGGTTAGTATAACTCACTTTCAGATATCTTGACCGACGCTCTCGTAACTTTGATATTAAATCACAGAGCCTTCGAGAAACTGGGTTGTCTAATTGAAGAACTTGAACCTGAAAGATTAAGAAAACAAGCCTCACATTGTAATGAAAGCATTTATTGTGCATATTTTAGAAAATATAAATGAATTCTTTTAGTAAACTAAAATAAATAAAGCTTGTACAAACATTATTTATATGAAAAATATTGAACCCTTATGCACGTTTACACACTCTTACAAGAGTTTTTCTTAAGACTTTATACCTTGTATGACAAAAAAGCTTAACTGAGAAGAAATTTTATTCTAGAATAACAAATAGATGCAACAAAGAAGGAGCACAAGAGATTGGCCATTTTTAAATTTTTTTTTAACAAATAATTTTACCCACATTCATTTTTGGGTGTTGCTTTTTTCTAGTAACTTTTGCCAAGACGTATTTTGCAAGACAACTTACTTTATCAATATCAACTTGTGCAGCACTCTGTACAGCAAAAATGCTCTGTATCATTTCTGGCTTCACATTGTGACCAATCCACAAGAACATGGACAAACCATTTTCTGGAAGTTTAAAGATGGGAGGTAATCAAGAAACTGCTATTTTCTAGTGAGCTAGAGTAGACAAAATTTGTAAAGACAATTGTTGTACTGCATTGCAGAAGACGCTTTCTTATGAATAGACAGTTATTTGTTTTCAATGCTTAAATTACTTATATTTTTAAAAAATAATGTTAATAGTGATCACAATAAATGAGACAATATTAAAAATGTAGAATTGATGTAATAAGTAAAATATGATGTTCAAAATAATATTAATATGATGGCCAATTTAATAGTAATACATATACTTCTTTGATTAATTGGTGCCGACTTGCCAGGCAAAATGATGGGGACACTGGATTGAGTCAACATAAAAAACAAAAGAACAATACCAAATATATTTTAGAAGAAAAAAATAGGAGACCTCACTCCGTTTGAGCAAGATGGTTGTCAAACTTAGAGCTACATGGACGACTCCTTTGAACCCATGAGATTAAAAAATTATTTAAAATCACAGAAGTATTTTATTGTGTAGCTGAAAAACTTACAAGTAAGGCAGGTGATGACAATGCTTTGTTTTGAGATTAGTTTTTTTCCCACAATAATTCTTTTATTTTGTGTATTCTTTGTTATAAAAAACATAGCTATATTTCAAATCATAATCACTAACAGCTACAGTTAAAGCAGATGATCATAATGAGTTCGTTCGAGATATAATTTGTGTTTTCCTTCTATGTCCTATGTACCAACTGTGATTCACAGAGACTTTTTTTAATATTTAAAAATTTCAGTAACCAAAACTATAGGCCTAAGACCAATTCTTTTCTTTTTGAGTCCAAAAACTGTAAAGCAGAAGATGAAAATGAAAGCTTGGGTCCTGAAATGGTAATGTGTATTACACCACCAGCAAAGGGCTACATTAATGATCACAAAAACTTGACAATACTGAATTCTTAAGAAAAGGTAAACTAAAGCCTTCCCTATTTCATCTGATGCAATGCCACTCTTTAATTTTGTCATTCTTGAATTTGACCCTGAAAAAAAAATGTATTTAAACAATAATGATATGTTCAGAACTGGGCAAACCGGTAAAGGTTGAAATGCCTCAATGATGTACACCTACACTATAATCATGTGCATGCTACAGATCTAGATCTATCCACTGGCATGGATTGGGTACAAGCTGTTCACAAAGTCACATGTGAAAGTTGTGGAAATTTATTACTTCATGGCAATATCCTCCATGAATTTTAGACTTTACTGTTCAATACTTGAGAATGCATGTTTAAGTCTATTTGTACTTCATGGATTTGCCCACTCATTGGATGAATGATTGAAACAAGGATGCAAATACATTGCAAACCTGCTATATAGACATTGCAGCCTCCAGACAAGCTATGTTGATATAAGAGAAGGTCGATATAAAAGAAAATTTTTTGAAAGAAGTTTTGTTTGTTGACAGGGGTAAATTTTATTACAAATGGTTTTTGCATATAATGAGAAGCAACTACCTATTGCACAAGTCACAAAAGTTTTTGCAGCTATTTTCCTTCAGTTAAGAAAATCAATAAAATGAGCCCTCCTCCTTTTCCATTGTCTTTTAAGTGATTGTTTGGCCCTTAAAAGGACTGGTTGGGTTATATTTAATTTTCATTTGCATCAATTATTATTTCAGTTTCTGTTTACACACTTTCAAGTCTGCTAAGCCCCATTGGTAGTCACTTCCCTGTACACAATAGCTCAGGTATAAGACTTTTTGTCTATAGCCCACAAGTCTGTGATCCACAGAGGATAGCTAACAAAGGGATAGGCTGTTCTTTTGCTCCCGCTATAGATTTAGGTATAGATTTTGGCTGGTAGCTTTATTGTGAGGGTGAACAAATCAACTGGAATCCTTTTTGCTACACTAGTTTGGTTACTGACATGTTGATATAAGAGTAATAGAGTAAAAGAGGTGTGGATATAAAGGAACGTGTTTACTAACAGTTAGGAAAAAAAGAAGTGTGGACTTAGAAGAGCATGTCTATAGAAGGGAAGAGCTGAAAGAAGCGATGTCCATATAAGTGGTAGATCAAAAGAATAGTTATATTGCTCAATCAACTTAAGCAGTTAAAGTGTTTCACAGTCTATTACATTTTTTCTTTTCTTATTTCCATTGACAAAGCAAATTCAATGTTTTTCTGCATCAAACCAGTATATTAAGACAAAATTGGGAATTCAGGAGACAAGCATTTTCTTAAGAAAAAAATGTTGGGCTCCCAATTTAATTCGGAAACCCTGGCATGTCTGTTGATGATATGCCTGTTCTATCATTTAGCAGTGATTCCATTGCAATTATTCACAAAATAATTTTATGTGTGACCGTAGGAAGAGAGCATGATATTTTTTGGATAGAAGATAACTTTATGTAAATTTAAACACTTATGAAATGAAGAGTGTGTAATCTTGTGAGAAGCTATGGGGTTATATTGTATAATCATATATACAGGAGGAAATGTCTTTACTTCTTTTTAACTGTATCAGACTGCTATGCTCTTCTACAACACACTTGATATTCTGCTTTAAGCAAAAATCCAATAGCTAAGTAATCGAGTAAAGAGGATACTGAATTGAGCCTATCTCCACTCCTCCATTTTGTTGTTATTGAACAAAGAAAGAAATATTTTTTAAACCACCAATGAAAATAAAATCGGACAAAATAATACGGAAGATTGTGGGAGACATTGAAATTCAATTTATACTTTGAAGAAGAAAAAAAAGGAAAAAAAAATTGCGTCACTTGTTAAGGCAAAATCATGGACTTAATAAAATGCCACAAATTTAAAAGTAATATATTTACCCAACAGGTAAATGCCATTGTCCTCAAGCCTTTCCACAGAACATCTGATAGCTGTTGGAATCTCATTAGACTCCATGTCTAGATTATGCTGAAAATAGTTTTAATTTCAGAAAACCAATAAAATAGTTTTAATTTCAGAAAACCAATAAAACTCTTGTGATAAAAGATTTTGTAGCTATTTTTTTTTTTTATTGTGAATTAAATGATTTGATATTATACAAAATAATTATTTAACTCTAAACCAGTGAAAAAATAAAAATTAACATACAAGTATTCTTTATGGTCATAGCTGTTTTTTAAATTAAAAATTAATTGGTCATTTTAATTCAATCTGCATAATGTAGATTTGCATCAATCAAATGATGAAAATTTAATCCTCATTCTGGTATTCAAAAAATGGCTTGATTTGTTGTAAGCAGTCAGAGCATAGCTGACTCACATTTGACCTGGCCTGAGAATCAAGATTTGTATGTTTAAAAAGAAAAACCAAAAAAAAAAATAAAAAAAAAACTTACAAAAGGAAGAAGCGTTGGATAAAAGAAGACATTGGACATTTGAGGATCCATGCTGTTGACCATGTGCATGAGGTAGCTGCGGTCATCTGTAGAGATCTCAGAGCCACCACTGATGCTGTCATTTTTTATAACACAATTGGCATAAAGAGGTAACAGCTTCATACACTCAGGAAGCACTAGCTGACCTGGTGAAGATGGATTAGCACAATTCTTTCTGTAACAGGCCAGGATCTGAGCAGTCTCATTCATGATATGCTCACGAACTTGCTTGGGGTTAGCATTCAGGCAGGTGCGAATGGCTAGATGTGGATGAATAAAAAGCGATTTATTTGATTTTCATTAGCTATCACCCATAAAAAATTATTTTAATAAACATCAATTATTTATCGAGTTAGTTTTCGAATTTGTACTTGACAGAAACATTTCATTGTATTAAATAGATAGATCTGAACATTAGAAGGTACTTTGTCACAGCAAATTGGTCACTTTATGTTTATTTTTCATTAACAAAGGCATAAAATGATCATCAGTGATAGAAATAAAAGAAAATTTAAAAAGATAAAAGCTTCAGTCTCAGTCCTATAGTTCAAACAATATAACTATGTTTCTCAGAGACATCTAATGGCAAAGAGAGGAAGTCAACTGATAGAAAAAATAAAAAGATCATGTTAAAAAAAAAAAAAAAAAAAAACTAAGCAAAGTTCCATGTTTAACTTCACTCTTGATATTTCAAACCTTCCGATAATCAAATTTTGAGTTCCAGATTAAGCTAAATTAAACAGAATGCATTCTCATAAAAACAAAATATGCTAACCTTGTTTGGCAAAGAAATTAATAAGGACATCTAATTCACAGCTTCTAAACAGGTCTGCCATTTGGGCACAACAATTTAGAGACAAGTTGTGGCACCGCAACCTTCTCTGCCCTGATACACTTGTGTACAAGACTGCAACCTGAAAGAATTGATGGAAATGGGTTAAGCAGAGTTAAGAGAGATTGATTGTAAACTCAGTACTACAAAAGGCAAACAGATCTTTTTAGTCCTGCACAAGATCTATTTAGATAAGTACATTTAGAGCCTGCAAAAGATCTAGTTTGATATGTTAATTTAGAGCAATAAAGCTTGAGAAACATTTATGGGCTTCCCTGCTGAAAGAAAATTTCAGCACAATATGAAAATTTTCACTTCCTCAGCCTAAAATTACATTTAGGGTAAGTTTCAATGAAGCTAGCTGCATAAAGTCAAAGCTGTCATTCAATCTTGATCAAATGTACATTTTGTGTTGACAGGATCTAAGCATAGTTGTGACAGAAGTTGTTTTTTGGTAAGTTTCAATGAAGCTAGCTGCATAAAGTCAAAGCTGTCATTCAATCTTGATCAAATGTATATGTTGTGTTGACAGGATCTAAGCATAGTTGTGACAAAAAACGCTTTGGATTTAGTCAGACACAAATCCACCAGGCATATTAGTGGGAAGAACCAAAATATCAAAACAGTAATCCAGATTTAACGCCTTATCTTTCCCTTTTCCGCTATTGAATAGGTAGAAGTTTGATCCCACAGAACTTTCACAACTGCATAATTTTAGGAAGTCCACAACTTGCCACAAAACCTGGTGGCTGTTTTGCTCTGGAGCTGTACAAAATAAGGTATAGGTGGTTCAGAGCATACACATCTTGGAATGTGCAGGGACCTTTCTGTTGCAAGTTCAATTCTACTAGTGGGGCCCAGTCTAATGTCACCCAAAGTATACAGGCTTCATGGGACAAATAGGTTGCACTAGTTTAATACAATTCTTTCTCACAGCCTTGGCAATACATGCTCACAGTATTGAATGTAGATAAAGTTCAATCAATGCTGGCATCAACAGCACATAACATAGGCAAAAGCATCCAAAAAGAGGATGCGCTTAAGATATGACATCATGGTGTTCTCTGTGACTTTTACCAGAAATTAGTATTCAAGACCGTCACTTTAATTAAGCTCATACATTAAAAGGTTACACTAAAATAATAGCTTAAGTGTTTAAGCACCCAAATACTTGGACTATATCCAACCTTCTTATTGAAAAACTCACCTGTATGTAAGCTCCTTCTGATTCACTGAGTCTGTCATCATGCTTGATCTCCAGACTTACAGAAGAGTCAGAGTCAACAGAAGCCATTTCAACATCAGTTGTGTTAGCCATATAAAAGTTTCCATAAAAATCCACAGGCCTGATGCCTGAAAATAATCAAATTGACACATATAGTATGGGTGTGTATTTGAATCGAAGATATCAAGAACTACATATACATATATGTAATTCATGATATCCTTGTTTCAAATAAATAATCTTTCTTTAGTTAACCCACAAATAGTCAATGAAAAAATAAATAAAAACAGAAAAAGGGGGACCAAATCAATGTGTTCACACATACCTGTGCTGGTTCGAACCCTAAGGATAGCATCAAAGGCTTGTGATCGTAGAACTGTCATCTTCAGATCTTCGATGAACCTCTCGCCATCTATATCGGCCTAAAAATCAAATGAAAGATAATACAGATATTAAATTACGTCCACAATTAACAATGTTCAAATTATTTAATCTAGCAAATCAAAGTCTTTGATCACATTTGCTAAAATAAATTGATGGATTGCCGAAACGTGGATTGCTATCAAATTCACCAATAAATAACTCTCATGAATAGCATAAAAAGTAATGCTCCATTTTAAAAAATTGTGAGTTTTGCATGCCTGCTTACTTAATAAATTAACCATATAACTTTCATCAATCTCCATCTAAGATTATTATATTAGCTTTCAATAAATTTCAGATTTATTCAATGATATGAGTCAGATCAAGATCAAAAACATTAAAAATTACCTAGCGGGTGCCTATGTATTAATAGGTTCTGTTCCACTAGGTCTAAGTCTTTACATTAGTCGTTTATTTTTTTTAGGATTTAGGTATAATCCATTTACTTTATTTGGTGTTGCCTTTAGAATCTAAAATTTTGCGTCTAGAATATGGATCTGCAGATCTAGCTTTTAAAGGTGATTGGAAATTGCAAAAAAATATTTTATAGAAGCAAAGAAAGTCAGATGTAAATTTGAATCTAATAATGGTATCAAATTTGACATGTATAATATCCAACTGGTACTGATTTCCTCTTTTCCAGGTTGCAAATAGTGGTCATTAATGAAAATTATGAAAAAATTGAGGAGCTTTTTTGGAATCCACCTTTAGCTATTGTTAAAATGACACTGACATTGCTGTATCAGAAAATACCTGAAAGTAACTGTACTTAAAAATGTTGCCAGCAGTGACCCTGCAGATATCAGACATAGTTGCGACATCTATATACTGATTTGGGAACAAGAAAAGCTCCACACTACAGCCAGCAGAAACACATTCAGTGCCAAGCTTGTTGTAAAATGAAGTCTGAGGGGATAATATGGTCTGAGGTGGAAAGAGAAAGCGAGAAATGCATCTTAAATTAGCCAAATAAGAAGTTGTAAATGAAATAGCCAAAAGATCTACCAATCCCAAATTATAATAGTAATTAGTGCCCAAGTTTAAGGTAAACCATATTCACTT
Source organism: Plakobranchus ocellatus (assembly GCA_019648995.1). Classification (NCBI taxonomy): domain Eukaryota; kingdom Metazoa; phylum Mollusca; class Gastropoda; family Plakobranchidae; genus Plakobranchus; species Plakobranchus ocellatus. The sequence continues at coordinate 5,912,472 of BLXT01000588.1, read as the reverse complement.
GCACAGCAAAGGATTATAACATAATATTAACAATATTCAAAGAAAGCATGTATATGACGACAGATGTGTGATGTATTGTCGCGCGAAGAAATGTCATATATAAAAAAGTAACGGTTGTTTGGGAGATTCGCTGAAGGAAGCATCTATTTATTCATAGCAGGTTTTTCCGAAAAATTAGCCATATTTATATTTCTGCTTGAAGACTGCTGCACCACAATTAAAAGAAAAATGTTCAATTAACAATTACATATCCATAATTAAGGCACAAACTACTTAATCTATAAATCGCTGCCTTGGAATAACAGTATTGTAAGTCAACATTTCGCAAAAAGAGAGATCATGACACATGGGTGTTCTGTGACAAGTTACCTCTATTTAGACAGAGGGATGCCAGTGGCGTCTGACAAAAAAGCAGGAAACTTGTATAGTAATAAAAAGTTTTCTCAAAGCTATATTTAAAGTAAAATTGACCTTTGAGTAATAAAAATAAGGCAAAAAGTCGGAAATCCTGTTAAAATCGGAAAACCGTCATCCCTGTAAACAAAATATCTAAGGTTACTGATCTTTCCTTAATCATGCCGAAAGATAAAAACTTTGGACAAATAGTGAAAAAAACTATAGCAGCTTGAAGCTTAAGACATCCATCGTCTCAAAACTATGCTGCCTGGACTTACTACCCTGTCATTGCTGTGTTCTCTTAAAATTATTTTCACTAATTAAAAAAAAAAAATTCCATTTAGGAGAATAATAACTTAAGAATTTGTGAAGGCCCACATAGCTATCTGAAGTTATATTATTACAGCTGTGTAATAATTCTTGCCCTAAGGAAACGGCAAGATCAGAAAAATATATTCCAATGATAAAGTTATGAACAGAGGAAAAAAAAACATACAGCTTTCATTGAGATTATTTTTAAAAGGTATTTTGAGAGGTTAAAAATCTTTCAACAACTGCTATTATCATCCACAATGTTTTTTTTTTCCTCTGAAAAGCTAAGATCTCCTGAGCCAAAATAAAATATCCCTATGATAAATCCATTTCAATAATCCAATTCTTAGGGCTTAATAAACTTTATAGGAATATTCAAGGTGGTTACCTTGCCACTAATGCTGAAGATCTATTGAGTTGCAGAAAAAACAACACAAAAAAAATTTGGAGATAGATGCTTTATGCTTTATTTAATTGGGGGACACTTTGCAAGCCTGGTATATGGTTAAAAAAACCACACAGGTCTACTTGGCGAACAATTAAATTTAAAAAAATGAGAATGGACTTTTGATTGAAAAATTAGTAAAATTACAGCCTTCCAAAGTTTAGGCTTCAGGCTTCCCTTAACAAGTCATTAAGGGCAAGTGCGGCACTCAGAGGTGATTTTCTTTATTTCTTAAATGATCCCTTTGCAAATGGTTTATTCGTTATATATGACCCCCAAAAAGTGATATAAACAACTGAAATGACTTTTTTTTTATGTGCCGTTGGCATGGCAACAGAAAAAAATATCGGCCATCTTGGATATAAACATAATTTTCAAAGTCTTATAACTTCAAAACTAAATGAGATATCAACTTTTTCAAAACGGATGTGTGTTTATGATAAATTTGAAGGTTTTCACGCAGGATTTTGTGGTTAGAAAGAAAAGTAAAATTTTCATGAATTTTTAAAAAATATATATAAATTGTATCAAATTTTTGGATGCATAAAAATTTGTAAAAAAAATAATTACAAAAGCGATTCCAAAAAACCTACGTGAAAAGCAAGATATTACTGCCCTAAAACGTCTTGTAAAGTTTCAGACAAATCGTATGAAAAACACAAAAGTTATAAGAACATTTGTCCCAAAAAAACTCATTTTGAGAAAATGGCTGATAAAGTAGGAGCAAAAATATTTTAGTTTTCTGACCAATCATGCCATGCCAGCTCAAAATGATGGGCCTTCTTCAGCTCTCTCAAGCTCTTACAGTTGCACTCGTCTCCTTTTGGCCATTTCCTTACTTCCAGTTGATGCTGGCGGTCACTCACGCACTAAATTGGTTAAAAACTTCACTCAAAAACCAACAAAGCATTATGTAAACAAATTAGCGTAACAACAGCTGATCTCAGTGTCACGCTGTGACGTCAGATCTTCGCTTCAATTTCATTGGGCGGTAAAAGTTTGCAGGGCTGACGGTCATGCACAAACTAAGGAACCGGAAGTCTCCATATGCAAAATTGACGCCGTTGTAGTAAAAACCGTGGGAACTAGGACAGACGCTCCATATATGGTAGTGGTTATGAGTGGAGCTCACTTCTTGGAAATATTTGTCTAAATTTGGATGTCCATATATGGTAGTTCTAACGGCATCGATAGGGAGGCTGAGATTGCAAACTTTCCATTGGTATATAATATACCTATGTTTTTCACGGGGTAGCAGGCCTACGTAGCTTGCATAAACGGCAAATTTTGACACATTTTCTTGAAAATTGGCAGACTTTCTTGGAGGTAGCAATTTTGAATTTCTTATAAAAGACATTTTTAGCCGACGTTAGGCCTAATAACACTCCTCAGATGATTACAAATTGGACAAACTATACGAAACTACCCGCAGACTAAATTTGACCCGGTGATGCAAATTGACCTCAGCACCCCCCTCTCTAAATGCCGCACTTGCCCTTAAAGAAAGAAATTATGTTTTTCGTAAGAGTTATGTCCCCTGGCTTAGACACCAGCTTCTGAGGGCAGTGTTGTTCCTTAGCCATTAAGACTAGTATCTAAAGCACACTATTAGGTTGGAAAGGGTTAAAAATGTTTAATGCTATTTTGTTTTAGATGGGTAAAGAGTATTTGTCGGTTGATATCAAGTGGATTGAAAAGATAAAACAAGATAATTTTTTTTCCTTTTCATTGTCCATTGGGACAACTGAACGGGATTTTAACGCAGCAGCCAGAAAATGGAATTTATGGGCTTTCACTAGAATTTTTCACGGCCAAAATGGAAAGTTGGCAGATCTTTCAATGGAGGAAACACAATAGAAGGAAGGTTCAGAAAATCATAAATAAAAAGGATACAAATGAGGAACCATGAAGTCAACATTCATTTTAAAACATCAGTTTGAAAGGCTACACTTGCTTGCCGTAAGACTGCCCAACTTGTAATAAAGTAAGCACAGCTAATATTTCCTTCTTTACTCCTATGTTGAAGAAATTTCAATGGAAAAAAGGAACAATTCAAACTTCTAGCAGGCATGTGCTGATGTAAAACTCAACTTTTGAGATCTTTCATTGATAAACATTTGTACATCAGGAAGAGATATCCATGGGAGCTAATAGTTAAAATTTAGCTACATTTTCTTCAAAATGTAAAAGCAAAATAAAATCCCGTTTTTGGCAAACCATTAACGAATCACTTTTTTAATGCTGCCCATAAGAGTTTATATTCTTTCCTTTTGCCACAGTCATCATCATCAGGTACCTTGTCTGGAACAGACATTGGCGATCATGTTCCTCCTCTCATACCTATTCTCAGTTAACCGTATACAGTTGTTATTGCTACCCTTGCCTATTGCCCATGACTTAAGATTTTCAATAAAAGTTATTCTCTGTCTACCTCTACTGCGTTTGCCTTCAATCTTTCCAGTGATTGCTAAGTTTTCTAAACCCTTATGTCGGCAAATATGGCCTAAAAACTGTAGTTGCCTCTGTTTAATGGTTTTAATTGTTGATTGCTCAAGATTAGCCTCTTTCAGAACCAATTCATTTGACTTTTTTCTGTCCATGATATCTTCATCATTCTCCTGGTGAACCACATCTCTACTGCTTCTAGTTTTTTTTCTACTTCTTTGTTTATTGTCCAACACTCACTACCATACAAAAATACTGACCATATATATGTTTTAATTACCTTTATTTTGGTTGTCATACTTATGTTTCTATTTGCCAGTATCTGTTTCATTTTTTGGAATGTATCTTTAGCCATGGCTATTCTTTTATTTATTTCACTTGTGCATCTGCCATCTGATGTCATCAGGTAACCTAGATATTTGAATTTTGTGACCTGTTTGATTTTTTAGCCTTTGCTAACGAGATTGCACTTGGGGTTAGAGGATTTCTTTGAGATGACCATACATTCCGTTTTCTTTACATTCAAAGACGGACCCATTCTTTCGCTCTCTAAAACTACAGTATCTAGAAGTTTTTGGAGTTACTTGCCTGATTCTGCTATTAAAACTGTATCATCTGCATACCTGAGATTATTAAGATTCTCTCCATTTATTTTTAAGCCTGAAATACCATCAAGATTCCTTAAGATTGTTTCACTATATAAGTTAGAAAGATCAGGAGACATTACGCATCCCTGCCTCACACCTCTTTTGATGGGGTTAAAATAACTATGTTCTCCTTCAATTCTTACAGATGCAGTTTGATCCCAGTATAAATTTCTAGCATACAAAACAGCTCTGCATGTCTTACTTTGTCAAAAGCTTTAGAATAATCAATGAAACAGAGGTGGAGATCTTTTTGCACTTTTTATGCATCTTTCCATAAGCATTTACAGAGTGAATATTGCATTTCTAGTCCCTTTATCAGGCATAAAGCCAAACTGTTTTAGGGATATTTCTGGTCTTATACTTTTGCGTATTCTATGCATCAAAACGCGTAACAGGATTTTTGTAAAATGGCACATTAAACTGATTGTTCTATGAAGTTCACATTCTGTTGCTCCTGGTGTTTTAGGGAGCACTACAGATTTACAAAGATCTTCTGGAATTGCACCATCGTATATTGCATTATGAAGTTTTGTTGTCAGATCTATTCCTAAATTATCTAATACTTTAATCATTTCTACTGGTATATTATCTGGTCCTGTGGCTTTTCCATTTTCTTTATTGCTGCTTCCACCTCTTCTTTAAGGATAATTGGGCCCTCTACTTTTTTCTTTTGCCACAGCAGGTATTGCCAAATGTGAAATATTGGCAGATCTGATTGGCTTTTTACCTTTTCTTTCTCTGTTCCCAGCAATTTGCGATCATCTCTATTTTTCATCTTGCCAGGAGCCTCAGCAGTAGGCAGCCCTGTGTGAAAAATGTAAAGACGACCAGCTCTCTCTGCTGACTGTAGAGCATCTAAACCTGCCTGAATTACAGGTCCAAGAACAAGTTCAGTTTCCTTGGACTCTGCAAACATCTGGGGGATCTGAGATAATAAGCTGGCAGGAAATGAGTGAATAATTGTTTTAAAAAGCATATCATGGAATATCTATGTTACATTTTGTTTAAATCTGAGAAAGTATGACAATAATTACATAATAATGGTGTTTAGTAAAATAATTTTGTGGTATTTCTTTCCATATTAGCTTCATTGTCTCTGACAAGAAAATGGACAAACAAGCTTAATTATCTATTTTTAGCGCCTTATTAAAAAAAAATTGTGAACAGTCATTGTAACAAAAATAAACAAAAAGATACAGCCCAGAAACACCAAAGCTCTCACTAATAAGGAACTTGTCCTTCCTCTAGCAAACCCACAGATTCCAATTCTGACAAGAAATATTTAAATTAAGCCACCTGAAATGATAAGACAAAAATTTCTTTTAATAGTAACATATTAAGTAAAGTAAAGTGGGTCCCATGCTTAATCTAAGCGTCGGGGAACCAGGAGTAGGGTCCTGATTGTTCTTGGCATACGGCATTTTGAGGTAGTTTGCCATTGCTTTCCTCGCCGCCTTTACTTTCGCCGGATCTTAAGAGATCTAGCTACCCATTTAGTGCTGGGTGGACACAGAGGAGCAATGAAAATCTGACTTGGCCCGGACTGGGAATCGAACCCCGGACCTCTTGGATAGTAGCCAACTGCCCTACCAGATGAGCCACCGCTCCTCCTAGTAACATATTATTTGACATATAACAGCTAAATACTACAAAGGCAGCAACTACCTGTCAATAACAGCCTCTGACTCTGAAAGTTTGACTAGGAATCCATCCACCAGGGGCACAAACATGTCTTCTAGATCACTAACTACCATCATCTGAGGCTGGGCTAAAGAACCCTGAAATTAATAAAATTTCAGCAACAGTCAAAGGAAACTGATGAGTGTCTGCATTTCATTCCTTCCACAAAATGAAATAGCAAAAAATTATATTACTACTGATACTACCACTACTACTAATGCCAATCTATGCAATTAAAAAAAATTGCTATCACAAAGCAAAACACTGTATATTGTAAGGATATTAAGCTTGGGCTATAACTGCACAATTACGTTTTCTGACTGTTGTGCAATGAGAATATAATTTATTTCATAGAAAGGCTATATTCAAAGTCTTGTTTACATTGCATTGAATCACGATGTTAAAATAATTTGTTTGCAAACACAAGGAGAATATGACTTGTATCATAACAAAATGAGACATTATGCAACAAAAATAAGTGTAACAAATTTTCAAATCAGAATTTGCAATGCAATACATCCAAATTCCCTCACAAACTTGATAGTTCTTAAATCTATGATAGGTGCTCTATACAAACATAAAATCTACTTTTATGGCTGATTTTCCTGTAAAATGTCTCACTAAATGCAACTCTACCCATGACATATAAATGCTGTTTTTAAGTTTCTAATAAAACAGAAACTTTTAATGTTTCGAATGTTACCATAACAAAAAGGAAAAACAACCAAAAAACAGAGAGAGATCTTACCTTTACATTATAGAAATGCAACTCTTTGTGATAAGTGACAAAGCCAACCCTGATTTCCGACTCTGTAGCACCTGTTTCTCTACAGAAGATTTTTAAAATGAAAAATGAAATGTTACAATAGACTACAAATTAACCCGAAAACTTTTTGGTGATATAAGGATAAATGAATATTTCAGACACATTACAATTTAGTGCAGTAGTAATATGGTTGTGAATGGAGAGACTACAGAGGATTTAAGAGGATATTTTTAGCCAAATACGAGAGGCCTCATTCAGTTGTAAGCCCAAGGTAGCTACTGGTATGTCTATGTCATTTGATAGATCTTATATATACAAAAGTGATGAAAAGGTTGATTTATTACCTTTGGGTATCAAGAGTATATTATCCTTGTCGGAGAAAACACAAGTAAAGCCAACATTGTGGGCTTATATTAGATTTGCACTACATGATTTCAATTGCAATTGAGTGGACCTCCAAAAAGAAATGCAAACCAAAATCCTGGAAAGGCTAGATGCATTCCCTGATCAATGCAACAGTGATAGAAGAATTCCTGGTGATCTTCTAACCCACATCAGGTCCATATATTTAAATACTGTACATTTGCCTTTAAAAAAATGTAATGAAATATTGAGAGAAAAAAAAAACAACAATAAAAAATTGCCATAATTGCTGATACAATCTTCATTTCTGATGGAATGCAATGCCAAATCTTGGTTTTCAAAATTAAATATCATCGAGTGTTCTAGTAAGATATTGCTCTGACGAGACAAAAAAAGAAGAAAGGACATTTGAACTTTCCCAAGCAATGCTTTTAGGAAGACAATAAACAAAAATTCTTATTTATTAAAAACCAAATTGAAAAAAAAAAGCTAAACAACTAAGAGATCATAAACCACATTTAAACTGACTCCAAACTTACTTGGGTAAATTGATCAGAATTTCTGATTTCAATTTATCACATATAAGATTGACAAGTCCACTTTTCACACTGTTGTAGGACACATCAATCATAAATATAAAAGCTGGCTCTTTAGGAGGAACTCCATTCTGGGGTGGGAAAAAGGCAAAAACATTTTTTTGCTTATAACATAGTCCAACTAATTTTTTGCTTCTTATTTGACAATTTCATTGTTTGCTACTGCAGCTATCACATCTCAGATAAATATGTATTCACTAAAAATCAGATTTTTTTGAAAATGTAAAAGTGGTTGACACTATTTTTATATTTTTGTTTACCAATAAAAAATTTACTCTGGTATATAATATTGTGAATTACTAAGTGTTGACAAAAAGTGCCGTATGAAAAAAAAATATAACTGCAAAGTAGTTCTCACAAATTAAACTAAGACCCCATAATTCTTTTTTGTTTTATATATAAATGACTGTTTCTTTAAATTTGTTCCCTTCATTAGATGGAGAAGTTGAGGTTTACCAATTTACTTTAAATGTGTTAAAATCTATCCCAACACACCTTGCAATAATCCTTGGTTGCTACAAATTCATACGAGCCTAGACACAACTCAGCACGATTGAAGCTGTCCACTCTTCTACCAGTGTGATCAAGATGGGCAAAATATTCATTAGGTACTGAAACATAAATGCAAAACATATCATTGCTAAAATCATCATAATTAGTGTGCGGAAAGCAATGAAAATAACTACACAATGTTAAAAAATACTAAGTTTAAATTTTAAAGGAATAAAATATGTGGGTTTAAGCATACATTTCACTAACTTAAAAATAAATTTTGGGGCTAACAAACAAATAGGGTCATGGCCATAATGAAAAGGCAAAATAAGATTGCCAATTACATTTAATAAAATGCGTAGCAGTCTTACAAAACGAGTTGAGTTGCGGTTCTGCATGATTGACTTTAAATGAAAAAACATAAAATAGAAAGGTGAAATCTATTCATTTCTATATGAGAACTTTTTTAAAAAACATACTACAAAGTACATAAAGCACTAGAAAATTTTACTTAAATATTTTGAGTTCATCTCAGTGATGTAGATCTGAAGCTCAAGTCATTTTGTGTGACTTCTGCTCAAATAATTACACATGTCTGAGATATATTGACAAGAACAACAATGAAAAAATATCGGGAGTCCTTGGAGCACGGCAAGGTAACTTTGACAAATATAATAGGTTGCATTCTCATAAAATGAGTCTTATGGTTGTAATTGGCTCAAGAAAAATATGCTTGGATCATGCAGGTTAAGATAATTCAATTGTTATTTATACATATTATGGATTTCTAAAACATATAATTGCTTGTGTTCTGGCTATGCTCATGTAAAATGGAAGTTTCAATAAAATTAAACATGACTTCGAATTTTTAATTATTATATTTGTATCTATATGCCATATTTAGAATGTTTTAGTATACAACTGTAACTTGGACTAATATTGTAAATCTCATAAAATGAGTCTTGTGGTTGTAATTGGCTCAAGTAAAATATGTTTGGATCATGCAGGTTAAGATGATTCAATTGTTAATTTTTCGATGCAGGTTAAGATGATTCAATTGTTAATTTTTTAATATTATGGATTTCTTAAACATATCATTGCTTGTTTTAGCTATGCTTATGTGAAATGGAAGTTTCAATAAAATTAAACATGACTTCGAATTTTTAATCATTAGATTAAATTTGTTTCTGTATGCTTTATTTAGAATGTTTAGTATACAACTGTATTATTCCAAATCTAGGTGAAAGAAACAATGCAAGATTACATTTTACCACCTCAAATTAAATGACTGAACATAATAAAAGGCCAACCTTTCACAAGCATAGATTCCATCTTCTCTTTCTCCATAATTAAAATCCGCACTGACCTAAATTCCCACCTTTTAGGCAAAATTCTTTAAATTCATATGTTTTGGTTTTTCTCTTTGCTCATTGCCATAAAATTCCTGAAACTGCATCAAGCTTCCAATAAGTTTTTAGACCAAGCATCATAGCCCTTTCTTTAACAGGCTTATGGACACAAAAATAATGGCAAGCTAGATTTTTGCACTAGTAAAGACTCACTTCGTATGCCAATAAGATACAGAAAAAAATCAACTTAGCATGTATTAATAAGATTTTACTCCTCCTTAAGTGATATTCAAATTGTTATAGAGAAAACTCTTGCTTTCATGCAAAAAAGCAAAGACAGAAAAAAGAAGTCTCACCATCAGTGGCAGCCCCGCAAAATACACACTGAAATCTTCTGCCGCCATCAATAAACTGCATGAAGGGATTCATATATGCCTTACAGCGCTTGCACCTGACAGGACCCAATTCTCCTAAGTCGACAATTGGAGGAGGTTGCTAATAAATTAAAGAAATGTCAGAAAATTAGTAAATTTCTGACATTAGAACAAACTGTTTTTTGACAAGGATCTTTGAAATAAAGAGAAACAATGACTTTTATAGGTAAGAACTATTCCTGGTCAAATATCAATTTTATATTTTATAAATTATAAAATAAGTCAATAGTATGCAATTTGTATGTCTTGAATGCATAAACATAATACATGGATTTTGCAAAACAGGCAATGATCAATTTCTATGTCAGTAGGTTGGTAGATGATACGGAAGCTTTCCATATAATTATTTTCAACTTTATAAGATTGATTGATTATTGGTATACCCAGTCCACCATTAAGCAGTGATCTCAGGGTTTCTATTCACTCAGTCTCTCTCGTAGGCTTCTGTCAGATGCTCAAGCAAATTAAAAAAAAGATATAAAACCATTAAAAATCCAACAGAGTATATGAAGAGAAACTTTAAAAGGAATCTGTACAAAGCCTCAGATATTTCCATAGACGCCAAGGTCCTTTAAGTAACCCACTATGCGAGAGGGATTGACCTGTCGGAAAAGTCTGTACAGGTCAGTTACACTGAAGTATTTCCTCCTGGTGTCCTGAAAGTCTAGGCACTCAATTAAAATATGCCGGACAGTGTAAAGGCTGTCGCAGGCATAACAAAAAGGTTGTTCTTCATTTTTTAAGGGTAGCTCTGGGTGAGCCACATGTGGCCCACCCGAAGTCTACACATTGCCGTCTCCCGTTTTCTACCGGCTCCTTCGCCTCTCC
>BLXT01000588.1:5867914-5878208 GCA_019648995.1 Plakobranchus ocellatus | reverse complement strand
GATCAAATAAAAAAATCTCTGCAGATTCCACGCGAAGATCATTAGCCTCGAGGCACCAACGCACTTGAACCATACGGAAGATCCCATCAACGAATATTGCAAAACGATAGTACTAGCAAACGTATGTGTTTGGTTACAGTGTGAACAAAGAAACACAATAAATAAGACTTGCATTTTTAAATGACACCTTCTATAGCCTTTTGAGATTACCAAAATTATTTATCCTCGTCGAGGCTATCAGAGGCATTCGGAAGGATATAGGATTAAGGAGGGAGTTGTGTGCACATAAGTGGACTCCGGCTTCAGCTCCATCACCCATTTGCTTGTTTGTGGTTGTATTTTACCGCACATTAGCAAGTCTGTCGCGTGGAAACGTGAGAGCGACCATGCCAACGTTTGGCAGTAAATTTCTCTTCATAAATACACAGAAGGCTACATTCAAAGTTCCCGTATCGAAGCCAAATTCCCGCTCTATTTACTTCTTTCAGATTTCAGTCTTTTTAATCTCGTCTGGCTCGGCGCTGATGGCAGAGCGGACAAGCGTCATAGAGCCTTTACAGGTTTCAAGCTGAGCTTGCTATCAACTGCGCCACAATAATGCCGCAATTTTTCAAAGAGACTGCATTTCAACAAGATAGCGTTAGAAGCATTCGAATCCGGAGACGGAGAACGCGAAAAGCCACTAACTGTGGCATACTCCTCCTGTCCTCGAGTTCACCTATGACCCCGGAATCCGCGGCGGTAGAGTTCAGGCCCAATCTAGGCTAAGGACACAGTCTCAGTTTGATTAATCGGTCATTCTGCGAATTTAGCCGCAGAATGATGATCTCAAGGTTTCAATCCATCACTTCCTCTACCTGGCCGCCCTTCTCTCTCAAATCCAAATAAGATATTCAGAAAAAAAGTGAAATCATTTTAATATTATGATTTTGAGGGACTGAATTTGTCCCAGATATTTTAAAGATACCAAATTCTTTCAAGCAACTTATCTTTCAAGACTGCTCGATCTCTGGAGAACTAGATAATTGTAAACGCACATTTTGTTGTAATTTCTTTCTTTGGCGGATTTAGAATGTATAGTAACCTGGTTGTTGCCAATTACCCAGTACGTATCAGCGATGATGTAATGGATTAAGTGTTGATATACCGATTCCAACATTCACTAATTATGTTAAAGTTTCTTTTCCTTATGTTTTTTTTTTCGCTCAGGCCAGCGTTCTCTTTTTTTACTTGCTAAAATTAATGGATCAAAAGTTCAGAACCCATGATTATCTGTACGAATATAGTTAAGCAAAAAATAATCTTGTGACTTTCGTGATTTGAAATGTTTGTAATTGTTTTAAAACTTGTGTCCATTTTGATATCGTCACACAATTAGACTATACATTGGTACTTTTTTAATACAATGTTTATGAATCAACATGTGCAAAACGGATTGCCATCTCCAAATAGTATGGAAACATCAGGAACATTGTTACAGTTTCTGATGATCTCTAAATCTGGATTTTTAAATTTAACATTATATTGTCGAGTTGTGTAAAAGTTACCATACTGATAAACAGCCAAGTCCTCTTTCTCCAAAGTTGACTAACTATCAACATAACAATGCTAACAATCATTTGATGCAAAGCTTTACAACCAAACTCAGGCATCTTTGGTATCAAAATATTTTGGCCTGAAGAAGTACCTAAGAATGGCTTAGGTACAAAATAATGAAGACAGAAAATACAGTGCAATTACAGTCAATAGTTGGATGTGATGAAGAGATTTGTTTATCCAGGAAAATTAAGTGGTGGTTGAATAGAAATGAAGTTTAAAGACATTTTGACAAATATGTTCAAAAGCTTTAAGAAAAATTGATCTTATTTAGAATGCTCAACTCAAATGCCAAGTTTAAGGTAGGAGGACTTGGGGTCCAACAGAAACATGGACGAAATGACTTCAAAGCTTCATAAAGACTTGACTCATAAAAAATATTAAAAGCCCACTGGCCATTTACTCTTCAAAATGATACTATAATTTATCAAGACCGGAGGACAGAGACCAACAAATGGACAAGCTAACGATCAGTAGTTCTTAGAAATTAATCAAAGCAACATCACAAGACCTGACCTGCCACGCAACTCCTAAAGATCGGAGACACATTAGAAAACCACATTACTTTGAAAGAAGATTGTGGAAGACAACATGAATATAAGAAACACACCTTGGAAGAAAGACTTAGAGAACCTGAGAGAAACAGAGAAAGTGGGAGTATGTCATTCGCGCGTTTCAGCTGAAACGAAGTCAAGAATTATTGATGGTGATGGTAAAGCCAAGTGCAGCTTCCACACTTCATCGCCTCCTGTTTGTTTTTTTTTTGTTCTACTAACTCCATTCTTAACGTTTTCCTTCAGAAAAAAAATCGACCCATAGTTATTATGTTTTATCTTTGCCTATAATCAAATGAAAAATCTACATTATGTTTGTCACAGCTTATGCGATATAAAAGGTGTGATGATATACCATAGATATCAAGACCACCGAAAAGAGAAAAAGCAGAGATAGAATCAGGGATGCCACCTTTGCTTTCAAGGAAAATCCGTTCCTACAAGATCGCGCGAGCGACATTCATGCAGATGTTTTAGATATAGGGTGTCTCTGCCTATCTCTATGACATCCATGACAAAGGGTCAGGGCGAGTTTGTCAAGTAATGCAGAATCAAAACTTCTAATATAATATCGGAAGTTTCAGACAATTTGCCCCAGATAACTCTACGATTGAAGAAAAGCATTATAGTGTCGGCTCAGATATTTCCACAGGCCCGAGTTCTTTTAAATAGCCCATGCTAAGAGAGGAGAGTTGTTTCGGTTACATTCTATTCGCTCCTTTCATTATCGGTAGGATTGTTGCCCATTGCGTCCGTCATCTACATTAGGCACAAAGCTGACAAATGTCTACAAGTTTCACAATAGTTAAATCATCATGATCTTGAATGGTAACGTCCTTACACTTCTTGAGCAACGAGCCCCTAGACGGGATGTTTTGTCGCCTCATTAAAGCCCGACCACTGTTAGATTCGAAAGTTTAACCCACAAGTTCAACAAATGATGAAAAAAAAAAACAAACAAACTCCATAAAGAGTACAAAAAAAAAAAACCCTGATTGTAGAAACAATGGCATCTAAGAAGACAATAACTGCATAAATCATCATTGGAAGCTACCCAAGAAACGAATATGGAGAATTAGAACAATCAGACAATGAAAGGTGAAAAAGTGATTGATTGATTGATAGAGTATTGATATACTCAGTCCACCATTTGTGGGTGATCTCAGGGTTTCTGTTCATTCATTTTCTCTTACAGGCCACTATCAATTGCCCAAGCAAGCCAAAAAAAAAGGTAAACATCTTTCAAAAATGTGGATGAGTATACGAAAAAAAAACGTTAAAAGGAATCTGCACAAAGCCTCGGATATTTCTATAAACACCAAGTTCCTTTAAATAACCCACTATAAGAGAGGGATTGGCCTCTCGGAGAGGGGAGAGAAAGAGTGAAAAATATAAAAATAACTTCAGAGATAAACGAACAGGCAAAAGTCATAAGTACACTATGAGGAAAAAAGGGTGCTGAGATAGAGAGAGAGGAGACAGTCAGTAAGAAGAGAGATGGGAAAAATAAATAGTTACATTTCTGGATATGGTTTCCTTTGAAGTCCACAAACTTAAGTATTGTGAAAATCCAGGTAATCTGTTTCAAATATACCGCATTCAATTAGAGATAATTTCCTAAGTTCTTTATTCAGAAACATACTGCAACTAGTGCAGTAACTTACACGAAGACCGTTGTCACAAGCGTCTTCTTCCGAAAACTAAGGTGGCATGCGTAATCAATGCATTAAGTTGAGTAGACCGTTAATCAAATAATATAATTATTGATTATAAACGTACATGTACTTAATATCACTAATTGATTATTCAAATCGCCTTGTTCGGAAGGGAATACAAATCGAAATGTGTGAGATGGTGCTCAGTGTGCTGGCAGTCTTCTGCGAAAAAATCTCTTGACTGAAAAGTTTTGTAGACCGACAAACTGCATAGACTGAGCGATCACACAGACAGAAGATGCATGATGGCGCATGGCTTCCCTCATATACACAAAAAAATTTAATGAAAGAAAAGTATCAGTAATTTCCAACCAGATTAGCTTCGCCCCTCCCTCTCTTAATCCATTTTTCCTACCTTAAACCAGGCAGTGGTGGGTATCAACTGGCGACAGGAGGCCCTTGCAGATTTTAGGGCAACACTAATACCTCCAACTGAATATAAAATACGCAGTTAAGGAAATAACGAGTGTATCAAATTGCCCTATGGACTCCCTATATGGAGGCATTTGGAGCAGAGATACCAAGAAAGGGCAGAACAATTATCTCAAAAAAAAAAAAAAATACCACACTACAGACGAAATTTTTAAAAATTCATAAGTCGAATGCGCAATACGATTAGGATGTTTGAATGAGAGCAAGTTGACGTTGAAGGCCTCCCTCAAAGACCTCAAGTGCAAGTTCAATTCTAAAAAGTTGCAGTTTCTCAACTTAAATGAACTCAAACTTTTGCTATCCGTTCGGCCATGGTTCCGAATGCTTCTACCATTATGCAAGGATTAATGTTTTATCAGCACAGTCCTGCTACTTATCTTTGTTTACTATCTCTTTGCCAGGCTAACAGTCCTGCATTGGGTCAAGGCTTGTTTCTTAACAGGTTGACAGTTGGTTGGTGGGCAAAATGTTTGGTTTCGCAGAAAATTATTTCCTTATATTCAGTAGTTGCTTGTTTCATTGTGTTGATTTATACATCGACTTTGTTTTCCTTTTTTGATTAGCTAGATTTTTTTATATGTGAAGTTTTTTTGGCTATTTGATTCGATCGTTATTGGGTTGATTGGTTGGTAAATAAACATAGAATTGAATGACAGTTTATTATTTTGCTTGTCTGATTGATTGGTTCACAAGTTAAGTTTTGGCTGCTAGGCTATTTGGAAAGTGTGTTACTTGATGTATTATTGGGTGGCTGTTTGGTTGCTTTCAGTTAAAGGCACAACAGGGCAATCGCTGCCATATTGTCCTACATATTTGGTGAGACCCCACTCCCGCTAAAGATTGCCGGCCTGAAATCACAGTTACCAAGCTCAAGAAATCATAACTTGTAAACTCTTTTGATTATACTCCGGGATGGCATGATGTTGATGTTAGAGGGTGTTTACGATGGTCAACGCTCACGCTCAAACTTGATGCACTAGCAGTTGGTACACATTGCCCGCCTACTACAAGGTGATCCCAGGCTTCAAGGCCTTTGTCAAGTGTGCGCGTTGGCGCAAGACTGGAACACACGATAGAAAGAAAGTTATCTGCAGATTTCAGGGCAAATTCACTAGCCATTGAGCCACCAACAACCCACATTGTTCAGAGTCAGAACCGAATGGACATGACATAAAACAAAAGCGATTTGGTGCAGTTTTGCAACCACGATATTCCGTACAAGTCCAAAACTCTATTTCTGCAACAAGCGTGATGACTAACACAACAGCTCAATCTCATGCAAGAGAACCGACCTAGATATGTACGCTTTGCTATGTACAACATTGGCAGACTGTAAACGTATAATGTCAGTTATTGCGCTTAGTGGCAGCAACAGAGGAGCCTAGTGTAAGCTGTTCATTACATGTACAATTTGATTTTATTCGTTTGTTTGTTTGTTTCTCTATTTTTTTCTTTCTTTTGTTCGATGCTGTTTTTGTAAATAGTTTTGTCATTGCGGTCTTGGCCGAACTGGGTGGTTTTGATGCTATTGTCTGGGATGTTATTCTGGTCAGTCCTATAGTAACCTTTGTTGTTGTTCCCGCTGTAGCAGTTGGGGATGCTTTTTTTTGTTGTTGTTGGTGTTGTTGTTGTTGTTGTTGTTGATACTGCTGCTGTTGCTGCTGTTGTTTTTGTTGTTGTTGTTATTTTCAAAGCAAGTTCCCAGGTAAATTAAGAGACTTATTTGGAGCAAAGTGTTACTTGCGCAAAAGATGAAGAATATAGATCTACAAACAACATTTTATAAACTATCAATTTCCCTAATTTGTCAGCGTATGTATCAACTTATGGATTGAAATAAAGCCATAGGTAATAATCTTGTGTATTAAAAAAACATAAAACAAAATAACACTGAATACTTATTTCAGCTATTTCAGAAAAACATATTTATGCATAGAACTACAGAATTTTTCAACATCGTCATTATCATGAACTGCCTATTCTTCAGAGGAAATAGCATTCCTGATTGTCATGTCTTAACAGCTTTGTATCTTACCTTTCTGCTCGCCTAGGATAACTATTGACCTCATTGTATCATTGTTATTCCCACATTGCATTCGTTTAACTCCCTCATATATTTTCAGTTGCATATCTCGGTATATCCCTCCTTGTACGCTTCGTTGTTTCTCATTGTATTCTTCATTGTATCCCTTATCGTATAGCTCAATATATTTCATATTGTATTCCTCATTGTATCCCTGATTGCATCTCTGATTGTATCCCTGATTGCATCCCTGATTTTATCCATGATTGAATCCCTCATCTTTGTGTCTCAAATGTCTCTTTCGTTCTATATCATTATGCTGCCTGACATTTGTCAAAGTCCTAATCCTCATTGCCTTTTTAGACGCCGAGATAGTTTATATACCCCAAAACAATAAAGCTTTCAAGTAATTATTGAAGCACAAGGGGTCAGTAAATAACCCAATTGAACACCGTCGGCACGCAATTTAAGTATATAATAATATGAAAATATGAATTTCTCTAAAACATGGCATTATTAAACAGGCCTAAAATAACCTGCAATGTTAACGAGATATGAAATTTACATAAGTCCGTCATTTATCTCGTCTCTAATTTTTTTTTCTGGACTCAGACAAGTTATCAGCTAATGAGATGACGGTAGCACATTCTGACTGTTCTGTAATATCTTTGGACTTCAATTAAGAACTGGGGTGCTTGATCACAAGGCTTTGGTCATCTGTATCTCTCTCTCTCTCTCTCTCTCTCTCTCTCTCTCTCTCTCAATCTCGCTTTCCTGCACTGCCGCTGAAAAAAGTTTGGATCGCTGTCGGCCCCCTCACTCTATCTTTTTTAAAGTTGCCTTTGGCTCTGGAAAAGGTAAAATAATCAACTAGTGTAATATGAAACCAGTCTACAAACTAAAAGTTGGCTCACAGAGTAATAAAGATAATGATGATGGTGATGATCATGATGATGATAATGATGATAATGATGATGATGATGATGATGATGAGGAGGAGGAGGAGGAGGAGGAGGAGCAGGAGCAGGAAAAGGAGGAGGAGGACGACGAAAAGGAGGAGGAAAAGGAGGAGGAAAAGAAGGAGGAGGAGGAGGAGAGAGGAAAGGAGGAGGAGGAGGAGGAATCGTTCAGTTTTAAATTTTTTTGGTCTGTAATTGGAACTTTCTCTCAACATAAATATTAAGCTGATTGTTTATTTTTGTCATACCAATCTCGCTTATACAGAAACGAAATTTTTTCAGATGGATGAAAAAGTACAGTGTGGTTTGTATAAAAAACCAAACACGACAGGGACGGAAATAATAGGTTTACTTTAAGCAAAGGTTGACTCCAACCATTACAAAAATATGAAGGAAAACAAGTGGACTGCCATGAAGGATCTTTCTCAAAAAGGGGCGTGGTGGCACAGTGGATAGCGAATCCGTCCTGAGATCTGCAGGAACCCTCTGTTGCGGGCCCGAGCCCCCAACTGCCGGCATCCTCGCCGGAGAGAAATTTTCTTCGGCTAGACTTCCGAATATATATATACACCTGAAAGCTGCATCTATGAATAATAACCTGCAAAACAACTTGTCTAATCACAGTATGACCAATTTGTGGTGTGTGAATAGGACACATTTTCCGTTCATATTTTGCATTTTCTTCAAAAGTTATCGCTGGATTGCAGCTGATCAACTAAAATTCAGCTGCTCTCATTCAAGAGCTTAAGTGAGAGATTTAATTTAAACCCCAAAGATATAGAAGATATAAAATGTTCTTCGTTTTTTTACGAATGCTATGCAATGTAAAATAATTGGCGGTATGTTTTTAAAATTGTGTACAACTGACTAAAACTGCCGTTATTTAATCACAATTATGAAATATAACTTTATTTGCATAATCGAAAATCTTTTCTTGCCTTCTACTTTTCTTAAAGATTCCTCATAAGCTAATGCCACAGAGATATCCCCTATATAAATCGCCTAATCACTTTGTTAGGACTAATGTAGTCATGTTTTTATGTTAGCTGAGTAGAGTTGAATGTTTGGTGTGTGTATGTGTTGTGATTGGTAGTTCAGACCTCGTGACAACACAAGCCGGACGGGACTGCAGATCGGCGGGATTTTGGCTGCAGGAGGAGCACTCCTATTTTATCGCTCTTACTGAGGAGTCATGAAACTATCCTGGCGCGGTTGGTGGCGGATTCGTTGACTGCAGATAGTATATTTTAATCTCCCTACCATGAGACCTGCTGAATGATCGCAGAGAAGTGGCGATCTAAGTTTTGTGATATTTCCTGAGGCTGTGTGCCTATGCAGACTGATGTATAAAGTCTATGAATTTATGTGAAACTGGAATGATGACAAAATTTGAGAACGGTATTGTATTACCTTCATTGTCCCTCGCGTAAGGGCTATCGTCCTGTGTGGAGTAGTGGTTGAATGGTGACAGTAGGCAGCTAACAATGTTATGGTTGAGTATGGAGTCTCAGTGACAGTATTAAGAACGTAAATACCTGAATCCAGTTGGACTGGTAATTGACGGAGAACTATTAAGTGAACATCTGGAGCGCGGACTTTTATCCCTGTGTAGGTCATGGACAGTTGAGCGGAATCAAGGTTGTGTCGGAACCGAGGATTTGGACAGTTGTTTATTTGGACATCTGAGTACCCTTATTCTACTACAAGTTCAACAGATATGGATTGAGTTTAGAAGCGTGTGCTTGTGCGAGTGAACACAAATATATATTAATTATATCTACTAATTATATCTGTAGAGTATATCTATTAATTGTACCTGTAGATTATATCTCTAAGTTAGATCTAAAGATCGTATCTATTAATTTATATCCTTTGGTTGTATCAATCAGTCTATTGATCCATGAGGTAGTATCTTGGAGGAGAGTTCCTCGTGAGTGAATTAGCATGTACTAACTTATTTAATGGTATAAGATTTCGTAACGCAGATTCTGATTATTTTTCTATCGTCACGCCTGCGTGTGTGGACCTTTGTCTTTGGCTCGCCTCATATCTTTCTGTCTACTTCTTTGTGTGACTTCCCTACTTCTCTATATTAATATTATTATTATAATATAAGTTTCCTGTGGCCTATCCCCGGTGTTCTGCCTTTTATTTGGTGTGACCTTCTCGTGCAGTCGATATAGTTAAGTTGTTGTTGTTGTGAAGTTGCGTGTAACCGTTGATAGACAGTGTTGATCCCTATATATATTTTAAGGGACCTGCTCCCCAACACACTTAATGTTCAACTTTATATGAATGGAGAGAACAGATAAGAGAATAGCTTTCATCAACACACTCCCTTTTGAAAAAAACAAAAAAGAAAATGGCTCGATATCTAGATCTAGATATTGTTACATTTTGTCTTTTATTAGAATTCATCTTAAAAATAATCAAATACTTTTGGATCTATTGTATTTCGGTCCAACACTATTGATTTCTAAAAACCTGGGATTGAGTTAAATTTGCAAACATTTGTCATTAAAGTAGATTTAAGAAACCAAAATATAGGTAGAGGTCAAACGGGCATGGGTCGTCGAGAGTATTGAGTGAGATCTAAGGCCTAAGTTAGGTTAAAGTTGTTCTTTTTTTTTTTTCACTCCTCGTTTTCACATCCTTTCCCTTAAATACACAATAATATAAGATACGATTTGTAGACTTTCTAGTGGACATTGCAGTAAGCCTTGAAGCGCTCACAGTCGTTATTGTTATAGACTGGAGTCTGTAGTTCTCACTGCGTGTATTGTAGGGCGCCACAACAAACACTCACACGCGCACACATTCGCGTACTCACATTGTGGGGATAAACACACTTGGACAATTCTACACTATCGCATACTTACTTAGCCTGCCACACACACACACACACACACACATACACAAACATACAGAGTCAAGAACTATAGAAATCGAAAAATTGACTGTGCGTATATTTCTTGAAGGGAAAAAAAAGAGAGACAGAAAGTCAGAGAGAGAGAG
>BLXT01000588.1:5824590-5840571 GCA_019648995.1 Plakobranchus ocellatus | reverse complement strand
AGAGAGAGAGAGAGAGAGAGAGAGAGAGAGAGAGAGCAGCTTTTTCAAAGAACTGAATCCTACAATGAAGAAGAAATCATGACTTCCTATTGATAACTTTCCTTGCCTTTACATTCTGCACTTCAATGAGTATACCGTTATGAATTGCATGCACTCATGACCAAACAGAATGGTTTCCTCAAATTATTTTCAAGGATTGTGATTAAATTTTCAAATTGATTACGCATTTGTGACTTTATTTCCATATGATGTAAAATGTTGACAACTTCTGTTGACCATTCATTCCAAGTCTAAGCTATTTGGATCGTACCAAAATTAAATTTTATCTATTTTTTGATACATATATCATTACTGATGAGTACTGCCAATGTTAAGGGACTTGAGAATTCCAAAAGGGTCAACTTCTCCAACCTCAGTTCCTGGTGTTATAAAACCCTTAGGTGTGCGAGGTGTTTGCAAATCAAGCTGAGTTGCATTCTCTGCAGCCATCACCTCGTGCTGCTGATTAGATCGTGTTACCATACTGGCATAGGATGGCAAACTGTCCTCTGCAGAGGGAGGCGTGGCAGAGGATGACGATAAGTCACTATCATCTGTGGCTTGCCGTCTCTGTAATCGCTGTGCAACTGTCATCTTCAGTTTTAGTCCTGGTTTGACTCCATGCCTCCTATCATCC
The DNA here is from genome assembly GCA_019648995.1 of Plakobranchus ocellatus. NCBI lineage: Eukaryota > Metazoa > Mollusca > Gastropoda > Plakobranchidae > Plakobranchus > Plakobranchus ocellatus. The sequence goes on along the minus strand of BLXT01000588.1, from coordinate 5,839,895 downwards.
AAAACAGGCAAAGAAGAGGAAGATGACGTTTCCTCTTCCCCTTGGCTTTCCTCAATGTTATCATCAATCATTTCAAACACATTTGTTATAACAGTGGGAGTGGGTAAGTCATCACTGAACTGCCGGCTGAAGCCTGTGTGGAGTTTAAGATTTGGTTTTCTGCGATTGTTAAGATTGGTAACATCATCTCCATCTCTTCCATTGCTGGGCAAGGGTTGTTGAACAGCTGGAGAAGTAAATGTGCTGCTCAGCTTGAATGATGAGTGTTGAGCCTGAACCTGTGTCTGGGCCTTGACAGGGGCTGCTGCAGAGGGAGATGGCGGAGACAGAGACATTGATCTGTCATGGCTCGATGTATGACTTCTATTGGCATCCTCTCCTGAACTACGGCGATCTTCCACAGCATAATTTTCTGGGCTATAGGATCTTCCACGTAAAGGAGGTTCATCTCCTGAATTGACCCTTTCTTTCATGTAATTGGCAGGACTGAAGGAACGGGATATAAAATTACTTTCACTGGAAACAGACCTGTCTGTGGCATAATTGGCTGGGCTATACGGTCGATTTGATACAGCACTGATCCGTTCACTCTCCCTACGAAATTGTTGAGATGTAGCCACTGCTCCACCTATAGGGCTGGAGTTGAGCCTGTGGTATTGCTCAGGACCAGTGTCATCTAAACCATGTCGACCAAACAAGTGAGCTGGTACATGCTTAACATTAGGCAACAGCTGTATGCCAGAGCTAGGAGAGTCTGACATTCTACCTCCACTTCCAGTGCTGTCGGCTGTATCAGAACGTTCTCTGGTAAGACCTGCTGTTCCTTTCAACAAAGCCTGTGGAGATGGTGATCCGTGAGGATAATTTGGAAAGTGCTGAGTGGCTGGGTAGAACTGGGTATGTTGTCGTGGTAATCCACTGTATGCAGAAGTGTGAGAGGCTCGGAATGGCTGAGCAGAGTTGGTCATGTAAGGGTGAGGCATCCCAGCTTGGGTGGAAGTGAAAGCTACAGCTCTTGGATCTTCTGGCATATGGTATAGGTATGCCCCTGCATGTGGGTGCAACAATGGCTGATGATAACCAGGAGGAAAACCATGAATACCTCCTCCACGCTGATAGTACAGGCTATGTCTACCACTTCCACGAGGTTGCCTTATTCCAGCAGTTCTGGGCATCTCTACTATGCGAGGGATGCTATCCCTCATGGGCCCTAAGCCTCTAGCATAAGGATAGCCTGCTGCAGAGCTGCCTGGTGGAGTCATGAAGCGACCAAACATTTGTTTATTGGGAATCAAGCCACGACCAAAAGGACCATGAGGGTAGTACATAGCTGGCAGGAGGCCTGGATTGTAGGGGAAATACACAGGGTGTTGGTACATGGGTGGAATCATCTGTGGATCAAATATATGAAACATAGAAACAGGTTGAATAGGAGGAAAGTGAAAACAAATGTGATATCAAACAAGCTGTCCATTAGATTGAGAGAACATCATCTCACCATATAGCCCAGTATGGACAATTTGAGATCAACCAAATTAAATGAAGCAAAACAGAAGACAATACCAAGGTTTTGTAAAAATGTATACAAATATCACTGTTCACAGTTCCTTACTGAGCCTCAAAATAATTTAGTCTTGAGCTTCGACATCTGCATGATACAAATGATGAAGAATATTAACCAACACAGTATCCTTAAGTTTAAATAATACTTCTTAACTTATAATATTGATCACCTGTGTCTAGAGTTCAGAAAAAGATTATTAAATAAACAATTTGACTGATAAAATACTAGATCAAAATCCTTACATTAGACTGATTTGTACAAGGTTTAGATTTTATAGATCAAATTTTCCTCACAAGTGTGTGTTAATGTGAATGGAAGGTAATAATAATTGAATTGATAATATTGGCTAAATCTATACATTACAAGCAAAACAATTGCAACATGTATAGAACATCAGCATGCCCATAAGTTAAATTTCCTTTAAACAGATAGGCATTTAGATGAACAAAACAGCATAAAGCACTTAAATGCACAAAGAAGGCTTTGCACACACATTGCCTAGCTATAATATAATCAATGAATAAATGATTATTGACTTCTTCAAGTACCTTGTTAATGTCTGAAACAGAAATTGGCGATCATGTTTCTCCACTCAAACCTATTCTCAGTTAACTTAATAAAGTTGTTGTTGCTACCCTTGCCTATTGCCCATGACTTAAGACTTTCAATAAAAGTTATTCTCTGTCTACCTCTACTGTGTTTGCCTTCAATCTTTCCAGTGATTGCAAAGTGTTCAAAACCCTTATGTCGGCAAATATGGTCTAAAAACTGTAGTTGCCTCTGCCTTATGGTTTTAATAAGAGATCACTCAAGATTAGCCTCTTGCAGTACCAATTCATTGGATTTTTTTTCTGTCTCTGATATCATCATCATTCTTCTGACAAACCACATCTCTACTACTTCTAGTTTTTTCTGTTGTTTCCTTGTGTCCAACACACACTAACCTACAAGAGTAATGACCATACATATGTTTTCATTACCCTTATTTTGGCTTTCATACTTTGCTTCTGTTTGCCAGTATTGGTTTCATTTTTTTTTAATGTATTTTTGGCCATAGCTATTCTTTTACTTATTTCACTTCTGCATCTGCCATCTGATGTTATCAGGTAACCTAGATATTTGAATTTTGCACTTGTTTGATTTGTTCACTTTTGCTAACAAGATTGCACTTGAGGTTAGAGGATTTTTTTGGATGACCATACACTCTAATTTTTTTACATTCCAAGTCAGACCCATTTTTTCGCTCTCTAAAACTACAGTATTCAGAAGTTTAAGGAGTTGTTTGCCAGATTCTGCTATTAAAACTATATCATCTGCATACCTGAGATAATCAAGATTCTCTCAATTTATTTTTAAGCCTAAATATTGTCACGATTCCTTACGATTATTTTACTTTATAGGTTAAAAAGATTAGGAGACATGAAACATACCTGCGTCACTTCTCGTTGGACCTGAATTAAAGCTCTTAAATTCTTGCAGATACACTTTCCCACCATTGTCTAATTTTTCTAGCATACTAAACAGCTCTACATGTTTTAATTTGTCAAACACCTTAGAATAGTCAATGAAACAGAGGTAGAGATTTTTTTGCATTTCTACCCACCTTTCCATAAGCATTTTGGCTTTATGCATGATTATTGACTATTTGGTCATACATAATAAATAAAAGAAGATTTGATCTGGGTCGGTCGAAACAGTTTAAAAAGACATATTTGGAGAGGGGGATGAGGAGATAGAACAAAATAGCTTGTTGTCAAGGTGGTCATGGAGCAACCACATTAGACATTTGCTATCCCACCGATTTATGCTGCCTCAGCACCAGTTACTATTCCAATAAACCTGATAAAAGAGCCTCAAGAGAAATTCAGATCACAACAAATAAAAGTGCTAATCCGATCTTTCTTTCTCTCCCCTTCTATCTTCCATTCCAGATATTTTACTCTGTTATGTACTTACCCAAGAATCAAATTGTTCTATTTATTACAAGGAATATATTGTAATTGAACAAGCACAAGTCTAGACAAGGGCAACCAATTTGTTATGATAAGATGAGACAATTCAATAATAGCTTTAATGTACCTGAGGAAAGGGCTGTCCAGGCAACATGCCAGGATATCCTGCGGTGTAACCTCCAAAGGGTGGATGGGGGTGAGGATGAAGGGGAAAAGTATTCCCTGTGCCAACACCCCCCTGGAACATGAGCCCATGCTCTGTGTGTTGAGGTGCATGTGGACTATGGTACATTCTGCTAGGCACAAATTCAGGAGCTAGGGGGTTCAGCACAAAGGACTTGGTGAGTTCTGCTCGATCAAGTTGTTCACGGAGGGGCACCCAAGAGATGCCATGCAAACTATCGTTATAATGGCAAATCTCCAAAAAGTACTCCCATATTTTCCTGACAATAATAAAATCATAAAGAACATTATATTTACAAAGGTTGAAAGTACATTTGTAATGTGTTAAAGCCAAATCATATAAGTTTCAAGTCCCAAATACTAGTTATCAGAGACGTCAACTTATCTCTAAAAAGAGGGCTTACCTATCAAATGCACACTTATGCTGAAACACCATCAAATTTATTTATTTAAGTAAGCTATAAATTCAGCTCACAAAGAAAAATGGAGCACCTAAAATTTGAATTTCAATTTTTAAAAATGTTACTTAACCTAAATCTGTTTATCTTCCATGAAGTGAATTTCACGGACAAAACATTAAGTCGATAACATCTTGAATGTATGTATCTCAGAGTTATAAACTGTTTCTTTTCTGCAACTTTAATAATAGGGCTTCCTGAAATGCAATTGCATCACCATGCACATTTTGATTATTTCTCAAACCTAGAAAAGAAAAAGTGGAGCCCAAAAATGGCTGAAATGAGATTTTCTTAATTTGAAATTTAAGGGGGCTTAACCTAGGAAAACAGACTGAAAAAAAAATCTTATACATATGCTTAATGTGAAAGAGTAAATCTTAGTTTTCCTTGAAATCACATTGGCTTAAAAATTAAACAGTGAGACCATTCAAATATGTCTTGAGTATAACCTTATGTGTCACAAAACCCATTATCTGTGAATTTTGCTATATTGAGAATTGAAAAGAAACATTGAATCATGTAGCACTGACAAGAACGGTGGTGTAAGTATCTTAATAAGTCACAATGGTGGAACAAGGACATGCAAATCCTTTGTACCAGGCAAGAGCTCTAACTATAGAACAGGCTCAAGAGTAACGCAACTCTATCCTCACAGATCATGTTCTTTACAGACAGCAAATTATTTCTGAAGGGACTGAGAGACTTGAGAAACGAGGAACTAGACAGGCGATGTTCTTCCAAAATAAGGAAGCACAATTTTTTCGTTTCCTGGTCGCTTCAAAAAGTGACACACATTTTGCAATGGTATTGTTTTAAGCTCAGAAGAGCTCATTAAATACCAATTCTGATCAATCTGACCATCCTAAAAACATTCTTTGTAAGCTTTAAACATCAACAATAGTTTTTTAATGCAGTTTAAAGTCTCAGTAGCGGGCTGCACAAATCACACTGCCAACTACACGTTATGTAGCACAGTGATGTTTGAAAGACCGGGTCATATAAATAGAAAATATTGGCTCCTCCTTGCTTTAAACAGGTAGCGATTTTAATGCAGTATATTGAACGCTGGGCATGCGCTATGTGTCATTGCATTCTGATTTCCGAAGTTTCACTTTCGTTTTCAATTCCGCTTCGCGGAGCTGAAGTTTGGGATTTTTCTATGTGTGAGTGAAACAAAATTCGTCAACATAGTTCAGTGAACAAGAGTTTGCCCCTCTTCAATTTTGAAAAACAGGTTTAGCGTTCGATTGTTTTCTGTGTGTTGCTTTAGAGACTGCTGTCTATAGCTGGTGCAGTTCTTTATATCTATAATTTCGGAGATCGAAAAATCAAAACCGCATTAGTGTTTGGATGCCTTCCTAGCTTTACACAACACATTAGATTTTGTATTGACACACTGTACATTCAAAGTAATAGGATTTTCATGGTTTGGCTGAATTTTTGTTGTCTTTCTGTAGGCTTTATGGTTATTGCGGTAGCCAGAACGACCGACACACAGGAATTGCGGACGGGAGGAATCGGCGACATACACTTTCCAATATGTATTCTTTCAATCCATCATTCTGTTTAAATTGCTGTATTGACCATATTATTATTCTCTATAATATTATGAACTCTTATATATCATATTTAATTTAAAGAAAATAGTGCAGTGAATTTAAAAAGATCTTTTTGTGGTGAAACTTTCAGTGGCTAAAACTTCATTTTTAGTGATGGTATGGCTTTATTCTTTTTGCTAGAACTTTACAAGAAATGATCTCTAGGTCTGGAGAGTCCTAAATTTGAATTCAGCATTAAATTATCTTTCTTTTGATGTTTAATATGTGTATGTGGAAAATTGATGTTTTTGGGACAATCTAAAATTATGTTTGTGGAATCTGCCTTAAGCAAACAAGTCACCCAACCCAGTCATCTAGAGAGAAGCAAAAGCAATCACAACAAATGCATCAAAAGAAGGATTAGGTGAAAGTTATAGCAAAGAACAATTCATTAGCTAAAAGCACAACACTTCATCATTTTTTCATTGGAAAATTGCACAGCAGTATCTCTTGAGCCATCTTGACAAAATAAAATTTGATCAATGCCCATGTAAAACCAAATCACACATCTCTGAACACATCCTACTAGAAGCTATCAAACCTGATAACAAGGCATGGACCTACAGCAGAGGCTCAAGGTAAGTCAAAATGACTCTCTGGCAACAGTGGGATTTGTTGTGGAGAATGGTCTGAAAATATGTAAGAACTAATTTGAACACAGAAGAAAAAGCTTAAAAAAAAAACAACCTGTACTTTGGATACCTTTTTCTCAAAACTGTAAAATGTGATTTCCATCTCATTAGAAAAGTGTTCAAGTCAAGAGATCTTTGCCTAGTCAGACTCTAAACTGGGAATTTATAAACCCATAGGCTATATCTAATCTAAATTATGTAAAGAGAAAAAGTTCAACAAATGCTTTGCACTAGACTAAAATCAAATTCTTATGATTGGAATCAAAATTAAAGAAGAACATATGAGATGGTAGGGGAAGAAGAGAAAGAAAAGATGCTGCTCTTTTCCTTTTGTAACACTGATTTAATTTTAAGGGGAGAGGCAGCAGGTCCTATGAAAAATAATTTTTACCTATACTGTGAACTCTGCATAGGTAACAAGGCCAAATCAACCAAAAATTTCCACGTTACTATGTAATGCTATGGAAATTCCCGCCATCTAATGAAGGCAGGCAGAAAAGTAATGCAATTTCCAGTTCAACTTCTCCACCATTTATTTCAGAAAGCTGATATTTGACATTTATACTCTCTCAATAAATGACTTAAGTTTTATAATAAATCGCCTATGTCATACTGTGAAGTAGGTCACCTTTGTCAAAAGAATCAGTGGAAATGGCATCATCTAAAGACCTTTGATTTAAGAACGTTAATGTTATTGAGTTTCTGCTGAAGGCTGCTCACCAAAAGAAATTCATCAAAGAATAAATACGTGTATACAGAGAAGCCTGTTTCCACTACTCTATTGTTTGGCCATGAGTCTCATTAGTGAAAGTAGAGGACCTGACAGACACACAATTGCATGATTAAAGCTGTTTGGGTAGGCAGATCTGGAGAGTGCCTCGAATGTGACCAATCAAGCAGTTGTGGGGAAGATCATTTTGGATAAGTGGCAGGTGAGCAAATTGATATTGCGAGAGGAGTGAGCATTTCAAAAGAAAGCATTCATCATATAATAACAGATATTCTTGTGTAAAGGAAGTGTCTGCAAAATGGGTCTCCTGACTAATGAAATTAAAATGCAAAGAAAGACGATGTGTGCCAAACTCCTGAAACCATATGGAGAGGGTAAAATATTCATTCAGCAGATTGTCACAGAAGAGGAATCATGGGTACACTATTATCACCACAGAGCAACACCAAATTAAAGAATATAGACACAAGAACTTGTGATCAGCCAAGATGTCCAAAGTTGTAGCCCCCCCAAGAAAGTTTTGCTCTCAATTTTCTTGGACTCCCACGGTGTAATTCATATCGAATTTTGAAAACACGAGCAGACAGACTGAGGACAATTTAGGGAAAATAGATTTTCTCATTTTATCACATCCATCTTACAGTCCACACCTTGCCCCAAGTGATTTCTTCTCGTTTTTCCTAATGAAGGAATGTTGCAGCAACCACTACAAAATTCACGAAGTTGTGGAGGCTGATATTCGGTTTTGGCGTAAACAATAAACTACAAAGTTTTTAAGGACAGCATACATAATCTTGTTTGTTATTGGCAGCTGTGTGTATGCATTGCATAGCTAAGATGTTGCCCTTTCTTTTGATGCATTTCACAATGAAATATGGGTAGGAATAAAAAAATTACAAGTAAAATTGCATTATTCTTCAGCACCCCTCGAAGATTTTCAGACAATTATAACAAAATTTTCAAACTCTTGTCTTTTCCAGCAAAAAAAACAATTTGAAAAATTATTTTGAATATTTATAAAAAATGTCATTGACCCTATCTAAATGGTTTTCTCTTAGAATTATTAAAAATTTTCATAATATGCAATCTAAAAATTTTAACAATATTCATGTTTTTTACGCTATGATTTTCTGCATGTAACAAGTTTTAGATTTATTCTCATACAAGCNTGTATAATTACAAATCAACTCAACTGTACATAAAAAACAGGAAATAAAAGGTTATCTTCTCATATTATTATTGTTTTGTTTACACCTGTTTCACTTGGAAAAAATGTATGTATAGTGCTGATTAGATTCCAAGCAAGGATGTAATACTATATTTTGTTTCCAAGAAGCAATCCAGAGAAGGTAAAATTTACATTAAAAGTCTGTCTCTCAAAACCAATATTTGCCACTTCAGACATTGAAACTTCTCTAAAAAATAAATAAAATTTACCGAAACTTAAGAATAAAATTGTTGCAAATGACTTTAAACCAATATAACAAGAAGGGAATATTTGCTTACTTTTTTTTTTTCTCTGTAACATTAAATTATAATTATTTCATGAGACTTCTTTTAAATGATGCTGTGTCATTTTTTGAAATGAATGGAAGTACACTGAAATATTAGCTTACCTGCATTTACCAACTAAGCAAACAGACACTGGATCCCCTACAACCACCACCAAACTCTGAGCTCTTGTTATGGCTGTATTGAGAAGCTTTATGTTTGAGAGAAATCCAAAATCCATGTAATCTTCCATGTTTGGATCAGAGCGGCACGTTAATCTTGTTCGAGTGATGGACAGCATGATCACTCTGTATTGCTTGCCTATTGAGAGTAATATGTATAACAAACCATGTCAAAAGAACTGAGTGTAGAGAACAAAAGATTCCATATTTCTTGTGAAAAGTAAATAAAGGAAAAGAATAAAAGAAAGAAAGAAAAGAAAAAAGACATAGTTCTGCTCCTAACTTAATATGATGAGAAGAGAACATTGTGTAAAAGGATAAAGATTTTGTGTGAGAGAGAGAGGGGGAGTTACAAGGGATGTACCAGTAAAAAAAAACTTAATGAGAAAAGTCTATCACACAAAGTGATATATTGAGGAGTAATAAAGACAAAAGTGGCTGAGAAGAAAGTAAAAGATAAAAAAAGTCTGAACCAAAAATGTTTCATTAAAGCCTTTTTAACTTTTAAATCAATCAAATTAAACCAAATTTCCTTCAGATGGTTTACAAAAAAAAAAAAGGGGGGGGGGGAAATAAACTTGGCATATAGTGTTGCTCAAAACGGTAGTTTTTATGTATCAGTTATGCAGCAATAAATGTTTGAAAAGGTGTTAAATCCATATTAATGGTATCTCTCTCATGTACCCAACAATTGTGAAATAAAGAAGCAATAGCAACACATGTTGGGTAATGCAGGTAATTCCATTCAGCCAATAAACTCACCTTGCACATTAAGCACTCTCTCAACATTGACATTGAACAGCTTCCTCTTTCTAAGCTCTGCTCGGATTCTAGCAACCTGCAAAATAGTACAGACAAACAATGTAACTCGAAATATGCCTTTTAAAAAAGAAAAAAAGTACATAGCAGCACCAGCTTAAAAAATGACAGTAGTCAACATGATATAAAGAAAAAGACAATTTGCTGTCAACTTCATCAGATAATGAGGCATTTATCACAGAAAAATTTGTGCAACTGCTTGAAAGCACAAGAGAAACAACTTTTTAAGAGTTCTTAGTCCATTTTTGTCCACTGTTATTGTACAATCACTAACCTGGTCAATGTATGGGGCAACAATGCTCACTCCATTGTTGTCAAATGCTCCCCAAGCCTCGGGCCATTTCTTCTTGAGCTCATCAACTCTCTCGACTATCTCATAAACCTTTAAAAAAAAAAAGAAATTTATTTAAAAAAATATGGCACTTTACTGATAAGGAAAAAAAAATGTTTTCCAAGAAAGTGAAGAATTTAGTAGCTCATTAGCTCTCTTGCCTAACTCATATACTTAAAAAAAAACATCAAACAATTTTTTTTCCTTTCATATGGCACTCTACCGCTAGAGAAAAAAATTAGCCTCTACAAAAAAAGTGAAGAACTTAGTAAACTTGAAAGGCACGAAAGAAAAAAAAATTACCTCTGACATATTGTAAAAGCCAGTATTGTTTTCATGCTGAATTTCTTCCCCTTTTGCAGCAAAAAATGTCAATGGGTAGAACTGGTCATGTGCTATTATATTTCCACTGGAAATGAGCTTGTTGTCATAGAATAGTTCAGATGTGAAGTCAATGATAGCCGAATGAGCTCTGTAGTTTTCACACAGCATCACCTGGATGTAATGTACAAGAAAATGAATAAAATAAGGTTTAGTCCTTCTATATTTTCAGTAAATTTTACAAAGGTTATATATTTAAAAGAGCTGCCAGATTATGTGCATGCCTCCGAGTTGGCATTTTTGTCTTGTCCATCTTTTAAAAATCCTATGAACATCATTTGAGGATGTGCAAGAGAGAAGCATTTAGTTTAATGGCCTCCTTGACTCAGACTGATTTTTGAAGTAGGTAAATTACTGAGGTTACTTGACCTCCAGAATGAATCTCCTATTTTACTGGTGATAGAACACATTTGCTTGAAATCAATTACAAACATGCATTAAATTAAATATGAACTTTGTAGTCTGATACGTTTCAAGATAGAAATTTGAAATGGTCGATTACAGAAAAAGCAATTATGTAGAGGTTATCACTAAGTCACACATTGTAATCCTTTCAAAGTTTCTCACATAGTAATTTCTATAGCTTTTCTAAATGAAGATCATACATGGTCATTCTCTTCCTCTTACTTTGAATCTGTTATTTGTTGGCATATTCTTTCAATCAGTTTCTGATGTCTGAACTATTGTTATCACATGGGAATTCATTTCAATTGTTTTCTTGCGCAATAATATTACAATTGGACAGGGTGCAATTCTCCTCAGACATGCTGGGAGCTTCCACTCGGATTATTCTCCCTGTACAGAAACGATCATGAGAAAGCATAGAGTGTATGCCTACAATCAAAGTGGGTGGAAAAATGTGGTTAATAACCTTCAGTTTGCAAACAATGCAGTCTTAATTGCAGAAAATGAAACTAGTAGGTACCATAAATTTGGAAAGGCAAAAGAAAAGACTTCAACTTTATGCTTACGAAAGGAAAAAGGCAAAAGTTATGGTTTTCAGGCACAAACAGACACGACAAAATGGAGGATATAACACCCTTGTGGATGGCAAAAACAAAGCAGAAATTTTGTGTAGGATCAGCCAACAAAACTCTGTTTAAAAAAGGAAACCTCTCTCTACCAACAAGAACTTATTAAAGGGACAGGGCAAAGGATATTTCAGTTTTATACAGAGCCCATCGTTATGGCGGATGTAAGTCATATGCATCAAAGAAACAAGTCTAAAAGAAACTGGAAGCTTTAAAGACATATGCATAAATACCCTGGACTGCAAAGAAATTAAACGGGCAAGTCTTGAGAGAATCAGAAAGTGAAAAATCATATCAAGAAACTATGTAATGTAGCTTATAAGACGGCCTTCTGAGTGTTATGAAAATAAAGAACTTGGAAAAATCTATTTAAAACTAGAAAAATAGAAGGCAAGAGAACCAGAAAATGGAAAAGGTCCACACTTATAGATGATTACCTGATCGATGATGGTTGAAAAAAAAATAACAATAAACTAACAAACAAAATGATCACTATATTTGCCATGAAAAATGAAAGCTTTGTTGGAAAATGATCACCAATGCTATTCAGTTAGGCACATAACTGATTGTGTTCGAATACAAAAAGCCTGTTACTTTATAGGAGAAGATTCTGTTCACTTTGATTTTCACTATAAAAATTTTCTAAAATACTTTCACTAATCATCACCATCAGTCTTTCTTATACCACATAAGAGTTAAGGCCACCAACAAAAGCTATCCATTCCAACATGTTCTAGGCCATGTCCTCTTCCCTGTCCAATTTTTTCCCTCTCTTTATTTAGCTTTATCACCAAATCCCTTCTCCAGGTCTTAAATATTCCTCTTTTCCTTTTTTCCTATGTTTGCCTGGGTTGAGTAAAAAAAAATCTTGCTTTGCTGGTCTTGAAATTTGCTTCAGTTCCATCTTTCTTCTCCATATTGTTACTTCAATGGTGAATGAGTCCACTTCCTCATGGGTTTTTTCCATGATTTTTATGTCTTCTGGCACCAAAGGATTAATCATTAGGATCTTAGTTGTATCTAAGCAGACAAATAAATTTTTCTGTGGAGCATAAATCTTTTGCCTTCTAGGCAAGAAACTCTTGTTTTCATCTCAAACTTTTTGATAAACTGTCCTTGATGTCTATAGCAGTCTTTAATGAGCTGCACTAGTTTCTAGTTTATCTTGGGTGCTGCAATATATGGTGGTGAAGGCTGCAAAATCCTTTCTCATAGTCTACAAAATTGATGAATGGCGAGGTATTCTGTTCTACAATTGTTCTGCTATGACCCAGAGGGTGGCAATCTATTCTTAGCATGATCTGTTGGTTCCTGAACCCTGCCTGGTTATTCCTCAGATGTGGATCAAGTATGTCCATCAGCTTTTCTTGAATGATTTTAAAGAACACAATCTGCCTAACACCATTATTTCTCTGTAGTTTTTCCACTAGCATAAGACTATTTTCTTTGATTTTGATAAGATGTCCTCAATATTTCCACAGACAATTCAGACGTTCCACAGGTACATGTCTAGCCGTACTGCTTTGCCAATTATTTTGATATGGCTCTTGCTATTTCCTCTCTTGTCTGTGCATCACAGATTTTCATTAATGATTAGAGCTAAGTATATACTGAAATGATAATTTTTCAGGTGTAAACACGACAAATAAACTTGTAACCTATATGAAACATTCAAATGACACAAGAGTGATGAATCTGGCATGTCTAAAATGTTAGGTCTATGAGAGGTAAACATGGACATAAAATAAAAAAAAAGAGCTCCAAATTAAAGAATTTAGGTCTAGGTGAGTACTTATGAGTCTTCATTTCAGTATTTTACAAAATGATAACCATAGATTCCAATTACAAACCTTTATCAACATACTGTTTATAAAGTATGATAATTATTTGATAGAGAACCAGGCCAAATAGGGTACAATTTTTAGTATAAAAGAGAGTTTTCATCTTTTTTCAGAAAAATAATTTGATCCTCATTTCAATACCATCTATAGAAATCAGCAGCAGTTGGCAAATCTTTATCATGAATCACAAAAAAAAAAAAGAAGACTAGCTCAGATGAGAATAAACTAATAGCAATACATATTATTTATGCATCATTCATTATATCTGTATACATATGATACTTCCCTCGCTCATCAACTATTTTTTTTAAAAAGCTTAATAGCTTAGTGCTGTATAAAATCAATCTGCTTTTTACCTAACTCATCAACTCACTTGCCCATTCTCAGTTATACTATGTACATGTACCGTTACAATGTCTTTCATCTTTGAGGATCAAGAAATAATGAATCCAAACAGGATTTGCCTGATTGTTGCTTTTCCTAGCTCTTATGACAGGATTCATGTCACTTTTTAAAGCTATGCATATTTGTAATTAAGGCAGTTTCTCAGAAGTTTGTTTCTGTAAGTGACTATGCAACTTTCAATAACCTGTTTTGTTGACCTACATTTATGTTGTAATGTTGATGCTCTAAAATCATATCCCATATACGTAAAGTTCTACTGCTGTCTTATTTTATTTGTTCAAGACGTCTTGACATTTTACAAGTTAAGGTTTTCATATGCTTCGCTCAAGTAGACAGAACTTTCTAGACAGGCAAAAAGTTCACCTTGTAAACACATTCTTTTGGATACAGTTCATGGAGTCTCTCCAGCAGGGATGTATGGAATCCTTGTTGCCTTGTAAAAGTAGAATAGACTTCAGGACTCATCTGGGAAAAAGCATATTGAGGTATTAATTAAAATTATGAAGAGAAAAAAAATAAACAGCACAGATGAAGAAAAGAAAAAAAAATCAATGAAGCTTTTTTTTTCTCAAAAAACTGTAAAAACCTTCAAAGTCTTAATTTTCTCTCATAAAAACTTTTAAATTTGAAAATATTTTTTAAATTTACTGGATTCTCTAGAGATAAAAATTTAAACAACCCTAGAATATCTCAAGAGGATAGTTTGAATATTTCAAAAGTAAGATCAAAACTAATATTTCTATACCTTATAAAATTATTTAAGTGAAACAAATGTATTATAAGGGTGTGTAGTAAAAATGATTAATTGCTTACCTGCATATGATCACCAGCAAAGACAATCCTAGTGGTTTCATGAGCAACTGATAAAGGTATGAGGGTTTCACTTTCCAGTGATTGCGCAGCTTCATCAATGAAAATGTGACTGAAGACATCTGCAGTAGAAATAAAACCATTTTTTGAGTTATGAAATTCCAGAAGACATAAATTTAATTGACCCATATAAAATCTCTCGATGAAACATGTGTTAAGAATTAAATTAATGTGTTGTTTTTTTTAAACAATCTATGTTGGACCAATCCTTAAATCAACATAGGTAATATAAAGACTAAAGGTTTTCTTTAAAAGGCAAGATTTTAGTGTTGTATTTCTCACTTCCACACTTTAGTAATTGGTTAAAAAAAAAATCACTAAAGTTGTCCATGCTTGGCAAGCATTCAAATCACATCAGCTGTCTATCTTACTGGTTTTGATTACCCTTGAAAGTATCTTCAGCCAAACAACAATAACAACAACAAAAAAACCCCTCAAGATCTTCCCTACAAAAAATATAATCCTCTATTTCTCTATGCTACAGTAACAAGCAATTTTAAATGGGCTTAGTCCCTCCCATTTGACAGACTTTTGCTTTATAAGCATCATTGACAATTGTATGAAACTCATTAAATAAGCATTTTCCATAGTTTCCCTTTAGGTCGAAGCACTCTGTCACATAAAATAATCATCAAAGAATATTATAGACTGAGGGATGAAAGAAGAAAAGAACCAGCCGACCTCCAATAAAAAAAAAAGAAAAAAAATTGCACAAGAAAAGATACCGAAAAAAAAATGTAACAATATTATTACAAGTTTGCCCCAAAAATTAAATAATGAAGTGATTGAGAGAGAGAGAGAGAGAGAGAGAGAGAGAGAGAGAGAGATAGAGAAAAA
>BLXT01000588.1:5799821-5810454 GCA_019648995.1 Plakobranchus ocellatus | reverse complement strand
AAAAGAAAAAAAAACAGAAAAAGAGAGAGAGGAAGAAAATGAGAGAGGAGATGCACAGCCAGGACACAAATAGCTTTTGTTCCTTTAAAAGCCCTCATAAACCAATTCTGCACATTTTTAAAGAAAAATCATGGATAGGACTCGAAGCATGGATGGGAAACAAACATGATTTTAAGTGCCACCATATTGTTAGATATATTTTTTAAAGATTGCTATTTCTGATGCCAATTGCACACTAATCTCTACCATTGTAAAGGCAGGTGCTGCTTACCTATTGTTTGAACTTTGAAGAGGAAATCATCTGCACATTTTCCTCTCTGCGTTTCACCAAATGATTCGTTAATCAGTGTCAGAAATTTCAATTAAAGAATGACAACACCCTGGAGTTTTTGTCCAAATAGCCACCAACAGGAAAGTTAATGATATGCTGATCAAAGACCTTATAGGCAGGAGGCAGGCTACATTTACTTATGCCAGATGCAGGGATGCTAATATTTGCAACCCCTACTGTCGCTGATTATCAGCTGCATAAATTATAATGTAAAAGAAGACATAAGGTGACATTTTTAGGGCACAGGTAGGTGCAACCAAATCATACAATAAAGAACTTTATAAATGGTTGTGAGAGGCAGGGTTACAGTATACTTATGTTAAACTTTTGGTACTGTCTGGTAACCACTAAATATTACTTCCTCATACCTGAAACTGACGTGGCAAGTTTTCATACTTTTCTTTCAGCACCTAAAAATGTTTTAACTTGATGGGCAAATCTCTCTGATGGTATTTACGCCTCTGATAATTAAGAACCAATGTCATTGTAAATAAGAGAGTGTAGAAACATATACAGTTGACTTCACTTGAGTCGACTTCGTGTGACTTGATTTTCTTTTGAGTCGATTGTAATTTCTCGGAACGGTCCCCTTTATAGTAGTTTTATTGTAAAGAGAAAGCTGATGAGTCGATGTCGACTTAGCCGTTCTGACGGTCAAGTGGATCCTCTTTCTTTGCTCCCCCTCCTATTGTGTTTGCTAGTTCTCAGTGGATAAGTCGATCTTCCATCCAGAAACTAGATCTAATTTAAAGAATAAAAAATCTTGCGTGTGCTATCATTAATCTGTAGCAACTGGCGACCATAAAACATGGCCTGCCAGACTTGACTGTTACACGTATAATAAGCCTTGAGAACCTTAGGAGACGTTAAACAACTCGAGTGTTACAAGCAAGGGTTACTTACAGTCCAAACTACCCAACCGACATTACCCCTTCCCCACATTTCCGCACAGCGGCCCTAGCCAGAGGCTGTGTTTACTCGCCAGTCATCACTTTGTCTAGGATAACATTAACAATCGAGCCTACAATGCCTGTCTCTGTCTGCCACTTCCCCCCCCCCCAACCACAGCCGCTTTCCACGGCCAGCGCTGTAAGGAGTGGTCATGTTCACGCATCCGATACAAGTGTGTATTTTACCCTCCCCCTCTCTCCGTCCGATAGGTCTAGGCGTTGGCGGCGCGCATCACTAGGCCCACAGTCTCATTACTTTCTCCCCTCCCCCCCTTACATACATCAGTACTGTTACCGCTGTTTTGACACGTTGCTCGCCCCTTCTTAATCAATGGAAAAAATGGATGAGTGGATGTATGGATAAGTCGATGTTGATTTTAATCCCCCAAAGACATCGACTTATCAGTAGTCAACTGTATACAACTTTCCAATTCTCAGAGATGAGTTCTTATGTTTCATCATTGAGAGCAAATTCTTATATTTGTAAAATACCGAACAGCTCACTTACAGCAGGACCTTTGCTATATCTCACTTTTTATCCTCTGTATTCTGAAGCAAATATGCCTGCTTGCACAGAATTTGAGCAGGCAAAACTCACCTATAATGGGGCACTGTGCAAGAGATCTAGACTTTTTTAAATTGACTAATGTCATTAGTCTCTTGCCAGGAAATCGAAGTCATAAGAGGGAGAGGAGGAATGTGTATAAATGCTTTATGTGCTGCCTGTAGAACTTGCAGGCTTAATGAACAAGTTTGATTACTGATCACACAGTAAAGAGGGGCAAGAAAAACATACACTGAGATAATGGAGGCAGGGTGTCATTGATTTGTGACAGTGTACCAACAAGTACTGTGGCTGGTGTAAATTAGGACAAAATTAGAGTCTACTGTGGGTTAGGCATTCTGTGTGTACACATAACATTCTTTTATTTATGAAGACTGGGAAAAGAGGGAAAAAGAAAGGGAGGACACATTTTGATCAGTCTGACCAATTGCCATCCTCTTCAGAGCTATAGGCTACTTGTAGGGTTAATCAGACTAATTTATGCTAGAGAAAGCAACCTTGTGATCAGTTTCACAGATCTAGGCCTAAGTGTAGTGTCACTGTCTGTTACTCATTATGCATGGGACTTTTTGTTATTTAACTTGACTTAGCACCTCAATCATCACAAGTAACAAGTCATCATTATAGCCTGCTTCAAACTAGTTTTGCATTGGGGGAAAAAGAGACAGTTGCCAGGTTTGAATCTATCGAGCGCACAACCAGTTGGGAAGAAAAAGGAAGCTTAAAAATAATGTATTCACCAGCGTCATCCAATCCAATTTTTCTATATAGAGACACAAAAACTCCAAAAAAATAAACAATAAAAATAAAAATCAGTGAACGCATCACTGTGTGGCACAACCATCCTGTCAATTTTTTTTTTTTTTCAAGAGAAGAACTAGGCAAACTAAGGGGACCATTTTCTTAATTACCATTATGTTTGCTTAAAATAGATTGGGCCCTTATACTGCTTAAAATAGATTGTGCTCTAGTACTCCCACAGAAGGATTGTTTTCTCCATCACTTAAACTCCTACTGTAAGCGAGCTCTATTGCATACTGAAAAAATTGTTGTAGGTTCTAAGAGTGCAGGATAATCGTTGAGCTTACAAAAAAAAAAAGTATTGCAAAATGATGAGCAGCTTACCACAACTTTAGGGTGCTCTTGGGACATGAACTTTTCCATTAGTTGCTCAATTACTGTGCCTCCCTGAGCACTGGCACCTTGAGACTGCTGTAATTGTTGCTTTCGAACAGCATAGCGATGGTTCCATTCATCTAATTCTGCTTCTGAATGGGCCATGGTACACTTCTCTCCAAATGTGCACCTGCCTGTTTCTAAGTATCTTGAAGTGAAAAGTGTAAGGAGGAAATATTTAATATAATAAATGCTTTTTCTTTTTTTTTAAGCTATCTTTGTTTCTTTTTTCTACTTACATTTTTTTAGATTTTTGCTGATATAGAACAGATTTCAGTGATTTTTTCCCTAGAAATCGATATGGTTTTCCATTACGATGAAGTCCAATCATTTGAAAGATGAGAGCAAACAAAAAGATCTATATATGGAAATGTCTATATAATCAATTTCTATTTCTTTGATAAGGTAAGTTTGTCAAATGTATAAAAGTTCCCCCTTACTTCCATTCAATGCTACTTTTTGATCAGTGTAACAAGTTTCATGACCATCACAAGCCCACTGTCTTCATTTTTTTTTTGTTACGGTCCTTATAGCTTCCCTATGGCTACAATTTTTTTTTTCTTTTTCTTTTATTTTTTGAATAAATGATAAAGGTAAGAATACCTAAATACCATCATAACAATTAATTTGGACTCTCACCTTTTACACAAAACATACTCATCACTGGCAAGACCTCGAGGTGGGGCACGATAACACCATTCTTGCATTTCTTCCATGTTGAAAGGCTCTTTGGGCATCACACTGTGCATATCTAGATCATGCTTGTGTGAGAAAATCTGGCTGTGTGTTCGGCTTGACTGCTGACCTGTGACATCTGAATAAAAAGGTGTTTTTCTGAATTAATGCATCTTACCACGAATAAAACACTTCATCGGTTTCTCTTAGTAAAATAAAATGTCCCTCTTTAAAAAAAAAAAAAAAACAACATATGTAACTTCATCAAAACTGTGCAAATGAAATCAGAAACTTGTCTCTCTAAACATACTGTAAGCCCAAAAATTGTTTGTATCAAGATGATGTTCATCTAAAAAGTCACATATGAGCAATTGCCAAAAGGTGGACCCCCAAATTGGGTCACCTTTTTTAGTGCATTTTGAATAAAAGAATCTTCAGTTACAAAATGGAAAAGTCCAATTGAGTACCAATGAGGTAGTTTTCATGAAGAGTTGGATAGCAGGAGTAGATCCATGTAAAAAAAAATATATGGTCTGTGACTTTTCATTTGGTGGTGAATGAGCTTTATTTGTTGATGGTGACCACTTTTTTGGTGATTTTGTTATCATAGTTATGATCGAAACTTATTTGATCAATTTGGACTGCAAGGATGCAACCAAAACTGATTTTTTTAATATAGAGCAGTACTTTGTATGCCATTGTACTGACAAAAGCAAAATTTAGGTACTGATGAGTTCAATTTTTTTAAATAAGGCTCGTAGAAAATCTTTGGCACATAACTATGATGACAGCCCACGTTTTGGCAAACCCTCAAATACATATGAAGTAATATCACAAAATTAGAGACATTTTGCAGCACACATGCAAGGGTTATCAACATAGGTAGTTTTCACATACAAGTTCTATGCCTCAAGAAAGCCTAAACATAAATTTTAAGTGGCATCAAAAACTATAAGACTTTTCCAAAAGTTATGGATGAATTTGAAGTAAAAACTACCTGTATTGATAAAACTTGCTTGTGCTGCAAAATGTCTCAAATTTTGTTATGTCACTACACACAAACTTCTTTGAACACATTTTTTTACCATAAAAAAAGAATATGTGGTGATCAATATTAAATCTGAAATTATAATGACAAAAGTCAGGTGAGAAAAGTGCTTGCATAAAAGTTTGCTTTGTGACTTATATGAAAGAAATTACATTGCAATATTTTAAATTAACTCCTACAACAATTACTATATATAACGCTATATAATCAAATGATTTATTAAGTAAGACAATTTAATTTCTTACCTTCAATATTACTGTGCTCTGGGGATATTTTATTGAATATTTTGAAAGCAGATGAGCTTGAACCCCGTAATCCTAAAGAACTTGTGGCTAAAACTGAACCACTTGAGTCTGGCAAATGTATATTTTCCACCCTTGATGCATGCAGTTCAGCTTCATCATTGTCCTTATCAAAGTCCTCCTCATTGTCAACATCTTCCTTTTCTTCATCTGAATCCTGATCCCCCACAGCGTTTAAAATAATTTTCAGTTTCTTTAATTCCCGTTCAGCTACAATATTCTGTGGATAAACAAAGACAAAAGTTAGCTTGCCAAAATTCACAATTTACTTCAATTCATCAAATTTTTTTTTCATGTTTTATTTTATTTTGAATATTTTTCTTTGCTGGGAAATATTGTCTATTTTGTAAGAAGCAGAGAAGAAGAGAATACAAAAATTGAAACACAAAGACCACACCACGATCATAAATATCACAGGTACTTAGAATTTCTCTTTCTTCATGTTGTCTCAAAGCTGACATACACAGTTATGACATTGCAAATAGGGTAAGTGAAACATTTGAATCAAAAACAAGAAAATCAATCATTTCAAAAAGGCATTGAGAGTGAGAACACTTTCTGAACTCAACTTATCTATACTTTATATATTTGCTAAGATTTTTTAATTGTATACATTTCCAGTTTATGATTGTTTAGATTGAGACCATAGAGATCGATGGCTTGAAAATTCTGGGCTGTATTGGAAGCGAAGGTCTAGATCTAGATTCTAGCTTTGATATCTAAATCAAAGCATTATTAGTTCTAGATCTAGATTCAAGGCCTAATGATAGTTTTGCTTTCATTCTGAGCTATATTCTACATAATTAATTGATACAGGAACATTTCTGCATCTCATTCATTTCATATGGCCTTGCATATTATTTAGATAAAAAACTTAGGGTTCATTTAGATCTGGATGTTTAAAGCGGCAACTCATGTCAACATTTGGATTATTTGTACTATTTCTACCCTCCCTCTCTCTCTCTCTCCCCCCCTTTCCCTTCCTTTCCTCTGAATCACCCATCCGTAGAACGGGTTATACAGCAAGTAGTAGGAAATATGGATGACTAATAATCCTGCAAATTTTTGTTCCTAAGATGACCCATTTATTTATAGAAAAAGTGATGTGAAAATGGGCCATAAAATCTATCAAAATAGAGGACCCTTGATAAAGTCTCCAAATAAAAATCATTTTTAAGTACTAGGGTTCTAATGTACATCGTTAAATCAAAAATATCATTTTTAAGCAAAAAAATGTAACAATGAAAAAAACCCCCCCAAAAAACTCAGTTTTGGTTTGCTCTTGTTTCCAACTTTTTCCAGGGATTCCATTTTGAATGCATCAAACTTGTCTTAATCTAGCCTCAACTTTTCTGTCCAATATTACTTATCATTGGTTGAATCCCAATTTCAAAACTGCTCCACTTCAGTGGAAGCCAGGCAAATTTGTGATATTCCTGTGCTTGAAAATATTTGACTTGTCAATGCCCAGCCCTTATGTGACTGTTGCCTTGATAGACAAAATAGGGCCACAAATCAGTGAACATGGCAATAGTAGCGATTCCAGATATTTCATATCCTCTTTTTTCTATGAGATGAATAGCCCAAAAAGAAAATACCTTTTTGTTTGTTACCTTTGTAAAATAGCAAACTAACAATGATGTCTATAACAATGCCTTAGGAACACTGATTTGTCGTTTCATCCTCTTCAGGCCTAGCACTGTGCAGGTAAAGATAATCACAGCTGGAGAGTCTCAACCACTGCCCTGCATCACCTTCCAACTCTCACGCATTTGCACATGCACCAACACAAGGCGGAAGATAATTCACCGGTTACTTAGTTAACAAGTTTTGTTACATGGCAGGAGGGTGTAAACAGCAGCGGGGAAATATAATGCAGTTGCACAACACTGTATTCTTTGCATGTGAAACCTAGTCTTGAAACATATTATTGGACATATCAGTGTAAGCCTACTAAGGGGAGGCTATTCTAGTCCAAACAAGATTGGTGGGATAATGCTAATGAAGAATACCTAAACACTGCAAAGAACAGTGGGTTACAGACTTCACAAAAGCTGGCTTTATTGGTTTTTTTTTTTCTCTATAAATGGAAGAGTGGTGAAATCTATGTTTGTGAAGATCAGAGTGGGAAAAGCAGTTATATTATTTTGTGTAGAGACTACCAAGAATAATTCAATCACAGTAATCCCGGAACACATCAATTTTTCCAACGAAATTGCCTGTAGTTAAAAACTATTTTTAAAAATTTTTCGCACAAAACCAATCGTCACTCCTTACTCAAAAACACAAAAAGTGACAATAAAACTTTGCTTAAATAAAAGAAGAGTGGGTGACATCCTTGTTTGTGAAGATATGGCTCAGTAGACACAGTCATATTATTTTTATTTAGCGACTGCCTTTAGTAATTCAAACAAAGTAACCTCAAACACATCAATTTTCCCAACAAGCTTGAGGTATCTCCAGTGAATTGCATCTGTTTTGTTTTATAACCTCTGTTTAGCAACTGCCTAGAAACAAATGATTTCACATTGATGGATCATTGATCCTTAAATTTTAACTATACATGTATGCACTAAACGGATTTTAAAATTCAAATTTCAACAATGTGTGAAATCCATAAAATTCACCTTTGGGTCTTGTTTTAACCAGCCCTCCACAAGTCTGTATGCCTCTTGAAATTCATGTTGCTGACAGAGGATCTTTACCTTTTTCTCAAGCAACTTTGCATTTTCAGGATACATTTCTAGAGCTGGGCAAAGAAAACACGGAGTAATCAATTTATCAATGCGATTATAACAATTTAATTAACATTTTCTCTCAATTTAAGCGAGCATCTGATGATTCAGCAAACTTTCCACATTTGTAGTAAAAAAAATTCCATTTTGTCTCTTTACAGGTGCGTCTCTCTCTTTGAAAGGGCACTAAAGTGGCACATTGGTTGGCAACTAGCCTTGAAATCTAGAGAGATTTTTCTATAACTCTTGTATTTTCTTTAAAATAAGTGTACTTGCAGTAAATAGTGACATAACTGCCACATTTCCTTGATAGATTTACTTTCATACAATACGTCCCACTTGCAAATCAGTCTTCCAAATTTCAGAGTTGGTTTGGTTTTTTTTTTTTTTTCAGTTTCAAGAATACATGGCAAAAAAAAAGAGATACAGGCATTGATATCTATTTGAAAAGCCATTCAAAATTACTTTCCAAATAAAACTTGTGATAACAATTATCTGCATGTTGTCAAAGCAGACCTTTGCAAACATTATTCTTTTTAAAAAGCGTGCAAAAAAAAAAAAAAATAAATAAAATAAAAAAAAAAATAAAAATAAAAAAAAAACAACCTATCATGCAACAGAATATTGCATTCTTTGAATAAAAATGATTAGACACATACCTTCATTACACTGTTCTAAGGCTTTCTTGGGCTGCTTCTGAATTGAGAGAAAAATGTTAAAGAACATATCCTTCTTAGTCTTTAACGAAATTATAAATTGTAAGATATACATTTGCAAGTTACACATAATCACTTGTGACTGAATAAAGGATCTAAGATACACTAAAGTGAAACTCTGGTAAATCAAAATGCATGGCTAAAAGTTAAAATAGTTTTGAGACTCTTCTCTAGTTTTTTTTTGTATAGCCGGCTGCAGAATGGGCATTTCATTGTGTTTCTCAAGTCACATGCAAGCTTCAATCAGGCCTCCATTTGTTTATATTTTTCAGAGTTATCCTAATTCATATTTGGTCCCAAAAGTATTAGTTCTAGAGAGAAAAATACTGTCATTCTTGTCTGGATCATTAGAATCAACTCTACTATCTTCCATGATTTCAAATTACACTAACATCAATTATACAATTAATTTTAAAGCAGATACACATGCTTTCTTAAAAATCGTGACCCTTTAAAGGATCTATCCGTTAAGCACACTCACATGATACTCCAATTCTACACAAAGGTATTGTTAATACGAATATAATAATTTATTTTCACTTTTAACTTTATCTATATTCTTAAAATTACCAGCTTAGATAAGGATCCAATACTACTTAGATACTGTGCCACAGTTAGTTGAGTCTTTGACTCCCCAGAGAGTGCTTCCCCCGTCTTCTCCGCCATGCTTCCCAGAGTCTCACTTTGTCTTGGTTCTGTCTTAGCTGTTGCTTCATCTTTATTCTCTCGTAATTCTCCATCCATCACATGTTTTCACCTTTTTCATTGTCTGTAGTTAACTTCATTGGCCTTGATTAAGTGACTTGAACACTAATGTGCGACAAATGATGTATAAGATGAATTCATGTTATATTTAAAGTTAAAAGCAGAGATGGGCACAACTCCCCCACAAAAATCCTCAAGTAGTTGCATGTATGTACATACATACAATATAAATAAATATATATATATATATTAGGGGGAAAAATGGAATTCAACAAAAATCGGGAAAATGTCCATCTTTGTAAAAGTTACACCATTCATATCCTTTCTCTCTTTCATTATTGCACTATCACTGCCATTATAAATGGAAATAAATTACAAATTGTTTTTACTTTTATAACATATTGCATTCTTTGACATAGAATTTAACAGAATAAAATCATTGGAATAAACATGGCTAAAAGCAATTTCCTAATCACTTGACTCCTGACAATTGTTATAAAAAATTAAATAGGGGTATCTATAAATGAACACTTCCACTAATAGCAGATAGGAAGGATTTCTCTTACGAGTAGCCACACTAAAGGAAGATGAGGTTCACGAAAAAGAGATTCTTTTTCTCTTTTAACTCTCCAAAGTGAATCTTTATCAAATTTGTTGAAAGAGAACACATGCTAAAATACATGTTATGAAACAGAACAGCCTAACTGACACACAATAGAAAGTGAGGAGAGATGGGGCTGAATAATGAAGCTGACACTATTTAAACATGTACTCAACAACCATATCAACAGAATTAGTAAGGCATTTAGGTAAAAGACTCAAGAAAAACATTAATATGTTATAAACAAACAGATTCAACCATTCAACCATGTAGGTCTAGGCCAACCCTAGGCTGGTTAACTTTGAAATTGGTGATAGATCTAGTGAAAATCTGAAAGTGCCATTGTCAATAAGGATAGATCTAGATTTAAGCCAAAATGATTCTCCTTTAAATCACCTACTGGATCAAGATCTAGTGTAATTCAGGTTTAGATTGATGAGCGTAGCAGTTTGCACACAAGCCTGTATGTTTTATAGATGATCAACAAGATTAAGATTCAGTGAATTGTTGTATCAACTAAAGGTTTTCATCATGTTTATATCCCATTAGGTTCAGTAACTTCTAACAGATCAGCTAAGTTTGAAAGCCCTTGAAGTAAAAATGGCTGAGTACGAAGTATAAATCCCTTGCCTGGAACCCAGATCTGAAACTATTGCTTTGGACAGACTAATTGATTGGATCCAAGTCTAAAGTTTGGTTTGGTTTTTGTGTACTTAGCCAGCCCACAACAAGGTTATCTCAGGCTTTCAGGCCTTCCACCAGGCCAGGGCGCCTGTGACAGAAATTGAAATGGTGAAAGAAGGATCTTTGTGGATCTCGGGGGGGGGGG
>BLXT01000588.1:5718359-5753622 GCA_019648995.1 Plakobranchus ocellatus | reverse complement strand
CCCCCCTTCTTTTTTTGCTCTATGACTTGTTTTTCTCACAATTGTACATGTGTGGCCTGGTCCCGTTAATGTCGAATTATCAGGTGAGTACTGTATCTATGTTATTTCTTGAGCAAATTTGATTTTGCAAAAGGGCCTTGTTTGAATAAAAAAAATATTTTTTTATTCTTTTTCCTCCATTTCTTTGCTTTTCTTGTGTTTGTGTTTCTTCTTTTTATGCTTGTGTTTTTCTTTTTTCTCCTTGCTCTTCTCTTTATGTTTGTGCTTTTTCTTGGATTTTTTATGTTTGCCAGCTTCATCTTCATTTTCATCTTTTCCTGATTCATTCTCTTCCCCAGCTTTGCTCTTGCCTTCACCATCCTCCCTACTATCTTCTCTTTTCCTTTTCTTGGTATCTTTCTCATTTTGGGAAGATGCCGGAGAATCATGCGAACTTGTACCATCCCCTTGCTCTGTTTCACTGGCACCATGTGGCATGAGATCTTCATAATCAGGAACAAATTCGGCTTCATCCATCACAGACAGCTTTCGGTGATCAACAGCAGATTTTGCTTTGTTTTTCTCATCTAATCGGTGTCTCAGATCTTTAGATGAATCCTTAGAACTGTTGTAACTGCTTGCAGGCTCATGCTCATTATCTTTTGAATCTCGGTGTCTACTGGTAGCAGTATGCTTATCGGCAGGACTTGGGGATCTTCCTCTATGTTTCTCTTTGTGAGAATCATTTCTATCTTTTTTAGAGGTATCTTTTGTGTCCTTCGAATGTTTCTCCTCAGATTTAGTGCTGAAGGATGATTTCCATTTTGAATCTCTGTTCAATTCTTTATCTTGAGTTTGTGTCTTCTGAGATTTAGATTTTTGCTCCTTCAACTCTCTCTCTAAAGAACGAGATTTAACAACAGATCTTTGATCTTCTTCAAAGGAATCCCTGTTATTGTGATGATGGTGGTGACTTGATCTGTGATCATCATTTTTAGAGCTACTTCTTTTTCTGTCAACTGACTCTCCCTTATGCTTGGACACAGCTGTTTTCACTGTGATTTGAAGCTCACCAGCTTTTTTATCTTTGCTGTCTCTTCTGTGCTCTACAAAACGCCGATTAGAGATTTTGGGTGAGAGTGAATCTGATCTTTGACTGTTAGAAACCTTTTCTGGTGCTGTTTTCTCTGGTTTCTCTGGTGATGTCTCAGGGGACTTTGTCGATGTTGTCACATGGGCCACCATCACTGCATTCTTCATTGGCTTCTGACTGAGGAATTTTTCCGCCTTGTCCACAACAGACCTAAATGTTAATTAAAAGAAAAAAATGAACATTTTCATCAATCATTTACCAAAACTGCAATCATTGATCACATCTGTAAAATGATACCCAGAACAAAAATTTTAAAAATCCCAGAAAAAAAAAACTTTCCGATTTGGATAAAGCCTATCTTATAATAACTTTGTGATTTTTTTTTAAAACACCCTCAAATATATCTTGATCACTGAAATGTAGATTACCAGTCCCTTCAAAAAAATGCATTTTTGTTAAAAGTACATCATGAATTACTCTTTATCAGATGGAGACCAGTTTTATGACCCTGCCAAATAAAGTTTATGGTCTCTTTTTTGGTTTGAATTTCTAGCAATTTTAAATTAAAATATGTTTAAACAGACACAATTTACAACATTAGGAAGCTTTGAAAAATCACTTCAATAAAAAACATAAATTCTGAAATAGAAGATTAGGTATGACACATAACCTTGATTAAACAAATAAGAGAGTAATTCAAACTTCATAGATTATATTCTTTATATTGCGGACTATGCAAAACTGTTGAACAAAACATTATATTGTAAGTCTAAGAAATCTTGAAAAGACATTGTGAACATTAATAAAGCCACAAGAGAAGGTTTTGAAAGGCTTCAGTGAGGGGGAAAAGACAAAGGAATAAAAAGAACCAAATCAGGCAAGATGAAACTGATGAATATTCAAGACAAAGTTGCAAATGTCTTGATAACATCTGTGGATTATGTGAATAAATGTTAGGACCATCTTGTTTTCTCTTTGGAGGATGAACAAATGTTAAACACACCAATACACAAGTTACTCTACAAGTTACTGTGCATTAAAAAATATATATATGTGTAGTGGCAAATGAGATGATTTGTAGAATAATTGGCCACATTAAAAAGATTGTATACTTCAAGTCAGCACCTACTACAGATTTTAATTGGTATCAAACATTGCAAGACTCGGCCTGAAGTAATGAGGTATGCATTTCCCTATCACAGAACATTTCACTTTAAGGTGACACTAAATATTTACTAGTTTCAAACAATAAATGTTACAAATTTAAATTTTCTCTGATACATATGTGCAAACAAGCAAACCTCATTTGGCAACAAGTGATCCAAATTTTGCAACGGCCTGCAAATAATGCTACCATGAATGATTTTCTTTTCATACCTTCTATAGCATTGCAGTTCCATCCTTTGCTCTCAAAGCCAACATAATGCATTTGATGCGTTTTTTCCCCCCTTTTTAAAATCTTTTCATCTTGGATCTATTTTAACTATCCACTAATACTATTTTATGCCAAGATTTAAACTAGAATTACATATAAACCTTAGCCTATGCCTTGAAAAACAAGAATGAGTGTATCTCCATGGAAAGGAACTGTATGCTATTTTACACCCAAAATTTATGTATTGTATGTAAATCCAGATCTTTAAAGTTCTTTTTGTCAACGTGCCTCTGATGCATTCCCAAGAGAATTTCAAAATGCCTTTGCTTAGTTTAAACTTTTCAAATATAAAACAAGTTTCATTAAGAAGAGAAATTAGCTTTGCAGATTTGACAAATAAAGTAAAGCAAACCATTATCCATCATCTTCTTTTTTTTAGCGCCTCAAACAAAAAATCTAAAAAGATACAGACTTAGATCCTATTTAGAAAGCTCAAGATGTCACGATACAATCTAAATTAGATGTCTCTGCACTAAAAATTAAGATTATAAAAGTTTCTCTTCACAAAAAATTTAACGATTCGAAAGTATTTTAAAACAAAACATGAGTGCACATCAAAGCTGAAGCCTGACACAGAATTTAGCTAAGATATAATCCACGATATATAGCTAGATTAGATCCGTACAGAATATTTTTGAGCATTTCTTTATTGCCGTTAATCTATAATAATTGTTTTCAATGAACAGTATGTGCAAACTAACTTTTCTGTGGACACAATGTTGACTATTGAATCTTTTAACCCATGGTGATTATTAATCCTTATTCCTTCAGCGGAATCCAGACTAGGAAAATTTGAAGAGAGTTAGTTTTACTAAATCTTTGGGATATACTGATAATTTCTGGACAAATCAGTCTGGTGGTATTTGGTGTTCTTTCAAAATCTGCTGATAGTCTTAGTACCTAAAATCTGTTTTCGTGTGTATAAAAATGGCATGGTTGCTCGGAGTGATGCCCAATTGTGGTTATGCATTTCTCCTACTTGCTTTACAGATAACTACATCTAGCCTGTGATCACGAAGAGAAAACAGAGGGGTAAAATGGTTAAGGACACTGTGCCTTGGCTAAAGGTGAAAATTCAATCATGCTCTTTTTTTCTAGCCTTGGGAGGAGGGGGATGCAGTGATGTATTTGATGGGTCTATATCTATAAACTCGGTGAAGTAATATGAATAAGGCTCGTAGAATGTAGAGACCACAAAGAAAAAGTTGGTTTTTACTAAGAAACGTCTGTCAAAAACAACCTACATGTACAACTAGACTGGCTAGTATTATTGTGTATTAAGACATGAGGAGTGGCTATGCATCAATTGTCAAGGCTTATCTCATAGTGATGCAACTTACATTGGATTAAAAGTAAACTGCATACTTGCTAGCCCTGAAAAAACTATTTTAGAATACATACCTTTCCCTTTTCTATTTTACTTGGATAATTTTAAGTCATTTCTGTGTGGCAAGACTTTGAAAAAATCTGATGACTGTATATCAATGACGCATACTAAAAACTGGATGGTACTGATATCCATACTGAATTAAATACACAGCCAAAAATGAACGACTTGCTATACCTAAAGAAAATGTTCACCTCAGGTCTCACATTTTTTCCTATTTAGCCAACGAAAATCCCATATTTTACAATCCTGCCATAACTCAAGTGATTATAATAGGTAAAACAGGGATCCTAATCAGATTTGAAAAGAAATAATGAAGCAAGAATGGTGAGGGGAACCTGCACTATTAAAATAAATTCAATATTATTCAACTCTTTTTAAAGCTTTTGATTACTTATTAAAAAAAAATAATAACTCAATATACATGTACAGTTCAGCATGGATTCCTTGAAATCTTTGAAAAAATTGATGAGTTTGACAATAATGCATTCAAATTGCTAACAAAATTCACTAATCCAATATAATATAACTCTGATTACTTCCCCTGATTATTGCAACATGAATGTCACCACTCTTCTTTTAAAGAGGGAGACTTTTGTTGTCATTTTATCTTTTTAAAGAGAGAGAGCAGAGGAAACTAATGTTTTTTTGTTTTTTTTTGGGGGGGGGGGGGAGAAATTTCTTAATTTCTTCACCTTTATTAATGTTGAAGATTTTTTTAGAAATTTCAGAATACAAAAGGATCTTGAAATTTGGTTTTCACATCCTCTACGTATGAGGAGGTAATGAAACGCCAATGGCTGGGTTGATTTTTTTGGAGCATTAGCCTGAGCTGTTATAATGTGTGAGTGTGCGTTCGTTTCACCACAACCACTAATTTGGCACAGTGACAGTTAATGTGACTAAGTGAAACTAGTATGTGCTGAAATGGCAATGGCAATGCCCATCATTGCTCTGTCTTGCTGGTTTGTTTGTTCCATTTTCCATCACTCGGATTGGAGGCTTGCTGACAACAGGAATTGGGTGCAAGAGGGATGGGCAGAAAGCTGGAAATTTTAAGTATTTCACAGAGTTAGGCAAATCCCCCCCCATCTTTGACTTCATTGTATTAGGCAAACCCTGCCCATCTGTGATTAGCCTCAGTGTCTGGTACGGAGCGCAAGAGGGGCGAGTGAACATTATTTCTTATGATGAAGCAACTGCAAGCTTGTTTGTTTAAAAGAAAACAAATGTTCTAGACAGATCTATGGATGTTCAATGTAATGGGAATGTACTTATGGGTTGTGGGGGAGAGGGTGGCACAGCAAGTTATTGATATTGTGTGTCATATAATGAGATTCTAAGGATGTAAGACATGCAGGTGCAATTTTTGTGGAAGTCCTCTAAATTTCTTATCAATCTCAGCCTATTTTTATTGCATAATCGGAATGCAAATTATTATATGAATCGATGCTGACAGTACAAGAGAATTCAACCTGAGAGGAGAAGTTATAAAGACACAAAAAAGGAAAACAGAGTAGATCAACAAATTTGTGACTTTGAGAAATGCATGTAAAACCTTATTATATTCAACTTTGAAAATGTTTGTAATTTCAGTATTTTTTCCTTTCCATTCTTTAATGTATTTATTCTTTAGAATTTTGGAATATACAGGGTGAGCTCTCTTTCCTGTATAATCAAAACAAGGAGACACTTACTGTAGCTCTTTGAATCATGAGAAGATTGTAAGATTCAGTTGGTAACAATGTAAGATCCAATAACATCTTTATGAGTAAAGAATGAAACATTTAGTTTTTGTCTATTTCTAAATTTGAGCCAATTCTATATATTATATTCTAACCAGGACAGTCATATTGGCATCTCTATAAAAAAAAACCTTACATCAAAAGTTGGAAAACAATTATGGAGATAAGATTGAAAAAACTTTCAGAGGTTTTACAGACCTTGGTAGCATCATTTTCTTCGGGGGTAGATGTTTGGGTTGATCTACAGTTTCATACAGATCGAAGTCGTCACGCTCCCACTTGGACAGCTGTGGTATCTCTGGTACTTCCCCTTGAGTATTCTCTGCTGTCTCTCCTTGCCCATCTGGCCTGTTTTCACCACTAAATTGGTGTGCTACCCCATCTTTTCTTTCTGCAGATGCCTCACTATTTTGATTAAAGCCCTCTAAAGGTGGTGTGTGGATTTTTTCATTTGTTACCCCTGAGCTAGTGACCTGGGCTGACTCAGAGGCAACTGCTGATGGCTTGTTATGACTATGAGCTTCAGAAGATTTGATATCAGCCACACGTGATTTTTTCAGGGGGCTACCACCTAGTGAAACCTTTTCCTCTCCATCCTCAGACATTGGCTCAGATTTGTAATCTACAGCACGCTTAAGTTTTTTCTTCTTAAGACCCTGTTTGGAATCTGCCTCTGGAGCTCCAAAGGTAAGTTTTTTCTTTTTGACTTTCTTCACTTTTTTCCCAATACTTCCAGTGGCATCAGTTTCAGTAAGCGTATCCTTTTTCTTCTTTATCCCTAAAATATCTCCTTTCTTTTTGGCCCCTACTTTTCTTTCTTTGACCTCTGCTTTTTCCACATTGCTCAAATCTAAAGAAAGCTTTGCTTTATTTTCAACTGTCTCTGATTTTAGAGCTTGGTTACCTTCTTTATGCTCTTGTTTGACTACATTTTTACCTTCCAACTTTTGCTCATTCTTATCAGGTGCACTGTTTGGAATATCCAATTCCTTATCACTGACAGGGCTGGTTTTCCTTATTAAACTAACCTTTGGAATATTGTCAGGATTATTCTCTATTTCAGAGCTGGGTTTGGGTTTCCTAACATCATCTTTCTTTTTCTCAGATTTCTTTCTGATTTTATTTTTGTCATCTTCTTTGCTTTTATGAATGGGCGACTTCTTTTTATCATTAGGTGCTTTGTCTTTGTTTCTCTCTCTGTCTTTGCTCTTATCTTTTTCACTTTTCAAGGCATCTTTGCCCTTTGATCTATCAGTCTCTTTGATTCTGTCTCTTCTCTCTCCCTCTCTATGATGCCTATCCAAATCTCTGCCTCTGTCATGAGTTCTAGTTCGATCTGATTCCCTATTTTTTTCTGTAAATCTACTTCTGTCTCCGTCTCTGCTCTTTTCCACCCTGTTTCTATCCAGATCTTTTGCTCTATCCCTGTCCCTTCCTCTGTCCCAATCTTGAGGCCTGTCAAAATTTCTTGCTTTTTCTCCTCTCTTAAATGGTTCTCTTTCTCCCTCAAATCTCTCTCTCTCTCTAGGCATTCTATCTCTCTCCCATGGCCTTCCTCTGTGCATGTCTCTTCTGTCCCTTGGATGCTGATCTCTCCTATCTCGTGGAAACACTCCTGCTACATGATGAGAGCTATTGTGTACAGGACCTGACTGTTCCCAGGGCAATCTGTGCTCCGGATTTAAATCTGCCACTGGGTTTGTCCGATAAGTACCATGTGAACTTAAATTTGGCTGCTGGAATGGATTATTCAATCCAGTTTGTCCAGGTGGAATGAGATTGCTTTCCACACTACTGCCTGCTGGAGGTGTTGGGAATGTCTGACTTTGTGCCCATGCTTGTGCTTGGGCCCCAAATTGTGAATAGAAATTGCGAACAAACTCCTGATATCCTGCTGGATCATTTCGAAAATATTCTTCGGGTGGAGGTAGGCCCATTGAGGGGAAATAAGGCACGGGAGGTAAGTTTCCAGAGGGAAGCATACCACTCTCATTGGCTGGAAAATTTCCAGTTTGAGACCCATCTCTTGGAGGGCTAGAATTTGTATGAAATTTATCTAAACCACTGGTAAAGTCCCTGTATCCACCTCTACCCATCCCTCCTCGCCCCCTCCCTCCATAACCACCTCTGCCTCTCCACGGCGAGGGAGATCTGCGTTGCTGCAAAGGTGATAGAGGTTTTTTGTAAGGGCTCTTAGACCTGACTGGTGAACGAGGAGATAATGATCTTCGACTTTTTGGCAATGGCGAACGACTGCGAAATTTAGGTGAGTATCTTCGCCTCGACAAAGACCTAGACCTTGACTTGTATATTGGAGATTTCCTAGTGGGAGTAGGTGATCTTGATGACCGCCTGTAAGGACTCAAAGAATACTTGCGTTGAGGAGATCTCAAAGGTGATCTGTTTTTGCTGGCAGCAGGTGACCTCCTTGGAGAACTGGCTGAATATGGAAGAGGGGATCTAGGTTTAGAGTAAGAGCGAGATTTTGGTCGACGAGTGTAAGATTTAGAACGAGACCTAGTGATTCTTCTGTAAGACCATGAACGTGAACGTTCGCGATATACTGGAGATTTTGATGAGCGCTTACGAGGAGATATAGAGGACCGCCTTAGAGGTGATTTTGAATACCTGTGAGGAGATTTTGAATATCCTCTCAGTGGGGTCTTTGAGGATCTGCGGTAAGGTGATAGTGATGACTTTCGCAGTGGTGACTTTGATGACCTTCTCAGAGGAGACCTTGCTAACCTTCTCAAAGGGGACCTTGATGATCTTCTCAGGGGAGACTTTGATGATCTTCTCAGGGGAGATTTTGATGATCTTCTCAACGGAGACTCTGACAATCTTCTCCGGGGAGATTTTGATGATCTTCTTAAGGGAGATTTTGATGATCTTCTCAAAGGTGATTTTGACACATTCCTAAGAGGTGATTGTGAAGATCTTCTAAAGGGTGACTTTGATCTTCTTAAAGGTGATTTTGATGACCTTTTGAAAGGTGATTTAGACCTTCTCAGTGATGATTTTGGTGATCTCCTTAAGGATGATGTTGAAGATCTTCTATAGGGTGATTTTGATAGTCTTCTTAGAGGTGATTTGGATGATCGATGTAGAGAGGACTTTGATGACCTTCTAGGAGGAGATATTGGTGATCGTCTTCGAATAGGAGATTTTGAAGATCTGTGAACAGTTGACTTCAAAGTCTTGTGAGGCAAAGGTGAATCGGGTGAATGGCGTAAAGGCGAAGAAGAAGGGCGCCGAGGAAGAGGAGAGAGAGAACCACGAGCCTTTGGAGATAGCAACTTACTGGAGTGCCTTGGAGGTGACAATGAGTGCTGCCTTGATCTAGATCTAGGAGACCTGGTTCTTGATCTTTGTTTTGATGATAATCTTGGTGGACCAAAAGAACGAGAACGGGATCTATTAAGAGACCTTGCACCTGACCTGGATCTAGAGTGCCTTCCTGGCAAGCTCCTGGGTGACAGGGAATGGGAATTCCGTTTGTCTCCAAGGGAAGGACTTCTTCTTGGAGTGTATGACTGAGAAGTGTGTTTGCTTGGTGAAAGGTTGCTAGCTCTAGGAGATAATTTATGCTTGTTTGAGGTAGGACTTCGTGACCAGCTCCTTCGTTTACTCCATTCAGCAGAGCCAGTATTAGCATGGCTGAAAGTAAACAGAAGTAACTACAATTCTTGGATAGCAAATAAATATTGACATAACTTACTTATATAGTCATATATATACAAATAATTATTATAAACATAATCATTGCCAATGTCTTACAAAGAAACATAGCTGATAAATAACTGGGTGCTTTTTTAACATGTTTGAAAAAAACATAATTTATTTTCCTTTTATGACTCAGTCCTTGTGAGTCAGTATTTTCAAAAGAAAGCCTGTCAAAATAGATAATCTTCATGAAACGCGTTAATCTTACCTCCCTCTCCTTTCTGGGGATCGACTTCTCCTCTTTGTAAAGTCAGCAAAGGAGTCAAAAACATCAACAGGTTTTTTCGCTGCTGCTGTTGGGGCTTGCTCACTGGGGTAAGAATTTGGTGTGGCTTGATGGCCCACTGGGGGAAAACCTATAAAGAGAATTCACCATGTTTTAAAGGGGAAGATAGAAATTTTTAACAAATGAGATTCATATATGTTAATCTTTTTTTTTTTTTTTGAAACAGAATTTCTTTTTTTTTTCTGTATCTCAAAAGCAGATGCAAAAAAGTTAAAATGTTCATTGTCCTCTTGCATTGAATATGAATTCTCCACTTTTACCGTCACATACGGGTAAAAAAAAACTATTAAAAAAAAAGTCTGCACTTTGAAACCCTACCTCATACATAAAAACTGCTCTTTAGTAAACAAGTGGTTTGAATATAAACAAAAACTATAGTTTTACAATTTCCAAATAAACAATAACATAATGGGTGAAAACTACCCATATAGTATCACAAATAATTTTTCCATATTTGTCATTCGTAGATGAAATAAACTTTCATTAAATTCAAATTTTTTTTTTTTTTTTTTGGATGAGCTGATTGAAAAAAAATACCCCTAAGTGGCAAAGAAGTATTCAGATATGATAGTGAACATTTACAATGCCTGACAGTGAACATTTACAATGCCAAACTTTCAAAAATTAAACCTTATTCATGTGTGGTTTGGATAGATTAACAAAACTTTTTAACAGCAATGTTGAGTGAACAACTAATAATAATAAGTGCTATCATAGTCTTATAGAATACCATACAATTAAAAATTGATACATCTATTAGCATTTTTCTTAGACTCAATTCCGAGGGAAAAAATAATTCCTACATCAATCGGATGTCTAAATACCTGACTTGAAAACAATAAAACTGCTTTATCACTGATTATTATTTGCAGTTTAAAATCGTACATTTTTCAAAGTAAAATAAAATGATCAATGGATAAGCAATTACAATTCCATGCAGACTGTTCAACAATTTTAAGCCTTCAGAAAATTAATTTGATCCTACATCAGAAATTATTATAAAAACATATTTAGAAGAAGATCTATTGGAACAAAAAGTTAATAGCATAACATAAATAAAAAAAATTGATAAGTCAATGTTTGGTCCTATCTGAATGAAAACAATATGCTAAGATTAAAATATTAAATATAAAAAATGTAAAATTTAAAAATAACATTACCTGTATATGTTTGACTTTTTACAGCAGGTCCTGACTGCAATGACTGATAACTAGACAGGGAGGATGGCACAGTGGATACTACTGATGGCCAGCTTGAACTGAGAGTCGAATTATTATTACTTTTATTATCACTAGCACTGTCAACTGTAACAGCTATGCTCAAGTTTGTGGCTGATGTGGACCTATGACAACAAAGAAAGATTTTGGTGAATCAAATTGCATGAATCTAAATTACCTCAAGCATAGAACATTTATACAGATTGAATGCATTTATACTATAGTCATGAATTAGAAATTTGTTGTTAGTACTTTCTGACAGAGGTGTTTCATACCATTTCATTTTAAAGCCAAAATTTGTTTTAAGCAGTGATCGGGTCTTATGAGACTCAAAGTTTTGCAAATAGCTGCCACTTACAATTGATTTTCATTATGAACTCCACCTTTGGTGTCGTTCCCTAAATGTGTTTCAGCTTTAACACGAGTTTGATTTACTTGGTCAAAACACATTTGCGTAACCAGCTGATTCTGATCATTACCCAGTCTACTGGTGATTGGGTGCTTTAAGACTCAACACCTGAAAAGGTAGTTACGATTGAGTCTCTTAGGAAGTGACCACATGTATGATCGAGTCATAAAAGACCCCATCACAGAAAAGAATTCCAATATAAAAACAACATGACTTCTATTGAGCCATGTTTTTCTCTGTCAAAGAGAGCTTTGAACTTTCTCTGTCTTTTCTATGCTCTTTTTGCAGATGTTAGAAAATCAGACACAGAGTAAACTGTAAACAGTCATGAAGTAACATTAACTTATAAGGAATTGGAGAAATAAAACCATTTTAAGCAGTGTTAACTTAATATCTTTTCATCATCATCACTATATTACCAATAGCATGTCTACCATAAATACATTGTGCTTCTTAAGCAAGCATATTTCATGTCTGTCCTTCTTTAATCTCACATAATTCTCAATCATATCATGAGATTTTTTACAGCCCATGTTATGCATCCACCAAATAACATTCACATGGAAAGAAAAAATGAAGGTGGAAAAAGTGTCACTCATCAAATAAAGCGCTAATTGGGATCATAACCAATTATAGATAAATTAAGATACAGTATTCATCTGTTATCTTAATTGCTTTCAGGTATTTGTGACTCAATACCAATACTATTTTACAAGCATGCATACAGAGCTTGAAGTGTCAAAACGATTGACTGAATGTTTTTAATTTAGCCTGCCTCTGCAGATTGGATGGTGGCTTTGCAGATTTTTTTCTTATCCCCACATTTTTTAACAATAATTTTTTTCCTTTAACCTTCATCCAAGGAAAGGAGGAAAATCCACAGAAAAACCAAAACTACAACACAAGAAGATTCAAATACAGAAACAATGCAAGCAATCCCAAACCATCCATGGCTTAGTGTTGAGTGGAAAATGGACTGAAACTTTTGTAAACACAAACACTGGATCGGGAAATTCATTAGTGTATACTAATAATGCCAATTTCATCAGAGTGTCTGTTTTCACACTGCCTATGATGACCTAATAATTAGCATCTTTCC
The DNA here is from genome assembly GCA_019648995.1 of Plakobranchus ocellatus. Lineage (NCBI taxonomy): Eukaryota > Metazoa > Mollusca > Gastropoda > Plakobranchidae > Plakobranchus > Plakobranchus ocellatus. The sequence goes on along the minus strand of BLXT01000588.1, from coordinate 5,741,249 downwards.
CATATAATTTATCCAGTGCTTCTTGTAAATTCATAAGTTTTATATGACCTGATCACCACTATTTTAAATAAAAATGCATTATGGCTGCCGCATAAGTTAAAATTGAGAAAATAGTAAAGCTTAGGCTTGATGCAACTGGAGCTTCTATTCCGCTTGTATGAAAAGATAAAAAACAAAGCAGTGATTGAAATGGGCAACTGAGTCCTACCCCTGTGTTATTGATGGTTGAGACGTTACACTTGTGGATGACTGAGGCCCACTAGTATGCTCATATGGATAATGCTGCTTGGAATCATCCCTATAAAAAAAAGAAAATAAGATTTGTGATTACAGTGGTGGTTTACCAAAACTACAAAGATAATTATTTCTTTTCAAATTTGACAAAAAATTTTGGGGCTTTTAAGTTGTAAATGACACCACAGAAATTCAAATAAAATAATTGTGTTTGAAAGAAAAAAAATTGGATGGTGGTGTGGCACTAAATTCCAAGACTGTTACAATAGCGTATGCCAATAAGAAAGTGGAATTGAATTTATTAAAAAAAAAAACAACCTTAGCCATTCATCAGTCTCTGAATACAAACATCCACCATTTTCATCTGAAGTGCCAATTTTTTCCATTTTGAGAAACTATATTTGTTGTTGCCTGTTTTTGTGAGGTATGCACTTTTAAAAAATGCTCCTAAGCTCTGACTCTCCTTTTTTTATTCTGGATTATAAGTTATGATGAGTGAACTAAAAAAAATTGACTGTATCTCACAGTTCATGGAGCATAATGGGTGCTAAATGGTGCTTATTTAAGAAAATGATTTCAAATGTTACCTTGCAAACTGATTCTCATTTTAAAAGGTAAAAAAAATTATGCAAAACTGTCATTCAACTATTAACAAGGCATACAATTATGAATAGTCAATACATACCTATTAATTATGGGAAGATGTGAGACAGCTTGATTTCCTGATTGGTGAAAGAGCCATGGTTTAGGCATCTGATTAAGAAAGCTTTGAGAGTAAGCAAAATTGCTATGGGAATAAAGAGAAGGTTGGAATTTATTGTAATATCTATCAGAGTAATGTTGGCGATTTCTAGATCCATATGGTAGACGTCCTGAATGGTTTGATAGCTGAGATGGAATAGAGGAGCCAGGGATGATCGATATTTGGCCTGAAGAAGAAACAGATTCTGCTGCTGATGATGTTTCAGGCCTTGCATCAGTGCTTGGTGATTTCATAAGAGGATTTTGAGCATCTCCGCTATGACTGCTAGATCGCCTTCGTTTTACCTGTTTCATTAAAAAAAAACAAATGTTAAAGTAAAATAATTTATTAACTCTATCATACAAGATGTGAAAATATCTTCAATTAAAAAAAAAATTTACATACCTGTAAATGAAAAACACATTTTTCAGCAAACAATTCAGTATTTCTCCAAAATTCAACTGGCATGACCATGTTTTATTCATAACTAAAGGTTTAATTTTATCCTAAGCAATGGTCATTATTTTACAGCCAGTACTTCATCCAAATGGTGTACTTTTGTTACCGCACAGTTTGCAGTCCTAGCTTGTGAGTTAAAAAAAATATCTATTAACTAATGTTACAAAAGATGTAATAATAAGCTACATGTGTGCATATCTTACAAAATAAAATTGCCTGGAATTTAACTTTTTAGAAAAACAAGAGAGACTATACCTTGGTATTAATAAGCAAATACAAGTTAAATTGAAATCAAGACTGGCAATGTTTTTTTTCTCTCTTTTTATGGAAAAGCAGGTCTATTCATACATAGCAGTCACTGTATGATCAACAGAACTGCAAAATTGACATGCTAACCCGGGATGGTATATGGACCAACACTTTTAAACATGCAATTCCCAAGCGGGTGAAGCGCCAGCCCCATTTCTGGTACCAGACCCCACCAACTGAGAGAAGCGTAGGCCGAACTTCTTAAACCCAGGCCTGGGCCATGTTTCAATGGAAATAATTCAACCTTATATACAAAAATTCACGATGTAAACTGACTAGATCATATTAACTGTTTCATTACCCTAAGCCGGTTTTTCCAGCTCAAAATATTACTACATTTGGACCCAAAGCCGGTAAAACCGGCTCAGTATAAATGGGTTAGTATTTGAATGAAGAACTAAATGTACGTTAACTTACTTTTGCGCATGCGCGAGATTTACACTTTTCTTCCTTTTTCACATAGTTTGAACGTAGAAATAGCAGTTTACATCCATATTTTGTTAAATTTTCAATCTATATATGCATCAGGGGCCGTAATTTATCAAATTGATAGCAATTTCTTTTTTTCGCTATAAATCAAAAAGTATTCAACCTTTTTTCACAATTTTTGGTGTTTAAATGCCTATGTAATCACAATGTATAAAAATCTACCTTTCAAAGCCAAAAGATTATCAGTAGATTTACTACTGTGTTATATATCGTCATATTTTTTTGAAATTTTTTTTACAATTTTTTTTTTATCCTGTTTGCCGCTTTTTCAAAATGTAATAATGAACAAATTTTCTTTTTTGGTGCTTATTTATAGAAACTAGATCCAATTCCCTTCAATTTGATATATAATTTGTATGGTTTTATCCTGTAGAAAAGTCCTATATTAGCTTTTTACAAAATGATAGCCAATTTTAGAAAAATCCCATTCTACCCCTGTGTCCAGTCGTAAAATATGTGTGGGTAGTGAATCAGTTAACTCACTTGAGACGGATGCGCCACGTTTTGGCGCATCGCTGATCAGTCATTCTGGGATGCGCCACCCCCGGTCGCATTACCAAACTACTTAAATATCGCCATTATTATGCACTGAAAGTGGGTGCACCTGCCTTGAACGTTAGTTAAACCTTTTGTTTCGTTTCGTGCGGAGTTTCCCGAAGATCGGTCGGTAACTTTTTGAATTAACGGGAGGGGAAGAAAGGGGTAGATCTGAAACCAGTTTCAGTTTCTATCTTTGTGTTATGGCTTGCGCCGATCGCAACTCTGACTGAATTTGAAGTAAATCTAGATCTAAGTGACGATGGTGATCCTGAATATGTTGCAGAAACGTCGGATACTGTTTCAGACGAACCAGCAGCAGTGGTTTCGAAACAAATTGGATCTAAATCTACCTCTAAGGCGACCACTTCTTCTAGACCTAGACCTAAACCTAGATCTAAATTTTTCGGAAACACTAAATTTTGCTACTTTTTAATAAATCATAAAAAAAAAATTAACAACTTATTGTTTTACAGTTAAATGTTCCTAAATATTTGTATCTTGAAATTTGTTGTGTCAAAAGATCTATGCAAAGAAATGAAAATTATAATTTTTGTGAATTTTTGAAAATACCCCCAAATTGCCAGTCTGGGGGGAACAGGAACCGGTTTGGGGCCAGTCTCAAGTGAGTTAATGATATCAAACTAACATAATAAGAACAATTTTCAATGATTATATACATCTAAGAGTCTACGATGGATGTACCAGGCTTGCTCCAGCTTCGGACTGTACTTACTGGCCCCATCCAGTTAGCATCATCTAGATTGAGCAGAACTCCACTGGTCCACTATTTTTATTACTGTATTTTGTTCCCTGCTAATCAGTAAATCACAACGGGTATATCTTTCTCTTCCTTCCCTCCACCCCCCAACCCCATCCCAATTCCGGACCCCTCGTCAGCTTCCTTTATACACACCTCTTATACAGCGACACAAAAATTAGCATTTCCAATCAAAGGCCAAAAGTGGTAACTAAAAAAGGCATTTGGTGTTATACAATCTATTCCTAGACAAATACTCTTTGCAAGCAGTAGATTGTAGTGCATTCTGTCACTTAGTTTCTTCGATGTTGTAGGGAAGAGAAAGTTCTCGAATGAAGGTGGGGTCTTTTGGCACACAGTGTACATGGTCACTGGATGCAACATTCATACTCCCAGTCACAGAAAAGTGATTTACGGTTCAATTTTGCAATAGCCCAATCCTGTGCTTTATCACATTATTTTTCAGTCTCTGATAGGTCACGTGGGAAAAATTACGTTTGTGTGTTCATATTTCTGGCTGTGGTAAAGCCTGGTAGTGATTGGCTTATTTCATGTACATTACATGATGCAATCACACATAGACCATGACTTGATAGTTACATTTGAACAACCAATGAGATGCTTTGTCAGTTTCAATCCCTGACTGACCTTGAGAAGGAGAAATTTCTCGGAGACAGAGTTGGGTAAGTATGATGGATGGATGGATGTATGTATGTATGTATGTATGTATGTATGTATGTATGTATGTATGTATGTATGTATGTATGCATGTGTGTGTGTGTGTGCACGCACTCGCGAGTGTGTGTGTGTGTTCATGGCTTTGGCCTGTGGCAAAAATGATGCAATGCAATATCAACTCGATGGTCCAATCTTTAGAACCAATGAGTTGCTTTGGGAATTTGACCTCTGGTAGACCTGAGAGAAATTTCTTGAAGATAGAACTGGATGTGTGTGTGTGTTGTGTGAAGCGTGTGTATGTGTGCAATAGAGGAATGTATGTGTGTTTTTTCACACTCTTATGCAGTTCTAGGGCCTAAAAGAGATCGGCTTGTTTGGTATGGATTGCATGACATCACAGATGTGATGGTGTTCTAGTTGTAGACCAACCAATGAAGGACTTTTTCAGTTGGAAAGGCGAAAATTTTGGAAAAGACGGTATTAGATGTATGTGTGTATGTGTGTGTGTGCGCGTGCTCACGTTGTTTGCTTGTCCTGTGTTGGAGGTTTTGTTTTGTAACCGTATAGGCCTAATTAAAGTAAGCTAGCATACTCCTTGCTTGTAGTACAACGTCGTGAACTAAATTTTTTACCGATACTGTGGGTGTGTGTGTGTGTTCGCACCTCCCATCTAGCAATGGGCTGCTGACTAGCATATGGTAATGAGGGGAGGGTGAGAATTTTATTATACACATGTACATAGTAAAATTAGTAAACCTAGAGGCAGCCTCATGCTTTATTATTTGCAAGACTTGAGCCCCTTGTTTTCCTGGCTTAGAAGAATGATACCTTTGGGAAATTTTGTCAACAAATGAATTGAAGGTGTGTGTATTATTTTTCAAAGGCCTTTGGCATGGCCGTGAAAGCTGACAGAGCCATAATGTTCATGTTGTCAAGACATTACCAATCAAATACTTCTCAATTTGAACGTGAAGGGGTGCGAAAAAAAAAATTATTGTGAGTATGTGTTCATATCCTCATGCAAATTTTTTTGGTTTGTCCTATAGGTCCAATATGTTTGAAGAGCTTGTAATCTCCTGAATTTTTCTTTCTTACTTTTTTTGTTCACTCAGAGCATGCACTACTGTGCTATAGAGTCTGCTGCTCACATTCAAAATTAGTTTTTCCTTGTTTTTATGGTCAAAACCGATAATTAATGTCAGTCAAATTCGACAACACCCTTGTTTTAGATAGAACTGAATCTCACCTTTCCCAAAATATATGCTTTCACTTATGTACGGGCCTAAACGCAACTGAAATACGTAAATTTTACAAACAGGCTATTCTTTGAACGTGATACCTTGCCACGCCTGCATTTTGTAAACAAAACCCCATGGCAACCGTGCGTCTATGTCTGTGACTTACTTAGCTTCTTCAGAGTTAAATGGTAGCAAAACTTACTGTTTGCCAAAATGTAACTTTCACCTATCTAGAATAAAAGGTAATTTTATCACTCCAGACACATGGATGCACAAGTCTTTTTTGCCTTACAAGGCAGTCCCTTCTTATCAAGAAAAACAAAAGATGAAAATTTGTATATGTTTGAAAATTAATTTAAAATGGAATTAAGAGGAAGCACAATAAAACAATTTACCTTTGTGTATCCTGTATCATTTAGAAAATTATTGACAGCCATTCTCATCGAGCGGTTTGCTACAATTCTATCAGGAGAGACATTTGTTTCTTTGCATGAAGGACACTGGTGATCTTCACTTTCAAGCAACTCCTCCCGCAAGCCTATGATTATATGAATTAACAAAAAAGACTTAATATATAAACTTTGTCCATAACAGCAATCCAATTTACTAATATAACAATGAAAATCAGTATACTCAGCACACTTAAATGCAAACAAATCTCAAACCCTTAAGGCATTCTACTCTTCATCTTCATTAATAAGTAATTTCATCACAAAAACAATTGTGTGCACCTGGAAAAACAAACCAAATGAGGGTAGATCCAATTTTCAACTAAAGACTAAAGCTTCGTGAGACCAAAAATTCAATGCTATATCAAAATATATCTTGATGCCTAATTAAAGTTTATTATGATTTCTAAAGCCTTAACAAAATTGCTTTCTCTTAAACTTTAAAATCTTGTATCTGTCAGGGGGAAGTGGAGAAGAGAGAAGGGCAAAGGTTGAAGCAAATTTTGTATAAAATAGCTAAATTTTGAGAGGACTTAATCACAAGTAACAGTAGCAGGCTTGCAAACTTTCTTTTCAGCCAAATTATTACGTGTAAGGTCTTGTGGTTTTTTTTTTCTCTTTGTTATCTCTCCTACGCAGTTAAGTATAAATGAATACTTTGGTCTACATTGTTTACCAATTTGCCTTTGCTCTTTAAATTTTTGCATCATTTTATTTTTTTTTACTTTGTTTTTACACTCACTTTGGAGATAACCAGTTATCTTTGAAAAAATTGTAGACTTATGTTTTAACACAACACCAAAGTAATAATTATTTTCGCTTTTTAAAATTTAAATAAGTAACAATATTCCACCCACTCCTTGAAAGGTTGCTATGATGAAGAACAGGAGACAGATGAATGAAGATGAGATGGCATATAATCTAAACAGTGCAGGGGCACTGGGTTTACAAAACTATATGAATAATGATACTCTTTCAAAATTCATAAACAGATGATTTTACATTGGTGACAATACTGAGGGATGTGACTCTGGTTTATTGGAAGATGAACATTCAAATTCAAGATCTAGATCTACCTCTCCATAATCAGACTTCCTAGTGTATGTAAAAATTAAAAGTTGTAATAGCCTGCTTGAAAATAATTTTTTTGCTTGAAATAGTCTGCCAGCTAAGAATAAGAAAGTTCATCGCCAGATTGTAATACTTTGGGTTTTAGACTTGATTTTACAGATTGAGCTACCTCAAATAAATTGTTAGACTTTATATGTTGTGTTTACACATTATCTCACATAAAATACAATAATTCTAGAACTAAAGAAGAAAAAATTTTAACTTTAGCTAGTTAACCTTAAAAAGCTCATAAAGACATTACTCTTATCTCAAATTCTTCAAGCTGTTTCATTCAGAATTGCTCTTCAGTATTTCTTTCAATGTTTTTATTACAGTTGATGATGTATGGCTGTGTCAATCATAAACTTGACCCTGCCTGAAAACTTGGTATCTCAAAACAGTCAAATTTTGTAAAAAAATTACAAGTGTGGAAAAAAAATTTCTCATACACCAAACCTTCTTTGTTTGATTAGTTAAACCATAAAGGTTTTTTTTTTTAAACTTAATTTAAAAATTCCAATGTTCCATCACTATATAAAAAAAAGAAAAGAACATAACAAAAACCAGAGCAGCTTGAATTTTTAAAAATATCCCCCGAAGCAGTTAGTCCTTTTAGAAATGAAAAGTATAGAGCCACTTTGTCTCAGTATTTAAATGAAAGAGGAGAGAAAATGGCATCTCTTTAGAAAAAAAAAACAACTTACGAGGCAATTCAAGATAACCAAAATCCAGATACAATTTTACAAGATGAGGATTCTGAGCAATGGCCAGAACAAACAAGAACTTAACTTACACTCATCACAAAAGCTTGTTCCACAACAAGGTGCAATTGCAGCATCAACACACAGGTCCTCACATATATGACAAAGTAATTCCTGAGGTATTTTCTTTTTCTCTGGCTCTGACTGCTTTTCAACTGGTAAAAATGGAGGCCGTTCCTTCTTCACCTCCTTGTAACCAGGACTGTAGCAAAAAAAAAAGGGTTAAAATAGTCAAGCATTGGTCAACTCAACATAAATTTTTTAAAATTATGAGATTCACAGCAGTGTTAAAAAAGAAGGAAAAGGGGTTCAAAGTGAAGCTTATGCTTTTAAAATCCTACTGATTTACATAGATCTAACTTTTATTTCACCCCTTTAAGGACAAAAATATCAAAGCAGGTGCTCCAACAAGACAAGAAATACTACCGGTAAAATTATGAAGTAATTGAAACATACTTTTGATGAGGGTTGTCAGTATTTTGTAATTACCTCTGCAAATAACAAAATGAGATTATTATCTGCTCATAGTCAATTGCTATGTCAGTGATAAAAAAAATCCTTTAAAAACTTTCATTGTACTCACACATCAACAGTAGGAACAGCAAATTGTCCCGTGGTGGTGAGTAAAGCTCCTGGATGAAGAGGGTCATCCACAATAGTAAGCATGGTAGAGGGAATGCCTGTAGTGCGTTTGTAGCGTGGTTCAATCACTCGATCCTCCTGCAAATACACACCAGTTTCCAACGGTTATGGATGAAAATAAATTTTTGAGGCAACAAGAGCAAACCTAATACAAGATGGATTTTGATAATGTATAATGTATAAGGATATATTTAGTTTTTTGACTGCATTAAGTGCAATAAATATGGGTACAGTGTCTTTTTTTATATTCCTTGTAGTCTTAATAATATGGGTGAAAAGCAAATGAATTTACAAAAGTATTTTCAATGCATTGCCAATGTTTATCGACAGAGGAATCTTACTTAATTATTTAAAGAGATACAAATTTTCAATTCATTTCCATGGTCAACTGTAGAGAGGATTAACCTCACCAACATGGAAGTCATCACAAATGTGATTAGATTATCTTATTATATAACTTATTCCCGATTTCCAAAAAAAAAAAAGGTGGGGAGCATTGAAATGAATCTTCTCAGAGCAGTCTGCATTTGCTAATTGCTAATGAGTGAGGGCACATTAGATAACACATACACATGGCAAACATTAACATGAAGTTTTGTTGTGTTTGCCTGTGAGGATGTGTATGATTTCCTTCTTGTTATTCTTCATGTTTCTCTTCAATCTTATAAATCGCATTTTATTACTAACATATGTATCTAGCTTGACTTTTTCCATCTACTTATCTTTATCTCACCTTGCCCTATTCACTTACCTTATTTATTACTGATTCTGCCATCTTATTCTCTGTCTTTTAATCGATCTATCAATCCATCTGTTTAAATAAATTTTTTTCCATACATCTATCTACGAAAAACATAAATCCATGTATTGATTTTATATCAGCCTGCCTAACTACCCGACTATCAATTTGCATGTTAGCTACTCTCACTTTCTCACCATCTCTCTACCTCTTTATCTATCTATCTTTCTTACTCTCACTCTAAGTCATTGTATTTTCATCCCTTTTCTTGAATACACAGAATGTTATCTGATCAGGAAAATAGCTATAGTGCAAAAACTGAGTTGATTGATGATCCAACAACAAAGGCAGAAAGAAATAAAATCTTTGAATTATGAGCAGAACCTTTCAAGCTAGACGATTTGCAAGATGTCGGCGTAAATTAGTGCAGGAAAAAAAAGGTATATTAGTACTAAGGCTACAGTAGTGAGTATGCCAAATCCCCCAAAGTGGAGAAACTTGTATAGTGAAGAATCTTGTATAGTGAAATACTGAAGCAAACTATATACAGATTAGAACTATAGACTATAATTAATTTCCTAGGTAAACATCATTTTTTTTTATCACCATTCACCAAACTTTGATCCTCATTTCAAAAGAAGATAAATCAATATAATTTATATTATGGCCTCTCATATAATCCAAAATTTTCCAATTCTTTTCGATGTGGCAGATAAGGAAAGATGAATAATTTTTCCTGAACAATAAAATGATGTTCTAACGAGATATTGCTTTTAAAAGTAATGAATTTCTAGCTAATTCAGCGACCTGAAACTGTGAAAGTGTAAGAATTTTAGTATGCTACTTACAGCTGAAACATTTGGACAGTTGCCAACAAAATGTCCTTTCTGATTGCATCTTTTGCAAACATAATGCTCATTAGGAACTCCTGGAGTCCTCCCAATAAAGCTGAAAAGGAAAAAAAAATACAAAATAAAACAACAACAAAAATTATGAAATTTATGCAGTTTGGAATGAAAATGATGACACCACAAAACATTCCTCCATAAAAATTAAAATATCTTCTTTGGTTAAAAAAAAAAAAAGAAGCACAAAATAAAGCCTTGTAATTTTTAGCGAAGAAAAAAAAAAGCTACCATTGCTCTTTTACAATTTAAATTATGAATGAACTTTTTTTTAAATGAGGCACTAGAAAACACTGCTACCTGTATTTAACTTTTCTTTAAAAAAAAGTCACATTGTCAATTGTCACTCATATGTTTAAAAGAGTTTTGACATGCTTATGAACAATATCTAATTTTATATAAAGAAAAAAAAACCCCCTAAACTTTAGATGCATATACCACATAGCACAGCGTTACATTAAAAGAGCAAGTAAAAAATCATAATTTCTGTTGGAACTCACCAAGACCATGCAAAAACAACAATCATACTTAAAATTGGGGGCTTAGAATTTTTAAACATCTCAACTCTTTCAGTGGAAACTATTAACCTTTACAAAAGGCAATTTATGCCAACTTTATAAAACTAGGTAGGCTGTTGAGTTAGCCAACCTAAAAGAACAAATTTGACTTCTATGTCATCTTCATAGTAATGACCTTTCAGAGTTTCTTTCATAGGGCCCCCAAAAAGTGAAGGTTAGACAATGCCAAATCAAATGAATAACAATGGTTTGGAAGTTTCTTGATCAAACCAAAAGATTGTCTTCCTAAAGGCACCTGTAGTGAGCCTTTCATGGTGGAAAAGTTACACTTTTCCACATTCATTCTGCAAGTTCTTGATTTCAGAATGTATTCTCAGTTCATAGTCATCCCTCTTGGTAGAACATCTAATAAGATATACCATAAATGTTCCAAAATACAACTGCCATGATTGTGCCAGCTGATTTTCCGTCTTATCGATTCCATCAATAGTATTTACTCTTGCTGATGATAAATGAATCCATATTGAAAAATATCAACATTTTCACAACTTTGAAGAAACCTTATACAACACAGGCTTTCATTCTTATGCACAAGGGTCAATTATTTGCAACCCTATAGGAACAGACTTTTTAACAGCCGAGCCATTTCAAAATGTTAGAATGAGCATTCTCATGGCTTATATCTGGCACTTTAGTGCTCACAGGGTTAACGGCTCTAAATAATGATGCTGCGATTGCTTTATGGATTTCTTAAGTATGTGTTATTGTTTGTTACGGGTGCTAACTAAACCTCTTTGTTTTCTAAACCATTACCAAGATGCCTACTCCACCAATAAACAGTCCTAAAAAAAGTTTGATCATTACAATTTTACATATTTTGAATCCCTTGAGTTCACCTCTCAAGCAAGAAATGCTATTACAGCTCTGAGTGTTGAAATTACTTTAACAATACAAATATGGATCATAACAGTTTGATAAGACTAAGGCTATGTACAGATTTGTGCTTCCTTAAAATTTGTTTGAAAACCGAGTCCAATACAGATCAACTTGCAGTTTTTTGACTCCCCTAAACCCCCTTGTATATTCAAATCTGGGTATAGACTTTAAAATTTTCCCATTCATGAAAAAAAGAATTAATTTTTTAAAGTGGCAGAATTAAAAGATAGTGTGAGAGAAGAAAAATGATTTTGATGAAGCTGAAAAGAGGTGTTGACACTTGCCAAATAAAAAGCTATAATTAGTCATGGGCAGATTTTGGATAATGTAACAAGGGAAGCAACTCATTTCTTACTTTTAATGAATACCAGCCTGCTATTCAAGCCTCCCAAACATAGCGCATTTATCCAACAATTTCTGTACCTCAAACTTATGTATTGAGTTAAGTGTTGAAGCATTATCTAAAATCAGCAAAATACAAATTTTCAAGGCAAGGTGTGGGATGAGGGAAGACATCATACTGCCACAGATTAAAAAAAAAAAGAAAAAACAGACAAAAGAGGAGTGAAAAATGTATTGTTCAGTCACTGCACTGAAAACGGCTACATGCATTTTTTTTACTTTTGACTGGAGAGAAAGAGAGAAAAGAAGCCCACTGTGCAATTTGACTCAGAGTGAGATTGAGAATACAGGGATATCTGTTGGCTAAAGACACTTGGCTACAACAAAAGCAAAATCAAAAGTATCAATCAAAGCAGCAATTCAAATTATTATGATTGAATTCAGGTTACGATTGTTATCTATGTAGACAGAATAGACCATTTGGGTCACAGTCATCCCTAAGGTGTAGCAAACCACATTTCACTTTTCTCATGTCTAACACCTTGGGAATAAACTCTTTTTCACTCTACTCTCAGTTGATAATGACACTCACTGATCAATATCAAAGTAGGCTTAATTAAATAATGTTTCCAATTTTTTGACATGCCCTCATTCTTTATATGACAGCATTTAAATTTATTGAGGCATGAAAGAGTGAACAAAAAAAAATCCAAACATTGACTGGTCCAGAACCTTTGATTTCATTTTCATTTGTATTTATCACCAGGCTCTCAATACTTGGATATTCATCATTCAGAATCCATATATTTTTCACCTTTGCTTTATACGACTTTGATTCATTTAGAATATCCAATATCATAGTTTGATACCTGCACCTTGCCTGTATTCAAGCTCATTAATCCCTTTCTTCATTATCTGCAAAATGGTTTCATCATTTCAAGCCAGCAACAATTCAATTCAAGCCAGTGTAAGTTTCAAAGCACTTCACATTGCACAAAATGCAATGTTCACTCTACTATTACAATTACTACTGGTTAGCTTACTTTGATGGCTCAAATCCCTTAGTAGACTGATCTATAACTGCTTTGATTTTATCAATCTCCGACGCTGAAGCTGCTGAAACCTCCGAGGCCTGGGATAAAAAAATTGTCAATACATTTTAGATTACTTCTTGCCAACAAAACCTTATTTTAATTTACACAAATTCATATTCAGTTAACCGCTACAAAACTGAAGCATCTCTTATTCTTTATATGAAAGAAGAAAAAAGATAAAACCAGGTCTGAAACCCCCCCCCCCCCCACCAAATTTTAGTGTTAAGTTTATAAGGAAGATGTTTATAATTAACCCATCATTTCTGTTATCAAAACTCATGAAAAAACCTGAATTTCCATCCCCACTAATTTAATTTATACGTTTTGCACCTTGCTCTTTACTTGGCTGATTATTCAAAGTACGTCTGCCAAATTGATTAGGAGGGAATTCAGTCATGCAAAATGCAATGGATATCAGTACCTGTTTCAATTTTTCCATTTGTTTCTGGCGCTCCTTCTCTTTCTGAAATTAAAATAATACTTATATTATCCATCAGTGTCACTTTTGGAATCCTTAATCCTAATGATGCCATCCTTTGCCAAGATTAGAAAAAACTTAACATATAAATGAAAAAAAGCCCACAAATTTAAAAAATATGAATACTCATGATACATTCACTTGGACTGTATCATCAGGGAACGAGCTGCATTAGAAAAAACACAAAAGTTAAAGATGAAAAAATGTAAGTAAACAACATATCTATAACACAAACATCATGGATATTTGGAATTAAAACAGCATCAAGTTTTGGTTTTAAGATGGCATCATATCAAGACCATGTTTTTCTTACCACAGAACCAGATGCAACTTCCTGGAGGAGGCCACTCAGGTTAAAAAATACCATCTTGGTCCAATTTTTCAACCAAGGTTAATAGCACAACTGACCATCAGTTATTGAATTCAGCAATTTCAGACTTTAAGGTGCATAAAATGTGGAAATAAGCCAGGTGAAATAATTTTCTTCTGTAAGTGTAAATACAAAGTGATGAAATGAGAGCCATTTTGTTTCAACAAAATATTTTTGCCATGGGTGTCATCACTTCCTATAAAGATTTCTGTTGTATTTTCAGTTTGACAATTTGAAAATTTGGAGATCTACAAACTATCGTTGGTAATTAAGTGGAACTGTTTTTAAAATAACTGGCTTTGCATCTCGAAAATCTTGTTGCAAAATAATGAATGATGCCACCAACCATTTAAATATTATTTATAATATTGTCAAACAAGTTTAATTTTTAAAAAATATCATTCTAAAAAATTTGCATCTCATTACTAATATATCAGATTTATTGATAGTTAAAAAAAAATCCTCATGCAACTGCAACAAATATGAAATGCCTTTCACGATCTGCTGTAGCTACATCGGTTGCAATATCTGTCCTACACTTGCTACTACTGATACTGCACATCTTTTTGCAGTATAACACCTAACTTGTGTGGAGATAAAACATTGTAAGATCCTGAATCAATACGCAGATGTCTAAAGTTGGACCCTAGAATCCCTTTAAAAAAATGTTAAGCTGTATGGTGAGCAAGACCCCTTCCAACACCCTTAGTGGTCTTTTGACTCCCTATCAAATAAATAGACCTTTAATACAGCGGACATAAGCTTGATGCAAGGTCTTCTGAAAATAACAGATTGGAAGTATTGTGACAAGAAAAATGTATTAACTTGTAGCTAATTTAGCCCCAGAGAGATCTTTTTTAGCATTATTAAAAAAGGCAATTTGTATATTTGCTTTCCTATTGTAAAAACTTTCATAAAAGCTTTGTTGAATTTATAGCCAACATAAGCAAAACTGCCAACTGCAGAAGTCTTGCCCCTGAACAAACCAAGAATAAGTTTAATAAGTTTGATGCGAACGTAAACAAACATTTAAAGTACCAGTACAAAGACCAAATCTAGCTGCTTTTTACTATAAAAATCAATATATATGGAGATGAGGACGCAAAAAATATTTCAGCATGCCAGAAAAATGTTATACTTGTATGCAAGTTATGTCCAAACATCTTACCTGAAACGTGTAAAGGCTTAACCTAATGTAATTTGGTTTAAAAAAGCAAGATTTCAGCTTTACTAAAATATGAACTTTGTATTATCCAATATTCACAACTGCAATGGAGCAAATCCAAGTATATTTTGATTGGTTGATTGACAACTAATGCAAAGGCCTTTACTGTTGGGGGAAGTTTCGTAAATATATAACATTCATACTAATAAAGATGGTACCAAATAAGGCTTAAATTTGCTAGTCTTACTGAAATTAACTAAAAAAAATTGTGCACCAGTAATATTCACATCTAAATAAGATTTTTTCCCACAAAGCATAAGAGTTTTACAATGTTATGAAATACCTTTTTTAGGCATAAAGAATAATCCATTATTCGTCTGCCTGTCTATTTAAGGTAGGTATACTTCAACATATTTGCTTAAAACTAGTTATAAAATACTTGTATTCAATTTGGGAGCCAAGGAGTCATTATATCATTATAAAAGACTTTTCTTTCCCTTTTATCTGTCATTATGTCATCCCAATTTCAAACTCACAAGTAAAGTGTCAAAATGGAGGCCAACTTAATATTGTCATACCGTTATGCCCTGGTTATCCTAAATTCTCAAACAAGTAGATGAAAATAAACCTTTAAAAAATTATAGAGAACCTTTTGTCACAAAAGCAAATATGCTGTCGTATTATTGGGCTAATAGCTTTTATTAAGTATACATGGCTTACTTATATTGATTAGTGCAACTTTCACATTTTTTTTAAATTTAAAAATATTGTGTTTGATATTTTACGATAATCAATTGCACTGATTTATCCATTTATGTTGCAATTGCAGAATATTTAATTTAAAGCTTTGTGTAAGCAAAATAATTCTCGAAGGAATTTGATGTCTGTAAACATGCAAAAGCAAGTTTAATTTTCACAGTGAGGATACTATTTGATTAAAAACAAATTAAACACACAAAAAGTTGTGAAGTTTATTTATTCATTTTAAAAATACACAAGAGGGGTAACCTTTTAAAACATAATATATAACTAATATCATCTGGCGTGGCATGTATCTGGATATGTTGCGCTTGTGATTTGGAACTTGTCTGTGTGCAAAGCTGGCATCTGTTAAAAAGTACTTTCATCGAACTGATGTTACTTCAAGGAAACTTGAACTTGAAGATGTCAATGAAAAATTCTACCTGAAGTTGACAGCCCAGATTACATCAGCCACAAACTTAGAGAGGCCAAAGTAAGCAATAATTTCAACACAAAAAAAAATTATGTATACTTGTACAGAAGTATAAGTTAATAGTTATGAACAAGGACAACAAAGTTAAGGATTCAGGACACCAATGAAACTAATATAACTGTTTATAATAAGAGCATATGCTAGTAAGTAATAAGGCCTGTTTGCACTTATACAATATGCCTCATGATGTCCCCTAATCTAGCACATCTTTTAACAGTGGTACTGGTATAAAGCAAAAGGACACAAGCCAGAGAAATTTGTCTTTCTAAAAATGATACAGAGGCTCAGAAAACAAAGACTTAAATAGTTGAAAAGTATGTACCATATAACATTGCATAATGACAATAAAAAAGCCCACTTTTTAACTTATCTTGAAAACCATCAAAGCAAATGTAAGAAATTTTGAATCACTGATAATATTACTATAATTTAAAACTTTTAAAATTCTATTTGCTTTGCATGAAAGCTCCTTCTGCATAAACACAAGTATTCATTTATTTAAAAAAGGCAGGAAAAAAGCATATTTTATGTGCATTTTTTGTATCTTATTATTAATTTATCAAGACTGATTTCAAATGTGTGTGGATGAGTGAGACAATGAATAACAAACCTACAAATATGGAACTGAGTCAAACTGAGATTTTACAGGTTTGCGCATGTAAAATTTGAATTTAAACCAGCCTTATAGTTTAAAAACATAATTACACAAAAGCTAAGAAAAACCGACACTTGAAACATTATTGTGTACTGTAAACCCAGCATATTGAAAGTTTGGGTATGAAATTAAACTTGAACTACTGATAGTTGTCAGATGTACAATTAATAATAATAATAATAAATTTGTTAGTTGGCTAAGCACAGTGAAACAACTAGTAGAACATGATCCTGAATTATGTTTTGACTCAAAACTCTCAAAGGCAACTGTCTATGAAAAGTCAAAACCTGCTGAAAAGAAATTCATTTATATCATTATCCTGAAGATTTTAGTTCAATATAGATCTCAAACATCTTCACATGAATATTCTTAATTAATTTTTAATCCTAAGAAATAGAAACGTATGAAACAACTTGAAAAAAAATCAGTTGAATGACTGGTAAAAGTAATAAGGCAGCATCATGAACAGATGATGCTAGCAAGACATGTCATGAAAATTAAAATGTTAACTACCCAATACTACAACCTTAGCATTAGGTAAAGATCTCTAAAAAATGTGATCATCATCCTAATCAGAGTAGGCTTAATTTCTGTTTTTACAAAGAAGGAATAAAACCAAATTATGGCTTAGCATTACTCCAAAATGAACATATGACACATTGGATGACAATTCTTGGTCCATGTAGGTCCTACAATGGCTCAGGTAATATTGAAAATGATAAAAGGGATAAATAAAGATAAATAAATATTGAGAGCTTAAGGGGGCTCCCAGGGGCTTCCCATTCTCTGCGTCTATTAATTTTGGGATTTTGACAGTTTCTGAGGCTTCAACTCTCACAACTGCAACCAAGAGAGATGTTACGTTATTTTCAGCCCTGGTGTCAGGTTACATTTTGTCAAACCTCTAGACCTCAGACAGGCCCTGTAATGGCTTTTCATCCTGCTATGTGTGTGATTGGAACAAATTTTTCTTTTTTTTTTTTACTCTTATGTCAAGTTTTAATTTTTTTTATACCTCATCACTCAATTTAAAGAATTCACACACCTGATATTATATATAATTTAGAAATAAAAACTTATAATATTCTCTTTTTACGATGGGATGAAAAATGTACAAGATAAACATGAAAAAAACACCAACAGTGACCCTTAAAACAAACACAGGCATGGGAATTGCTTTTGTGAAAAAACACAAACCAGGCGAGGATCTAGGGGCCCCCTAAGCTCCAGTGGGGTGCAGGGGCAACGCCCCTCTGGGGTCCCAGGAGGGTGAATACCCCCGACCAAAAACGAGGCTTGAATTTAAAAGCATTTTGGAGGACTCTTATGGCAGCTAGCAGCAGAATTTACGGTCGTAAAACACATAAAAAAAACCATTTTTCACTAAAAAAAAATTCACTACACATTAAAAAATGTTGGACTGGAATGTAGGACCTATATTTCTATGGGTATTTATCATACACTTTTGCCCATCATACACACCTGTTTGTCCCCGGATATTTTTCCCACAGACCAGTAAATAATTTTTTTCATTTTCTACGGGAACCCATATTTCCGCAGACAATTCTCATGCTTGCAAATACCAAAAAAACATATCTAATTACATAAGGTGGATAGAATAAAAAAGATTGGATATCGTACTGGTAATGGCATGTAAATAATGGTCAGATACTGCGCTTCATAGCATGCATGGTAAACTTTATTCAAACTATAATATAAAGGGCAATATCTGACAAACATTCACATATCTACTTTATTTCGAGGTCACTGTTTATAGTTCGCCAGTTTTTCTTGTTAAATTTTCATAGCACCACTAAACCGAAATTTCAGCTTTATTTCTAAATGTCAAGTGTATGAAGTTTCTCAGTGACTAACACCTGGTGGTTGGTTGCCACATACAAAAAACCATAACCTCTTTGTCCTTCGTGCATGGGCATTAACAAGGACTTCGCTGACTTTCTCTATTCTCAACATTGCTGTGCTTCACCAGCTTATTATTATTTTTTTTTTTTGTAAGCCAAATACAACAACGCAGTAGCTATGTAATTTCAATTCATTTGATAGCGATGTTGGAAAAAAAATTAATTTACTTTCACTGGTAAAAATTATTTTTGTCAATGTAAAGAGATAGTTTTATTTCTCCAACATCAAATAGATCCCTTGGTCAAAGTATTCGAAAAAATTTTTTCTTGGCAATGTTTCAGCTTCTACTTTTATTCAATTTTGTCATTTGCAATCAGCTGTTTTAGTTGGATTACATTTTTTAACTGTCATGAATTGGGGAAAAGAATGAAGTTCAAAATGCCTGAAACGTTTCTTTGTGGCAAAAAGAGGCGTCACAAAGAAAACAACAAAACTCAACATGCAGGTGCCATGGCAAAAAAGCAGATGATCGGCGACTGTAGAGCAGGCCCAAATTCTAGATTTAGGCTGCTAATCTGCATATTTGAATGTCTTTGGAATGCAGGTCTAGATCTACACCTTCAACAAAGGTTGCCATTTATACATTGATAATTGGTACAGTTCTCTTGCTAGAGTTTTTGCACAGCCAAGAAACTATGTGTGCTGGAACAGCAAGGGCAAACAGAGTTCCAAGGGAACTAAAAAACTGCAAAATAGCAAAAGGCCGGATAAAGTCCATGACAAAAGGACCACTCCCCGCACAGAAATTTGAGGATAAAAAGACAGTTTACATGCTGACAGCATCCCATAGTGCAGAAACTGTCAGCAAAACCAGGCATGATCAACAACGCACACTACCCAAATGTATTGATACATATAATAAAAACATGGGAGGGGTGGATCAAATTGATCAAATGTTGGAACCATATGACGCTACACGTAAAACGGTGCATTGGTATGTAAAACTTGCCATCCACCTGATCCAGATAGCTGTCTTGAATGGGTGGACACTCTACAGAAAATGAGGTGGACAGGGTGATTTTTAAACAAGAAATGTGATTGCATCACTTGTTTTTAGAGATGGTGTTGTTTCAACACTTGAAAACGAGAACCTCACAAGACCGACAGCACGTCATTCCATCTATGAAATTCCTCCAACTGAAGGTAAATTGCACCCACGAAAGCGCTTCAAGGTTTGTTACAAAAGACGGAGACGCAGAGACACGCGCTTTTATTGCCCAAGCTGTCCTATCCTAGTAAACCTGGACTTTGCCTTGGTGAATGCTTTGAGAAGTACCACACCAAGGAGTCCTTCTGGCTGTAAGCATCGAAGTAGATTCCTGCTGCACCTTTGTAGAACTAGCACCGATATTGACCAAGGTAAATTCACTGTACATTTTATGTTTTGGGGGGATGCTTTACTGTTATATACATGTACAAACCACTTTCTCTCTTGACAAACATCTTTTTTCCTTTAATTTTCACCTTCGGCGGGGGCGTCGGTGGCACAGTGGCTAGTGAGTCCGCCCTGAGATCTGTAGGGACCCTTCTCTCCCGGGTTCGAGCCCCACCACCGGCGCCCTGGCCTGACGGAGGGCCTGAAAGCCTGAGATCACCTTGTTGTGGACTGGCTATTTACAAAAACCAAAACCTTCACCTTTCTCTCCCGTGATCTTGACCTTGAAGGTTGCATTATAAAGGGCATTCATTCCTGAACATAAATATATATACTTTTATAGGTCAAATATTTACTACTAAATCACAATGATACTGTTTCTAAGCACACCTCATATATAGCATTTACTCCTTAAAAATTTTCAAACTCAAACCCTGCAACACCTACGTCACGAAAGGGTTAATGTATCAACTGTCCATGAATTTGTGTAAGAAAATTGTAAAGAAAGACAACAGTGTGGCTGAGGCTAGTATGAAAAGAGCTGCTCAGGAAGTTTAACAGATTCTAGAGAGAAAAGAATGTCATGGTGATCAAGATGATGTTTGTTTATACTTGGCAAAGGGACATGGCATGGAGTTTCTTTAGAAACAGGAAACTGTTTAGATACAGAAATCTTAAATAAAATTGCAGGGTTTAGACAGAAGAAAGGGTACACTAAAATATGGCTAGTGGAAAACAAACCATTAATATTAAATCAATCATACCGGTAAAGCAGGAGTCTGTAGATATCATCAGACTGAAAAAAACATGCCCTACACTAAAGGCCTTGTTGTTGGAGTCATTGCCTCAAATCCCTATGAAGGAAAAAAAACAACCACTGAACAACTAAAACGTGTCGGCCATGTCAAAATACTTGTTGAGAAAAGACTGAAAGAACAGAAGTGACAAGAAAAGAAAGAAGTTGGCATATGGGAAAGGACTTTTCGGGGCTGGCTCAGGGTATTCTATAAACATTGGGGGAAAAAAGGATAATAGGAGCCTTATAATGTTTAAAATCGGATATACAATATTGAATTTTTGTTCAACATTCCTGCATCTTAAAGACAAAATCCATGGCATTTTACATGAGGGATTTTCAGACTGTCATTGAATGAACTGGGAAAAATGATGCACCGATGTAAATAGCATGAATGTTGCTTGCTACCACATCAATATAATGTTAACTCAACCCACTTGCATCAACGAAGCCTCTGTTGATAGGTAATAACTAGGTCACTCGCAGCGAATGAGCCTCTGTTGTTCTGAAAGTTACTGCTGACTCACAACGACGGAGGCTCCGTTGCTAACTGAAACTGAAACTAAACCACAACTATGCATCCTATCCGCATTTATTGTATCTATAATTATTTCCAATCCAAACTTTCACCTTTTTGGCGGACGTTTACAGGTTTTTCATCCAATTTGAGGTTTTTTTGTCTTTCAGGCGTGATTTTACTGTGTAGATCTACATTCCGTCTTTCTATTCACGGCGCTTGTTTCTTCTCATCCCCTTCCGTAAAACTTCAGTTTTGTCTTGCGCATTCTGCATAATTATGGCCAACTATAACTGTGGAAAACGAAATATACAACCTCCTAAACGTTTTAGGCCTGAGGAAGCGTTTACTTTGTTAGATGAAGCTGATAATGTTAGTGATTCAAGCTCCGACAATGAGAGCTCATCTAGATCTACATCTCCAAGTTCTGACTCATCTCCATCAGAGTCTAGATCTAGATCCATGCCCGGGCCATCAACTCATTCAAATTCAAAATCTAGAATCTAGGTGTGTCTGATGTGACGGCCCTAGTCTAGATCTAGAATTAGATTTTGAATGAGTCAATGGTGGAGTCTATCAACGCATTTGGCGGATTCCATGAGCGACTTCAGCCAATTTACTTTTTCACCCCCAAAATGTCAAAATTTCAAAACTTAACAAGATGGTCAAATTTGGTATCATTTTAAAGGGCATTTCAAGGGCTTTCAGAAAACACAAGAATTTTGAGCATGAGGTGTATGTGGAAGGAGAAAATTGTAAGCAAAGACACTCACCAAGACATTACGAAGATTTTTCTTCACAGACATACATGCAGAATTCCAGACCCCTGAATGCTTAAAAA
This sequence comes from Plakobranchus ocellatus, assembly GCA_019648995.1. Taxonomy (NCBI): domain Eukaryota; kingdom Metazoa; phylum Mollusca; class Gastropoda; family Plakobranchidae; genus Plakobranchus; species Plakobranchus ocellatus. The sequence continues at coordinate 5,718,953 of BLXT01000588.1, read as the reverse complement.
GACCTTGTAATGCATCACTACATACAGAACTGTTACTAAAAAACATTAAGGAAGCTTATTGTGTTATGTGAACAGATAATTGAATAAAACAACAGCTTTACATAATGATAAATGAGGTATTGACGACAAATGATCAGAAGATATAATATACATTATACATTTTGTCCTCCAGATTAACATTACATATAAAGAAAGGTTAAGAATGCTATAAGAATTTATCATAAAAAAAAGAGAGAGAGAGAAAAGATCAAACAAAAAGCGTCAGTTAAAAAAAAAAAAAAAAAGGCAATATTTCATAAATACTTGGTGAAAAAATTCAGCGTAGAATATGAATCTTTGATTACGAGATCTATATCTCAGTCGCGGGTCTAGCGTGAAAGCTTAACGTGAATTACTCTAACGGACTGCGCCTGATGAGTGAAGCGCTCAGCTGGACTGCGCATAGGTTGTGAATTGAACCATCGGACTGAGACAGTACTTCCTCCAAGCTGGTGATGTCGAATTTCGGAGTGCGACGAAATATGAAGAACCAAGGGTCTATTTAGCGAAAAAAAATACGTCAGTTAAACAATTATCGGTATTACTTATCATCCA
>BLXT01000588.1:5545418-5568280 GCA_019648995.1 Plakobranchus ocellatus | reverse complement strand
CCCCCCCCCCCCCCCCCCCACCGGGTCAGCTTTCCTCAGCATTTTATAGCCATCCTTCAGTGCTGATGTCATTTAATTTTGTGAATGGTCCAGATCATGTTCTGCTGGAATGTCTCTAGCTCTCGGTAATTCAGTTTTAAAAAGGCCTCAAAAAAGGTTTTTCCATTAAACTCTCTTCCGAGTGAATATTTTTGTCACTTTAAAAATATCGAAAAAAGAATAATTGTTTCATACTCTTTTATGAAGAATAGTATTAGATAGGGAACGCTGTTTATTAACGGAATATTACTCTAATGTTTCCTCAAACTTCATTTCTTATACAATGTATAACTATTATAGATGGACCTGTGTTATTGCATGAAGGTACAGGTTTTTTGAAGTCCCCGATTTCATCACAAAATAGCCAAAGAATAGACTGAACATCAAGACCTGAATGAAAGCGCAGCTCCAATATCAAACCTCTATACAATGTAGGTTTAATGTAGCTTATTTATTAAACCGAATTATCTGTTATGAGCGGAAAATAATGCGCCTAAGGAAAAAAAAAAAAAAGAACAAAATGCATTTGAGTAAAATTTAATTTGTCTTTGTTAACACCCGCCGTGCGTCATGTGCCGAAAATAGCACAGTGACTTCTAATTTTCAAATATTTTTTACACGAGCTCCGTCTTAATACTGAGGCTCTCAGAATGCTTAAGTCGACGTTTTGTTTTACATAGAAACTAGCTGTTACAAAAATAAAAAAATTAAACTATATTTTTAAAAATCGATTTGAAAAGTTGTACCCCTCCCCGTAGGCATAGTCCGGGAGCCGAGACAGGTCGTACAAGAATAGGAGTCTAGCTACCAATTTTACCTCTGTTGAAGCTAAAGCTAAGGCTATTCTTCAAGCCAGTAAGCGAATTCAAAGATTTCCGCAGATCTATTTGCGAGGCCTCGTTTGGGTTTTATCATCAGAAAACTTGCGTATTCAAATTAAAATATTAGTGGTTATTCAGTGTCACTGATTACTTCCTTTAGGGTTATTATTCGTGTTCACTGCTGTGAGAGCCTACTTTTGTTTGCTTACTGATAATATATTATTGAAAGCTCAAGATCTGCAATGGAAGGCCATTCACTGATCACTTGCACAAAGTACATTCGACGTTAAGATAAACTATCATTTTATTATTAATTATTTTCCCACTCTCACTACAACCATTATCGTAATCACGACCTTCATCATCATAATCATTTTAATCTTTACCACATTCATCATCATCACGTTCTTATTAACCACCGTCACCATGTTTATCATCATCACCACCAACACATGCTCCATCATCAACTCCACCGTCATCATTGATTTCATCATCACTATTTACATCCACATCATTATTTCCATTATCATTTTCATCGGAATCATCACCACCTTCATCGTCATTATCACCACTACCTTCATCGCCATCATCACTGTGCTCGTTATCAGCATCCTTATCATCATCCTAACTTTCATTATCATCATCATTAATTATTATCGTCATGACTACCATGTGATAATTGTCACCACCACTCTCTACACTCACAATACAATATAAACATCCTGAAGCTTACAAAACGCTCACAGTCACAGCAATCAATTATCCCACAGGACATGAAATGATTTCAAGCATTTTCTTGTGAAAACCAGTGCATGTTTTCTCTCTGTAGATAATTCAAAACATTGACATGTAAAAGAAAAGGGCACTAAATTTACAGATTTGTAGCTTTTAGTTTTCATGTATCCGCAGAAGTAATATACATGTAGTTATACCAGCCCACTGAGTGAATGCTGTTTCTATTTTGCCAGGCCTACTAGATCTAAACATCAGTTACGCAAATATGAAAAACTTACGATCCAGTGAACCCAACGCAGTTTATCTTAAGACTTATTTAAAAGGACTGTAGACACAATCATGACAATGACATTAGAATTTTGCTGAAAAACTGACTTAATAAGTAAGTAACGGATTCATGGGACAAGATACTTAAAAATGTCCGAAAATGGAACAAATCGTTTTTAAAGGAATATTTGGCAGCTATAAAAAGGCGATGTGGGATAAATTAATAGCAGATAATGAAAAAGGAAGTAAGAGAGGATGACGAAGAGATGATGGAGAGGGAAAGAGAGGGGGGAAGAGGAAGGGAGGAAGCAAGAGAGTGAAACTGAGAGAGGGAGAGATAGACAGACAGGTAGAGAGGTAGGGAGAGGGAGAGAGAGAGACCGGAAGACTGGATAGTTGATGAAGAATCTGGATGAGGAAGCAATTACAGATGAATGAATGAAAAAATTTTTTTTGCTATGCATCTTTTACACACTAATTATATGTACATGCATGTTTCGATTATTAAATTCAACTTGCATAAGCAAATCTGCTCATTCAAATAATTGTAATAAGTATTGTGATGCTGTAGAGAAATATTCTGTTCCCTTATTTTCTCTTTAAGAGGTACACGCAATATGAATATGCACTTAATTCAAAGCAATCTGGGTTTCCATGCAGTTCCAATAAACGCTCCATTAAAAAGTTGTCTTTCCTTCTTGATAAAAAAATATTTGTGTTTTCTGTTTATTTCCTGTCATAAAGATGTTTTTCAAAATTAAGACAAAGCCTTTCAAGTTTGTTTTGAACCCACCATGTATATTTTCTGAGTCAACCCTCACCACATGATAAGTTTTGTTTGAACCCCAAAAATCTGCACTTAAAGCTCTACAAGTGCTATTCACATCTTTGATTAAAGTTCACCCCTGCTCCTCTTTCAGAATGGGTCCAAATACATGTATTCCTTTGAGAAGTCGCATGCATTTCTACCATAGCAAAATGAGGTGAAGTATCAATACTGACAATAGTGTTAAGTCTAGATACTTCACTTTTTTTGGCAATGGCAGATTTCTTTGATGTTGATTAAAAAACCAGACACAAAATTTAGGTTTTTATAAATTACCTCAGCACCAAAAGCAATAAGATTTACACTACAGACAAAAAACAATTGAAAACGAAAAAAATACAACAGCCACAGTTTCAAATCTTTATTTTTTATTTAAAATAGGATAAAGAGTACATGTCAGGATTTTGAAGGATAAGCTCCTTTCAGATACCAAACAGCAGAGAAGCTAGTGCAGTGCTCCTGTGAACAAAAATATAAATTTTGATTGAGATTAGTCCTAATCATTTGAAAATAAAAAGTGAGCTAACTTGTGAGTGTCACCTCAAAATGTTTCAAAGATATTACAGATTCAATATGTAATAGGGAGCACTCGCTATAGACATAAAAAATGTGAAATATTGCACACATCTTGTAAATCAAAAAGACATTCTAACAGCTGAAGCTACTGCCTTGTTGCTCAAGATCATTTTAATCTTTTTTCTAAACTTGAATAGTGATGCTAGCCACTTTGAACTGTTGCCTGTTCAATGCCATGTAGGTGTCATTGTTAGTTTTATATAAAAAAAAAAAAAATAAAACAAGAAAAGAAATTAAAAAAGCAATACCATTTTGAAACTTAAATTGCACAAGTTGATTTGTGAACATCAATTGCTTAATCATTGTACACTTTTTTTAATCTGTCTAGCGAGATTTCAAAGTTTAGGCTAGATCTAAGGTTGCTTATTAGGCTTACTAGTCTCATTTTCGATACCATTGTTGCAAAGGATCAAATTAAGCAAACCGGAAACTGGCTGATGACCGGTAGTGAACTTGCACAGCAATAGGATAATATTAATTTAAAAATATTTGCTGCCAATGCCACAGAACATTTCATGTTGTTGTAACAAACACATTTTCCACACAAATGAAGACTTCATATTGAAGCAAGTGGGGCCAAGACTTTAACATGTTTGAATCGGGTTTCTTAAAAATTTAGTCTTATGGAGTGTTATAAATTGTAAAAAAGCTAACTTAATTGTATCACCCTATCATCTTATCCTATCAAAAGGAGCACCACTTACTGATATTGCTTGAACAGAAGTAAAAATCTAGGTATTTTAAAGTTTGCATGATTTTTTCCCCAGTACATAGCTTTTTTCCAAAGTGATTTTTATCCATTGGTGATTTCATGAAAATGCATCTCAAATATTTTTCCTAGATGCAACAATCTCTCTCCCTCTCACACACACTAACACATGTGTAAATGAGTTTATAAAAATTTGCCTCAGGTGTTTTAGAGATTTTTTCCACTGTAACCCATCATATCAGAGGAACTGATTTCTTTCAAAAAGTTTGTGCATGTCACGTATGTTGTCACATGTCTGCAGGATTGTAAAATCTAGGCATTCCACACACACACACACACAAAAAAAAATTTATGAAAAGTGTGAACGGTGTAAAATGGTGTGAACAGCTCAATGATTTTGGTTTTTTTTCTTTTGCTCAAACATCAGCAAAATCCACTTATTTGTAATCTCTCTTTGGTCACTGAAAAATTATTATCAATGAAAATAATTAAATTTTCATATTTGCTATCACAGATCCAAATAACTTGGATGCATTCCAAATTAAATGAAACTTCTTCTGCTATCACAGATCCAAATAACTTGGATACATTCCAAATTAAATAAAACTTCTTCTGCCCAACATTTATGGAATTAAGTGGTAGTATTTATATAGCTGAAAATCTCTTAAGAAAGATGCTTGAGCTTGGCATCAATAGCATAAAAGTCGAAAGGGAAAGAAAAGTACCCATTACATTACAGTCACTATGCAATGCATTGACCTTTTCATGGTTGCCAAGAAACTTCTTGAAAAATGTTTTTGAGCCACCAAAATGGATGCATTCTGATGTTCTCCCAATACAAAACCATTCCATTGTGCAACATGCTTTCTTTAGTTTTCAAACCAAACAAAGTCTACTAACACTACATTTTTCAAAGATTTGGTTTCTAAATTCACTTTTAATCAAATTTGAATGGTTTGAACTAGAGAGGATTTTAAAAAAATCTGCGCCAAGATAAGCCCAATAAGTTAAAAAGTCCTTCGTAGATTTTTGTTTTGGAAAGCCTCTAAGTACTTTTCTTACGTGTTTTTTTCCAAATTTTCATTGTCATTTGAGAAGCAGCTACCTTTACATGACAAGAGCATATCAACAACACATTTTCAAAACTATTAAGTGAATAATGCAATTCGTTTGCACAAATACAAACCTGAAAGCAATCATTTACATAAAAAGGTAAAGCACAGCATTTTTACCTTCAAAAACCTTTTTAGTTCAGCTTCAGAGAGATCAATACCCTGAGAGTTGGCTTTGGAGCGAAAGGCTGCACTGCGGATTTTTGATGAATCTTCAAAAAGGCTAAATAATATTTTCCTGAGCTGCAAAAAAACAAAAGGTAAAAGAACTGCCATTTTTCTATTTTATATTTTTCAAACTAAATTTTTGTTGATATTTTTAAGTGGTTGCAATAAAGAATTAAGGAACACAAAAAGATTGAGAAAAAAAAAAAGCTTTAACAGAAAATTTGACCAAGATTATCACACTTGATTTTCTTTTAGATACAGGGTTTTATTAATTACTATGTTGTTGAACTTTCACTCTTTACCAAGTGATCACAGAAGTGTGCAATTGTTCTATGATGGGCAAAATTGTATCACAGATCCTATTACTCAGCTCAAGTCTTCTTTCTTGCCTATGCATAACAAGTGATACATTTGTTGTCCTTGGCATACTAAAAATACTTTTATTGAATCATACACATGCCATCTCAAATTTCTTTCCTAGGACCTAAACCTAAAATAGATTACAAGGATATTATATATATTTTGTCAAAGTTTTCAAATTTTTTAAAGGTTTGAAAAAACCTGTAAACTGCACTCAAATAGCCTTTCAAGCTTTCAACATTCTGATACTCCCTGGTGCAAATTTAAAAGCAACATTAGGTGCATACAAGTAGGAGTACTAAGATATAGGCTTGATTTTTTACCTGATCAGTTCTCTTATCCCCTGTATAGGAAGAAAAAATTGCTTCTTGCTTGCTATTTGGTGGGAACTGAAAAAGAAAAAATTGAATGCATTCATTAGTGAAACAAAAAAATGATCAATGTGATGAGTTATGTTTTAACTAGATTTAATAACTCATTCTTATTTGCTGATGTACTGTTTGTCACCTGTTTTAGTTTATTTACATTTTATGAAAATATAAATTTCCTTTGATCAGTAGAATAATGTCTTTGTATTAGGATGTAGGGATACAAACTTAATAACAATAAAAAGAAGTAACTACTTGAAGAAATCAATACAGCTGCTTGCCACCATCTCTCACAATAAGAAAAAGAAATATCTTCTTGCATGACATACATTCTTCAAGTCATTGAAATAAAATAATTTCTTCCCAAACTAGTTTTTTTTACTAATTTTAAAACTAAAATGTCTTATTCATCATTTCTTGCAGAGTGTTCGATTAGTTTGCCAGCAGCTTTTTAATTACAGATTTCAAAGATCAACCTGCCTCTAAAAAAGCATATTTGTTTGACATTTTGAGTACAGATTTTTTTTTTAAATAGAATTACAAGGTAAGTGTTATACATTAAGGCATTAAAAATGGAGCACATTTTTCAGCTGAGAAATTTGTGCCTAATGATTCATTTGGACAGGAGAGACAAGTGAAAAGTGTGGTATTGATGTAGAAATTTGTTGAAGATTTGACCCAAAAAAAATGGATTCAGGAGAGATTTCTGTATGAAATTAAACTTAAAAAATTATTTTACCAGCTCCCCAAAAAATCTTTGGTGGGAAACATAATTGAAACATTACATCAGCTCAGATATTAAGCTTATATGCCTAACATATAGCCTTTGTGCATATATTCTAATCTGTTTACCTTAATGTTGAGCAAATCAGCCCTAGATTAATAACATGTAAAAAGAAGAATTGTCCTTAAAATTTTAATTCTATTCGCACTGCGATGAGCTGCTTAATTTCAATTAGAATTCAATTTTATCAGCTTTTTTCAGCTAAAAAATAAGTACATTTCTATCCCTGAAACACAGAATGCCTCAAGGCATTCTTTTCAAATGCAATGCTATCGTCTCTTGCAAATGGAAACTTTTGTTAGATTCATCAAAGATAGGCAGGCCTGATTCATTGAATAGTAAGTTCTAGATCTACAACCTTCCAGCGGTAGTTCATAATTTTCACAGAACTGGCAATGGCTAGAGTCAATCAGAAAGTCTCGCCCCAGCCTCGAAGTTCTAAGCACTAGATTAGGCTGATTTTTTTTAGACTCGTATTAAGACATTGCTGATATAGTCTCAAAGTCTGAATAACTAAGTTTGCCCAACCTCACACCAACCCCTCTTCAGCCTGAATGGTGACTGGAGTGGGTTTTGTGTTGTTGTTGTTTTTGTTTTCATAAAAAAAAAGAGGTCTAGTGAGGAGCACAATACATGTAATAAGTTTGAAAAGTTTGTTGCAGTGTTAGCAAAGTTAAAAATTTTTTTCACTTACTTTGTTTTTATTCTCTTAAGATTCTTGTGCTACTTATGCAAAGAAGCGCCGCTAAACTTAGACTAGGTTTATTACAAAAAATACAGCCAATCACAAATCAGTAAAATTCCGGATTTTATGATAAAAATGCAGATTTCCCGGGCCAGGGTCATTTTCAGGTAGAATTTCGGAATGAATCTGGAATTTCTGAAACAGTAGGCATATCTGCCTACCCCTAGAGAAGGGCTTGTTTTTTTACCTTTTACGCTATTACAGTTTATAGGTGTCCATTTTTTTTGTCTGGTAGTTTCGCTGCCACTGGGCTAACTTTTGTGCAATTTTAGACCAAATTGTATGGATCTGCAAGTTTTTGTTGCGGGGTTGAGCACCCCTGAAATTTGGTGTATTTTTTTTTTTTTTTTGACCCCCACCTGATATTTATGGAAATAAAGTTTCTTTAGTCTAGACCTTGGGATCCACCATGCAAACATGCTGCTTCATTACTAATACAGTAAATATGTTTTGAGACCAATACAAATGTGTTGAATTTCGCATTAACCAATTTTGAGAGAAACAACTCAAGTTTTTTTCCCCTTTTTTGGAATCTTTTTTTAAAGAATTGAAAAATCTTGTAACTTGGCCCTGAGGGGTGAGAATTAATATAGTCTGATCCAGTTTTCATTGACGCAAACCTCATAAAAACAAGTTTCAGGCTGTTTTCAAAATGCTCTAGGTGTAAGCTCTGACTCACACAAACTGGTCTCAAGGGATGAAAAACAAAATAATGTTTCAATATTTCTTATTCTGAGGTGATTAAATCATTAGAAAAAAGATCACTCAGTATATGGTGTGTCAAAGAGTGAAAATATTGCCTATGTGAGAAATTTGCTTTTTTTGTCTTGGCTACCATTTTTACAAACTCCCAAAACATAAACATTAGTATATGGCAGAAGTCATGTAAACTTTTATGGTCACAAAAATATCAGATTTCTCTAGTTCACCTTGATTATAATAGAGATCATTTAATCCTGTTAATGGCAATGAATATGATACGGATACTGTTATTTTGTTGAAATGTGAATTAAAAGATAAATGGAGGATACTCTTAAATCATTTCAATAAGCCATTCTTGAGAGATTGAAACAATAAAACTTTTATATCAACTTGATTCTCTTGCAAACCTTTAAAAACACAACTTTCAAAAATTTAGCAAATATCATTGTCGAAATTTGAAATGCACATCTAAGTTTTAAGCACACAAAAGGGGCCTTTAAAAGAATAAGCAGCTCAAAAAGTAAAATCTCTGTCATCTCGATCATTTTTCCACTCATAACATATATGTGTCATACAAAGTTGGAAATTCTGTTTATCAATAAAGAAGCATTTCAAAGCCATTCACTATTCTTTTCAATTTGCTATTGAGATGAGGTTTCATATTTTAGTTCTGAAAAATTAAAATTCTGAGCATTGAAGTAGAAAATGACCTATGGCAAAAGAGAAAAAAAAAACCAAATCACAAAATGATAAAAAGTTGAAAATATGCAATGAGAGCAGTGCTGACATTAGAAAGTATACAATTGCTGCTAGCAACCTTAATCAACAGGGCCACCTCTTACCTGATTATTCAATCTAAATCCTCCAACAGCAGAGACTGCATCTTCAATAGCCTTGTCAGAGACTCCACCACTAAGAAACTTGTGTGCAGCTGGAACTCTTGCAGTGTACAGCGACATCTGATTGCGCAGATCGGACATGGGCAATAAAGTGTTTTGGGCTAGCTGCTCTTGTACAAAACTTTTTAGCTTTACAGCGATATCAGAGCTACTGAAGATTTCTGAATGAACATTTTTTACATCTTCCACAACTTTTCTCCTTTCCAAACTGCCACATCCAGCTGAAGGGGAAGTGTGTGAATTTGATCGACTCCTCCTTCCTCCAATTTGTGATGCATTAAGCTGTGAAGATCCAAAACCACCAGTTCCATTTACCAAATGAGGTTCATCTAAAATGTTTCTACCTATGCTGCCTATAGCTCCCCCACAGCCAGAAAGACTCTTGGTATCTGCAACTGAATCCATCTCGATGTCACTCACATCTGACTGCGACCGACCACTGAGTGTGCGTTTTCTGGGGGAAGAACGACTAGAAAGGCGGCGGTGTCGATGTCTTTCAGTAGGTAGCTGGTCAAGCAAACTCTTCTCCAGCTCTGGATAAAAAGTGTATTATCATCATCATCTTCACATGAAACAACAAATGATTTTTAAAAGAACTTATTGAAGAAAATAAACAGAAAAAAATGTTATAAAGCTGACTAGTAAATGAAATAAATGAGAAACCACTAATATTTTCTCAGGCAAAATGAAAAATCTGCATATCCTATCTATTGCATACTTTAAAAAAAAATGGCCCAAGTCAACTACAACAATGCAACAATACTGTTTATCCATATTAGTATATGAAAAATTGAGATAAAAAAACTTCCAGAAATATTCTATTTTTATGACATATGTGTGGTGGCCTGCAAAAACCCGTCACATGTGCCACACCAAAAATTTTGAGGTTTTGGTATATTCCGTTTGCTGAGATTTTACTGAATAATATGCAGTTTTCAATTTTGTTAATATCTTATCTAGAAGCTGATTTATGGTAGTGTAAAGGGACAAAACTTGATAATTTTCTGTTGTATCTCTTAAATTGTGATGAGAAGACAAATAAGACAGGCCTAGAGCTCCCAAATCATTTGGCTATTTCTTTAGATCTTTAGCTGTCCTTAAAACTATGGACACAGTCTATTTGGGACTGACAAGAGATGTTCTTTTTAATTTAAAATATCTTAAAGTAAACAAAAAGTTAATGTTTCTTGTAAATATAAATTCAAATATATGTTAAACTTTATGGGCTTCAAAGCTTTTGAACTTGTGATCACTGAAATTATAGAAATTGACCTCAACAGTGATGATAGGCAAGCAAACATGGATAACTACTAATCAAATCTGCGCACTACTTTATTCTTGTAAAATTCCTTTTCTACTCTTGCAGGCGCTTCATGGATGAAGAATTGAGAAAAAGATGTAAATAACAGTATGCAACTTAATAGGTAAGTATGAGATATGTGCCAGAAAAAAATCCAGAGAAATTGGCCCTTCTTTGACAATTTTCAGTAAATTATTTGCTCTACATACCTGTGAAAAATAATTATTTCAAAGTACTTGAAGTTATTTTTTAACATGAAAATTTTTTAAAAAGTAATCTAGAATTGTTCAAGAATCTATTTTTATCAATGACTCAAAATGGACCTGGCATGACTTTACAATACATTTCAGGCTCTAGCTCAAAATTACATTTATCAACAAGCGGCCAGTTTCTGTATGCCACCACACATATTCAGATTGGTATTAAGATAATGATATTATCCTTTTACCTCAAGGTTTTGGTACCATTACTATTGCAAAATCTTATGCAGTGGTAACATGGTAAACATACAAAATAACTTATATTGCTGGCAGAAAAGAATACAAAAAGGGACAGGAATCTAAAAAAATAACGTAAATCAGTACAACATACCTGCATACAATTGTAAAACAAATAAAATAAAATCTTACCAAGGGCTTTTTTATCCCCATCTTTTGGCATCTTGAAATGCTCTTCTAAGCTGTGAAACAAAAGTGCCCATTTGTTTTTTTGCCTTTGCACTATGTCTGGGAACCTGCAATGATGACACATATAGGATATGAAATACTTGATTCCATATTTATAGGTTCAGACATAAATATCTGTCACATCAATCAAGACTTGAAGTGATAATTTGATGGAGTGCCTACCATGATTTGATACCAATATGCCCACTATTACACTCAGAGTATAAAAAGAAGTGACATCCCTGATTTCTCTCATTTACCTTTCCCCCAAAAAAGCTCCAATATTTCCAGACGTCTTTCTTTTATTTCTTAATGATTAGCACTTGATATCTATTGTTATTATTATTTTTTTTTTTTGCAATTGCAGCTTACTTCCTGAGGCCGTCTTGCTTTTCCTTTTTTACTAATTGACAGTTGATATATATGAGGTATCTTAAATTTTTGCAATCTCAAAGTAGATCATTAGATAAAAAAGAAGATACAAAGGCCAGAAGATAGGAAGAGCATGAGCAAGATGCAGAAGAAAAGAAGAACATAAGAGTGCAGTGGTTTAGGGTGTAAAAGAACATCTACATTTTCAAATTTATACTTTAAAAAAAGAAGCCATAGTTACATTTAAGTTTTTCCTGATTGCAATAATATTGAATACAACCCAGGTTGGCACGTCGATTTAAATAAACTTGTGGTGTACAAAACTGTTATGATCAGAGGATTAGGTGTTGAATATTTAAGCAATTGCTTCAAAGAAGGCATTTTAGAGCACAGATTCATTAATCTCTCCAGATCAAAAGATTAATCTAAAAAAAAACCATATACAATAAAAAAATTTTGCCCTGAAAATATACAGCTGGTTGATTCAAATTAGGCCGCTGTAATTCTTTGTTGCACATTTCAATGGAAACTTCATCTATTTACGCACAACACCACTGTTTTCAAACATTTTAAAACTTCATCTTGGATGCTTTTGGGTATTTTTGATCATCAAATTTTTGCCTTCATAAAACTTTGAAAAGGTAGCTTACTTAAGGGATAAAGGGAAAAAATTACCTGTACAATTGCAGTGGCGTTCAAATTTATTACACACAAATCTTTCAATAATAGAAATTCATTTAATGAAAGCCAAGATTGTATATGCCATACAAAAGAAAAAAAAAAAAAAAAAAAAGGCCAAAAACAGAACACATACTCTCACCTTTCACAGAATCCTCTATCATAATCATACATGAACTCCCAACCACTGCGTGCCTTGAGACGCGACATCTTCTCTAAAATCTCTTTCACATCATCTGAGGGCAACTGAATAATAAAGAAGGCATGCAATGTCACACAGTGTGAAAAATGATGGTTTCACATGAGCTAACCCATTTTCTTTTTGATTTTCCATTTCCTTCTTTTCTCTGGATTTATTTTAATAATTGATTTGTAACTGTTAAGGTAAATTGATAGCATTTTATAGCTGTCCCTCAAAGCATCATCATAGCAATATGAAATCACTAGGATGTATAAAATTATACTCTGAATAATGAAAAGGCTGCTGTAGGCAGCATAACAACAACATTTCTAAGATAACTTTAGCAGTCAACAAACCGATGAGCCAAACTTAATTTAGAAACTCTTCTCAAACAAACAGATGTCATTAATGGAAATTTTTCTGTATATTTAGGTACAGTTATTTCTTTCCTCTAGTTGAGGCATTTTTTAAAAACTAAATTGTAATTTTTCAGAAGAGAATATCAAGTGGAAATTAAGCTACTCTATGCATTTTAAAAAAATGTTTGATTTGAAAAAAAAAAAAAAAAAAAAAGGAATTACGCATGTGATACTTCTAAAATGTCACTCATTAGGACTGTTTGCAAGACAAACACTAACCTGTACAATAGATGATATGTCCTTTCTCACAACATATTTGCAGTGGGTAAACTTCCACATCTGAGATAAAAGAAAAGCACAATATCTTCTTTGATAAATGATATGTACTAGATGGTTTATTTTTAAACAAAATTTAAAAGAATACAAGTGAGCATGGCAATAATAAACAATGGACTACTTTTACATGAAATACAAACCACTTACTGCATAATCCCTGACTCTGCGTAAAAGCTCTGGGGAAACAGCACTGTTTGGCCGTCTCTTTCGCCCCAACTCTTCCTTATCCTCATCTGGATACAGAAGCTCACTGAAATCAACCATTTTTTTTTTTTTACAAAAGTGACAGATGTTACTTGTTATTGAAAACAAAACAAAGAAAAAGAAAACATTGAATACAGAGATATCAGATAGCCAGGAAAATAAGATTTTTTTTTTTACAACTGCAGCCAATGCAAACCAATGTTGTTACAAGCACATAATTGATATCCCACTCATTTTTACTTTAAAAAAATAACAAAGTTGAGAAACATAAAATTGAAATAGCTTGTCCGTGTTTACTAATTGGATAGCAAAAAGTTTGCTATTTCACAAGTTGAACTATAAAAAAAAATAACTCATGATTAGTTTATGATAGTTTTTTAATATGAAGGCAAGTCTGCTCTGTAGAGAACTACATTTCTCTATTAATTTTTTTTTCCTAGATATGATCACATACAATAAGTTTTGTGTAAATCCCAATAAAGAGGCCTTTTTATTCAAATATGGATAATTAAATTCATACTAATGATCTATGTCAGGATTACCGGAAGGGTGCAGAGATTCAAATTATTAAATACAGAATTTTGAGTTTTCCTGACAGCTCATTGAAAAATGTAAAAATAGTACGCCAAGGATAAAAAATGTTATATTTCCATCTAAAAATCTTTTCCACAAGGGTTGAGAGGATAATTAGCCTCTATATAGAATAAATTAATCTAGAAAGCTAGAGCGTTACGATCTGTTTATCAACCATTTCTGCCAAATACCAGGTATTGGTACACCCACTAGCATCTTGCCCACATATTGAAAACAAGTGCTCAGTGCTCCCAGCACCTTGAATCAGTAAATTTTCACCAGCTGTGCTCCAGGCAAAGATTTACATTACTCAAACCATAGTAAAATGTAGTGAACACCTTTGACCTCCTCACCCATAAACTTTGCAAAAAGGTTGGCTTCGCATGGCCTGAAAACTAATGAACTCTTCTCACATAGCAGTCTTTGATTCTTATTGGGACTCAAGACAGGTCTAAAACTGGATAAATCACCTAGGATCTGATCTTGGCAAAGCAAATGATGTAATTGGCTGCTTGTTGTCTTCAAGAGCATTTCTAAACCATCAAATATGCATGGGTTTTTGTTTCAAAGAGAAACAAAATTGCTAAGATCTTGACAGAGATCCTGCATACCAGGTATGGATGTTTTGAAATGTTTTTTACATTTTTTTTTTTCATCTCTCTTGCAAAAATCTTGTAAAACCTTCAAATGTGTGATTTGCATAATTTTCTCAAAGTATATTTCTTTACACAGTCAAGCTCTATCTGGTTTTTCATTTACCAACCAATAAATCTGGGATTTCACATGAAGTGTGTTTGTGATGTGTTTAAACATTGGTGGCAAATTTTTTTTTTTGCCACAAAATGTGGAACTTTTTTGGAATTTGCTTGTATACCAACTTACATTTATTTCAAACCAAAACTGTCAGAGATAAAGCTTTGTCCATGCTGTTGAATTTTTATCAGGCCATAAGAATCACATATATAAATTTTTATAGAAATTCATGTTTATTTTGTAGTGAGGATAGAATTTGAAAAATCTATATATCACATAACTAAAAGTCCAAGATTGTAGACCTTTTTTATAACAATGATGATAAAAGACAGTTTTTTCCGTTTGTTCCTCCTCAAATTGGCCCATGCCAAGTTCAATGTTAATGGTAAAAATTAACTTATTTTGAAAATAAGAAATGTCACTCCCAAAACCTGCTCTTCTGCTCCCCCCAATGAATTTAACAATTGTTTTAAAATACTTTTATTTACTGAGGAACATAATTATGAACAAAAGACCATTTTTTTTCTCAAAAGCCTTGATTATTTTAAAAATCAAAACATTAAGAATGTTCTCAGCAGGACCCATATTTCAATAACATCTTGTTTTGCGCTGACATCACACACATCTCCAGACAGTTAGCACTACCTCTTCACCACCCAGCATCCTTGCACTAGAACAGCCATGTTCTGTAATGATCTGAGAATAGCTTGGTGGTCTGTACCTCGAGCCAAAAAGCTTACTAGTTGATCAAAGCGGATCACTTTCACTGGAGATTATGAAATAAAGAATGTTAATATAGCAAAAGAAAATAAAAATTATACCACTTACACTGTGTGCAAAGTTGAACCCTAATTTCATTACATTATTGTGACGCAGTATCCAAAAGAAAGTAATTAAATGCAGAACTTATAATTCCAATAGGGTTCTTCCAGTATAAAAAAAAGCTGGATTTTCCTAAATAAAAATCTGTTCCTTTTTGTCATGTTCAGGACAACAATATATGTTTAAGAGGTATATTATTATGAAAATGTGGAAAAGAGGAAGGCAAAAAGAAACAATTTCAAGGACAAATAAACTATAAATTACAAATACTTACCATTGATCAGCAAAGCTTTTATTTGATCATTCAAGTCCAATTTACGAAGCTCATTCAAGGATAATACATTGTCGGGCATAGCAGGTTTTTCACTGTTGAATTAACCACAAGAAAATGGCTTGATTAAAACTGCATCCTACCAAAATTAAGAAAAACTATCTTTGAAACAATGAAAATACAATAAAAAAGAATGTTTTAGATACAAAAGATAAATGACAAAAAACGAGGAGATTTTACTCTAAGAAATAATTTACTTATGAGAAAGAAAGACAGCAGAGAGTGCCTTTGGAGAAGACTATTGAGCCCAAAAGTTAATTTTGTTTCAAGAATTTACATAAATTACTTGTTTATCATTGATAGTTTTCAGATTTTTAGATAGAGTGTGCAGTCAATCACAAAATGAAAGCAACCTTTGAAATTGCATAAAAATCATTTGTACAATACTTAAAAATAGTTCCTGAAAAGATTAAAAGAAGAAAAAAAAATAGAACGAATTAAAAGCTGCAATGAAATAAAATCTTGACCAAAACTGAAATGAAATTAATTTAATACTTAATTGATGAGATAAAAACATAGTTTTGGATCTGATTTTCCTTCTTAAAGTGGAGATTATAAAACATTCGGTTTGCCAGGTTTTTTTTTTGCTTACTTAATATTAAAATACAAAAACAAAATGTTGAAAGATAAATATATATATATACATATATTTCAAACCTTTTGTCTTCATAGGAAGGAGGTATCAAAGCTTGCAGATATTCATGTGGAGATATTTTGAACTGTGACACGTGGGGAGCATCCCCTGCTTGGAGTTGTTGCCTCTCTGCCTCAACCAATCCAGACTAAGTTTGTAGAAAAGACAAAGCATATAAAAAATAAAAATGTTCTCCATTCACAGAGATGGGCACAACTCCCTCCCAAAAAATCCTGACGTAGTAATATGTATGTATATACATACATGCAATATATATAGTCAGTAGGAAAAAAAATCCGAAATTCAGGAAAAATCCTGAGAATGCCCATCTCTGCATTCAGTGATACATTTCACCACAAAGGTATAGGCATTTTTATTGATCAAATAAACCACAGCTCTATTTGTTTTGTATAGTTGATTTCAAATAAGAAAAGAGTAAAGCCATTCATACTCAAAACTAAATAAACAGCCTTATTATCACAAATTTAAATTTTGCATTGTTAACAATATTAAGTACAAGATCTCCCTCATGTGATAGAGCTTAGGTTTTTTCAAACAATATTTTAAATAAAATAATTCTTGAAATAAATTCCTTGACTCATGGCAAATGTAAATTTCAGACACCATGTGAACCACTTTCAACCTTAGATCTTAATTTCTAGATTCTATGTTTTTAACATCAATATCTAGACTTTAGATAAACAGATTACATCTTATCTATTGTAGTTGGAAATCAGGCCCTAAATCAATCATCATGTTTCGACTTAGATCTAGAACTTAACATCTTTTCATCAAGTCAAAATTGTCTACAAGAAATGTCTCACCCTTTAAATTGATAAAACTCCAATAGAGAATGAATTTGATAACACTTTGAATTGTAGCATCAAATTTATCTTGTTCATAAACATCTTTGACTTAAATTCGTTATGATGTCAAAATAAATGCAGTAACATTTTTCAACTCCATTTCCTGTGCCAACCAGATTTTTTTTTATGAGAAAAATATATGGAATATCTTGAGAGAATCTAAAGGTGACCCCCTACCCTTTTTTTTTTTAGCTACTATGCATATGAGCAGCTGTCAAGTTAATTAGTGATTTTTGTTTTGTTTTGCATCTAGTACTTTGTTTTGAATCGCAAGTCAACATATAATTTTTTTCTGTCAGTGTCAAAAGGAAAAGGAAAATGGAATAAATTATGCCACTGTAAGTGTACAAATTAGTGAAAAATTTGATATGCTTAAATTAACAGCTTACATCTGCAGTGAAATATGACATCCTGATCCATCGCTCCTCCTCTCTTTTTTGGTTGACATATTCATAACTGGCCATACGTCTAGCCTTGAATTCTTCACTCTCACCTCGTGATACTTTCATGGAGACAGGAGTTGGATCTTCCTCTGCCTCATCCTGAGAAGATTCCCCTTATTTACGGAAGAGGAGAAAAAACCAATACTTTAAGAGACAAAGGTAAGACCAGTTTTTTTTTTTACATCAAAGAAAGAAAGTAGCAAGAGTAATCTTTTCTGATGAAAAAAAAACCAAACTATAAATGCATTATTTAAATTAATTAAAATTACAGCCAATTATGTAACAATGAATGCGTGCAGTCCTGCCAAATTAAGTGTCTTTCGACAATTTAGGTTTTTTTTTTTTTTAACTTTTTTTGGTTTTTTCTTTTTAATTTTAAGGCACATAATATCAATCCTTGATGTTTCACAATCAGCTTTCTCTCCCTGCAGTTATGAATTAAATTGATTGCATTACAATTTAATATATTGCAATTTTTGTGGATTTTAATTAACATGTACTGTGTTCTTATTTTTTTTAAATTATCACAAAATCTTTGGATTTTCCATATGTAACTAGTTAGAATTTTGAAAGATTAATAGATGAAACTTGGTCCATTACTAAATGGCAAAAGCTGAGTAAATATTCTTGCTTTAGATTTGCAGATGCCAAAAATAAGCCAACAAAGTATGATAGCATTCATCAAAATGCATATTTGTTTCTTACAAAACCGTATCTTTTGTACCTCCATCTCCAAGACTAGTATTGGCAGTCTCTGCACGGTGTCTTGTATCTGCTCGGTCTAGGTAATCAAAGTTTGGCCGCATTTGAACAATAGCCGATAGAGGGGTTACATGTAGCTCTCCTGAAAAAAATTCAGTATTAAATCACATGCAAGATGTATGAAAGATACAAAATGATATGCTTACCTAAATAAAGATGATAATGGAATTATTTGCAACAAATTAAATCTTTTGAAACGAAAATAGTCAACTTAGGCTTCCACTCACACAGAATTTGAAAAAGGCATATGAGATAAAGCAGAGGTGTAAAGATTGCTCACCTCTAACTTATTTTCCTGATTTAAATTTGATAACATTTTGTTTTATTTGTTGTTAAATAGCTAAACTTACAGTGAATAAACACTCTCTCTGATTAACTGAATTTGAAGTATTAGTATTACTTTAAATAATTAAAAAAAAAACCCAGATGAATATTCAATAATTAAACGTTATAAAGCTTAAAGACAAACCTATGGCTTTGTATGATTGTGGGAAAAAAAATTAAGATAAAACCAATTTGCCTCAAGAACATCAACATCAATCCTAATGAGGTGAATGTGAAATGGACTATTTCTTAACTTAAGTGGGAGGGTCTCAAGACCACAAAATGAGTTTTACAGAAATATAGATCATGACAAAATAAGTTCTATGCCTCCGAGAGAGCTCCAGCATAGATTGGAAGCACAGGGGTAAATTTTCTATGAGGCTTGTTTGTCTAAAAAATAGCCCACGTTGCTTCTCAAATCTAGTGATGACTGATATGGTGGGACTGAACTTTGAAGAGCCTGAGAAAATAAGTGCAACCAATTAAAGATATTCTTGGGAGTATGATAAAACTCTAACAATGTAAGACATACAGGTGCACAAACAAATGTGATTTTAGGGGTAGTCTGCTTATTAGTTTCCTATTAATCCTTAGGTGTTTTAATACAATTGGAGGGCAAAAAAAAATTCATCAATTGCTCTAACTATGTTGAACAGAGCAAATGAGTCTGAGGAAAAAGTAGAAAATATAAAGGCATTAAGAAGGAGGTGCTAGAGGAAAGGCAGAGTTGTTAAAAAAATTCTTGCTTTCTTGGAATCCTTTTTCAACTTAATCAGTCCAACTGTGTCTATCCCTAATTGTTTCAGTTACACATTTCTCCCTACAATTCGACTCACCTTCTTTAAGAAGACCAATTCCATATTGACAATTAGGAAATGATTCAGTATGAGGAGGGCAGCTCAAAGTGATTTTATCCATTTTAGAGCTGGAATGTAAAAATACAATTGCTCTTAAAATGATCATACCATACAAGCCAAACAAACTATCCTAGATTCTTATCTGAAAATTTGATATTTGACACTATGGTTATTAATTAGCTTCTCTTTCTTCACATGATAAGTATTCAAGTTTTACTTATAGGCTTAGGACCATCAAAACTAATGCAAAGCTGAAATAATATTTTTTCCCAATCAACTTTCACAGAGGACAAAATATGATGAACCATAACATCAAGATTAAAAAATTGCAAAAAACAAAAACATAAAGGAAAAAGGTTCTTATTATTGATACAAAGCATCTATGCCAAGCAATTCTTGGTTTGCAAAACTTTAATTAAATTACCTTGAAAAAATCCTGTCTCCTGCATTGGGTGGGAGATTTCCATCCACATTCACTGCTATCTGTTCTCCTTTACTAGAAGAGTAATTTTTACTCCGTGTATCTAAAGCCAACTCAATCTCAACCTGACAAAAAAGGAAAGTGTAATTGAAATTGAAATACTGATACATGTGACAGTTTCAATAAAGCTTTGAATTTGCTTTTTTTTCAAGTTATCATTCTCAAAAAAACTGCATAATGGTCACATGCATTTAGAATAAATGACTCAGTATTTTAAAGATGCATGAATGTAATGAAACCTCAAGATGACTCCTTGATTTTTTATCAATTTAATCACACTTTTCATGAAAGTAACTTAGGAAAAGAATTAGCAGCTTTATTAATATCTTTTTCCTTTTCAAATCCTAGATTAATAGACAATTATATTTGATTTACAGATAAAAAAAAAATTACTAACCCTCTTTTGCTGAGGCTTTACCCTTGCAGAGATATGATCTAAGTG
This sequence comes from Plakobranchus ocellatus, assembly GCA_019648995.1. Taxonomy (NCBI): domain Eukaryota; kingdom Metazoa; phylum Mollusca; class Gastropoda; family Plakobranchidae; genus Plakobranchus; species Plakobranchus ocellatus. The sequence goes on along the minus strand of BLXT01000588.1, from coordinate 5,547,786 downwards.
ACTATAGCCCATGTGCTTTGGTCGCAGTGGATACTGAAAATAAATATAAATTAAAAAAAAAAAAAACAACTGTATTATCTCATTATCTCAGGTCTGAAAATGTTTCAGTCTGACGACGATGTGAAAGCAGAATAAATATGAAATGCAAAATTTTGTCTTTTAACTCTTGGATATTTCCATTTGCCCAAATAAGAGGATATGTTCTCAAACAGTCAACATTATGTGAAGAGACATGTTAAAAAAAAAAATAAAGGAAGAGTTCATAAAAAATTACCTCAATTTGAAAAATTTTTCAATTCACATTCACAAGAAAAAAGAAAAGAAATCATTCTGCAAGAAAAAAAAAAAAAAAAAAAAAGAAGGTAACGTAATGTTTTGTTAGGAAATACTGTTTTCGAGCCCTTTTTTTACTACTCACTGGCTATGATGAAGTGTAACAAAATCATTTTAAACTGCATGTTTGAAAAAAAAACAACAACCCCCCCCCCTCCCCCCCCCAAATTTAATATCTTTATGGGTCAATACGTAGGTTATAAATTACAGATTTTGAGATTTACATAATGTATCAAAACACACCTACTTACAGTGACAATTGCATGGGTTTATATTGATTCAGTAGCAAAATATACAAAGTGATACATTTACAAAGTTTTTAAAACACTATGGAAGAGATTAAAATGTTACTTTAATCACAAGTTTCTCAACATTTTTGATGTTTTGCAATTTCCACCTCAAAGGGATAGTTTCAAGTCATATCATCACCACAGTAAGCTTACGGCAGACTGAGAGGTGAGGCTAATCAAACGAGATCTTAGATATGAGAGGATTTGCCAAAACGTGGGCTGTCATCAGTTTTGGATGCATCCTTGCTGTCTAAATTAACCAAATAAGTTTCGAACATAACTATGATGACAAAATCATTAAAAAGTGATCACCTATCAAGAAATTAAGCTCGTTCACCACCATGTCATGAGACAAAGACCATTTTTTTTTACAGATACATCTACTCCTGCTACCCAACTCTGCATAAATATTACCTCACTAATACTCAATTAGGCTTTTCTATTTTGTAATTGGAGATTCTTTTTTTCAAAATGCAGTAAAAAACGTGACACAATTTTGGGGACTACCTTTTGGCAATTACTCATGAGTAGATCAAAACATCGACAAACATACCACCAGGATGTTTAAAGAGTAAACAGCCTACCATTCTCATCCAAGATATTAAAATTAAGTAAATATACATCGAAAAAAATAGATTTAATTTAAATTAAATAAAATAAGATCTTTACTTAGATTTGACTATATCAAAAGATTAATAACAAACATATCACAAGGATTTTTCATGTATATATAGTCTCATCCAATGTGAATATGCGAGACCTGAACCAAATTTAAGTGTTCACATGCTAAGAGCTTGTAGGGGGATGAGATGTCCATGAAGCATTGTAATGTCAAGAGTAACAAAAGGAAACACAGTCAAGTACAGGTTTCTCAAACACATTGGGGAAAAAAATAAGTTTTTTTAAAGTAATCAAATTAAAATTATAAAAGGGGAGTTGCCCATTTCATATAAAATATAAAACAAACAAAACATGTTGCTACTTTCTCTGATTGCCATACATAACGGGCCGCTCTTTTATAATAAATGAAAACAGATTTTGTTGCCGTGTTTCTTATGGCTTGGTTTGGATTTCTTTCCAAGATAAACAGGAGAAAAAATATGATTAAAAAAAAAAAAAGAATTGTTTTTTTTTTGTGTGGGGAATAGCTTTGTGCCCACAGGAGGTTGGCAACTTAAAAGAAAAAGACCCTTTTAAATGGAATCTTGGGTTCTTTACTAACAATTAACCATATAGTAGGCTTGATCTAGGTTTCAATCCTAGATCTAAGAAATCATATGTGAAGTTGTGTGAAGCCTAGCACACTATCCATCAGTTTTGATGCAATGTTGCTCTAATATCAGTTGCTTCTACTAGACAAGCTTGACGATTGAACCAATACAATATAGATCTAGAGTGCAGTGTCATCTGTTCCCTCACACTATGCTGTGTAATCAGTGTGTGTGCATGTGTGTTTTATGAGACCAAGTTGGAAGCCACTATAAATCTATTAACTGCACAAAACCTGAACTCTAGGCCTGTTAGAGGGGCAGGGAGAGATAAGAATCCAGATTTTTTATGCTTCTTCATGTCTCTTAATCGTCAAGAAGATAAACATTGCCTCTTAATAATGAAAGTGAGAACACTAATGCAATCAATCAAACATGACATGCAACTTTGTTGAAATCATGCTTGCTATACTGCCCAGTGCAAACAGCTCTACTACCACTTATTTGAACTACAAAAAAAAAAGTGGGCAATAAATC
>BLXT01000588.1:5439733-5453957 GCA_019648995.1 Plakobranchus ocellatus | reverse complement strand
GAGAGAGAGAGAGAGAGAGAGAGAGAGAGAGAGAGAGAGAGAGAGAGACACAATATTCCTTCAAACCCTTGGAAAAAAAAAGACAGTACTTTGGAGTATCCTGAAGTTTTTATTGGCAATATAACCTGCATCTCAAGTCTACCACCAATACATTGTAAATGTGGATGTAGTAAGTTAAACAAAGCTGGTGCTGCCCAAGTATACTGACAATGAATAAAGAAATACATTTTTCGACACCATCTTAATTTCTCATGAGGCAGATTTTTCATTATATTCCTAGGATTTAGATTATATTACAATGCATAAGAGAATATGCAACAGTCAAAAAGAAATCTTTCTTTTAAGATGAAAGTGAATTCAAAATCTAACTGAAAAAAAAAAAACCACGTGGAGCAACAGAAACATAAGTAAAACATGTTTTACACATAAAAATTGGCAGATGCATATTAATTTACATTAACAAAGCTTATAGGCCATTTAGACCACTATCAAATGCTAACAAATTTGTAACAACTGCAAAAACCAATAGTCTACAACGGATAAGGGCACAAGATAATTCCATCTTTCAAAAATGAAAGCTGTGATTGCCCAATTTTTTTGGATAAGCTTTAATAATCCCACCAATGCAGACAATTATCTATCATCAGATAAAATGAGAAAGTGATTTTCTCCTCATTATCACACAAAAATTACCTTTTCCCCCTAATTTATGCAAAATACACCCAAATGCACCTTAAACACTGAAAATGTGAAATGCTGAATGAAATTAACATTGCACAAATAGGTCCAATAATAAAAAGAAAATTAAACATTCCCATATGTTCTATAAATAGCATAGATGGAAAAGTACAAAAAAAAAAACAAAACAAATCTGCAAACTGATTTACCTCTCAAACCTAAAACACTTTCATTAAATCACCCAAGTCATTCTGAGCAAAAAAATAACTTCAGCCATTGCGCAATCTAGAGCTCTTCTGTGCCCTGCAAACGCACGGGTTGACCCTATGCTGTTCCCTGCAACTGCAGCTTTACACAAAAAATTGTACCTTTTATGGAAGTAAGCCAACGTTCCTGGAATGTGGCGTGGCAGGAAAGGTAAAAACCAAAGATTGTTCTAGGCAAGTAGTATGACCTCAGGAAACATTTAGGCTCCGCAATCAATGGTAAAAACATCTGATTTCTTAAACAGAGAGCATTATGTCAAATCCGTGTTGCATGGTCACTTGAAGGAACTGATTTGGGTGATGAGGTGGTTGTAATCTGGGGTAACTACAAGCTTATGATCAACAGGACCCAGGGCCACCATTTGCCCTGTGGAACCATTTGTCCGTACTGACACAAGTTCCTGGAATTTGAAAAGAAAAAGTAAAACAAAAATTATAAGCAATGTACCAGACAATTCACGCAAAAGTCGCTGTTCAAAGATGCCTTGTGTATGAGTAGGATTTTATAGTCCAACAGTTTTTACTATAGAATTTGCATTTCTAATTGCACCCAGGGTTTGCTGTAAACACATAACTTTGAGCAAAAAAGTGGTGCCTAACTAGTTCTCGTCATGAAGTACACAATCAAAGTGCCATCATCGCAGCTTCACAAAATACAAACAAAGAGGATGGGAAGACATGACAGTCTGTGCTTATTCACTCCTATCATTAACTATTTGTGAATAAACAAAGTCATGGACAGATACGGACAAATGTACATGGATTACCCTAAGAGGAGGAAGCATTACTCAACACTAACCTTACAGAAAAAATCATCTCTATTGGAAAGTTTAAGTGCCTTCCCATGCAATGTAGTTTTAGAGGATAACTACTTTGATTTGACTTTTAGGATGGCTGACTAAAAGCTCAATTATTCTGTACTTTTCAGCTCTTCAGAATCATTGAGCTTTAGAGGGAATGACCTTTATCATGAGATTTTCCATTTGGGTCTTTAGCATGTTGCCTGTTTAGTGCAACAACTTCAGCTTAGTTTGATGGTGAGGGTAGTGGTTTGCTCCTCTTTTTTGTAGCAATAAGCAGTGCTTCCAGTATGAAATGAAGAAAACCGAGGATTTTTTCAAGGTGGCAGATAGTGTAACCACCAAAAGCATGAGCATACTTAGGGGGTAGGCTGGGGCATGCTCTCCCTAGATTTCTTAAAGAGGAATGCAAAACAAGCCATTTGGAGACAATTTGGCATCAATTTAACTTATATTTTGTTCATCTCTGAAGTAATGAAATATCTTATTTTTTTCTGAAGCGGACTTTACTGCGGGAAAACTCTGTGGAAGACTGAAAATGTGGAAATTGGCAAAAATACGGACAATTAGAAGCATTGAATAAGCATTGCTTTTCATTAAAGAGATAATGAGACCACTACTACTGTAGCCACTTAAAAAGCAATATGTGATGCGTTCTGTCAAAACCGGGCATAAGGTACCCCCTGGGTGTTTTGAGATATTTATACCATTGTATAGTTCAGATCTTAAGCTTGAATTTGACACCAAGTTTATATCAATTGGATAATTTTTGGCTGAGCTATGGGCATTAAAACATGGTTGGTACGAGCAAAGCAAAAAATCGTTTTATTGAAAAAACTGAGTTTAAAATTTTGAATATATCTCCATAGCAACCAATAGGTTCTAATTATCCGAGAGCAACAAAATTAGGCAGTCACAATGAGCAGATAATGCTTGATACTCACACAAAATGTCACACTGTTCCATGCAGTTTTGTTGTTTTTAAAGCACATCATACATTTCTATAACTCACCGCAACAGTACAAAATAATTTTTTTTCTGTTGTCATGCGAATGGTAATTGAAAAAAAAACCTATTTTGGTTGTTTATATCACTTTTTGGGGGTCATATATATCAAATAAACCATTTATAAAGGTATCATTTAAGAAATAAAGAAAATCATCCCTGAGCGCCACACTTGTTCTTTAATTTCTCATAAAAAGGTTGATTGTAGCAGCCTGTGAGTTTAAGATTGCGAGTTCACTCATTTACAGATATTGACATTTTAAAAATCAATGTGCTGCATTTAAAATTTTGGTGAAAGACATATAGAGAAGGTTAAGGGCATAATTATTTTGTACTCATATTTTCTTCTAATATAAAGGAGTTGAATGATATAGATTATGAATTTTCTATCAAATGCACAATGCAAATATGAATTAAAATATTAAAAAAAAAAATTGTATCAGCTTTTTACACCTATATACAAACCACATTAATAAGAAGAGAAAATAATGACACTGATTGCTTTACCTGGTGAAAGTTAATGTCTAGGCCAGGGAGAACCTCCATAATGTTATCCCCCAAGACAAGTTCCACCTTGCCAGACTTGCGTAACCTGAGCTTACCCATGAAGCCTTCTGGACAGTCTTTTAACTGACATGCCCCTAGTTGCTGTGACAGCTGGAAAGGAAATGTGTTTCATTTGGTTGGAGGTTCTTCATGACAGAAATTATACCAAAACATTCTGTTTAAATAAAAAATATCAATCACTAACATTTTGAACTATGAAATAAAAATAATAATAATAAAACAGAACAATTTTGGATGATTGACATATGGAGAATTTTATAAAATCGTAGAAGAGCTATTCAATCCTACAACACATAACACTTCTTATTTTTCCTTGAGCATTTGTTTAGGAACATAAATAAAACACAAAGAAGAGAATGATAATTTTATTCATGAAAATCTATCATCTTACTATCTTCTTTACTTTTACATTTCTTTGTAATGAGTGAATTTCAACTAAATCATTATGAACTTAAGCAGCTATAGAAAAAAAAATTTTAATATATGATAGAAAGCTACCAGGGATAACATGAGGCGATAGATAGCTGAGTCAGTTCAGTCTTAGCTGAACATACACCTGACCTCATTTTCTTGTGAGGCTGATACTGAACTAGATGAGGGCCCTGGCCTGGCCTCATTAAGAACTGATGCAGGAAGACCTGGGAGGGTATCAGGAAACTGGAGGACAAGCAGCTGGTCACTCTCTGGCAAAATATATATGATTGGGAAAGGAGGGAGGGAGTGGGGAGAAGGATGTAACAAATTGACAGTTTCAAACAGTGAAAGAATAGACAGAGTTCATGTACATGTTGGGACTAGGAAGGCTTCATATTGAACAAGCTTCTGCAGTCTTTTTGGAGGGCAAAACACACAGATAAAAAGACATATGAAATGCTGACTTAAAAGCAGAAAACTATAGGGATGAGTAAATCTAATAGAAAGGCAAATAAAGAATAAGCCAATACAAAAAGAATCATAATCATAAAACTGAATAAAAAAATAATAAATCACTGCAAGATTTCTTTGAGAAAAGTTTATATATATGAGCTAGCTGAAAAGTGGCAGTGAATGAGAAGACAGGAATAAAATATTTTACCTGATTTTGATTTATTAAACAAAATGTCTTTAAAGCTGGCTGGACTTGATGGTGCAGGGGCTGTGGCAGGAAATTCCAGTGTCTCTCTTTTTATGCCTTCAACATCCATGGGTTCCACTTTTTTTTTTTTTAATTTGTGAAGATAAGAACAATTTTGTTACAAAAACTCATAAAAATATGTATAAAGGAAAAATATATGCAAAAACTTGTTACGCATCCATGTTAAAATTCACATTTAAAAATTAAAAATAAAAACCTGGAAAACTGAAGAGTGCAATTTGCATAAACATACGTGCATCATTCAGATAACAAAGAAATCATATTTAACTTGCACATGTTTCACAATCTGATAAATCTCTTGGATTGATGTTCAGATAATATGTTGCATGGCACAGGACTATTTTAATATGCTCTTTGATAAACATGCATATATTTTTCTTCTTATTTATCATTTTCCTTGCTTTGGAAAATGGGGAATGACAGACACTGAACAAGGAGAATGTGTTGATGTATCTTAACTTCATAAGAGTCAAATCTTCTCATCAGTCTCCATTTACATAATATTTAGATACAAAAATGCCCTTCAATCAGTTTGGAAACTTGGCAATATGCGTGAATCAGGCTTCTAGTGTTAGAGTAAGGCTGAATATTCAAATTGATGTATAATATCCTACTCAACTAAGATAAAACTACGAAGCAAATATGATAACATTTACGTGTTAATTAGTGTCATCTGGACATTGTCAAAATTGCATTATGATGTTCATGTCCGTGAACAAAAATATTTCTCCTATTTTATTCAACATGATTTACTTCTGTCCACCCACCTTTAATCTCTGTTTTGACTTCAGTTTTAATGCCAGCATTGTTAAGATTTAAAGGGAGCTTAATTGGAGCCATAGTTGCCTCTCCACTGGAAACATCAGATATAAACTGTAATAGAAATGAAAACAAAATTATGTTGAAATAACACATTTCAGAAAATATTTCAATGCAGATGTATCTTCTGATGATATTGTGGCGAAGTTTGGCAATTAAGAAGATGATTGAGTCCTGACATGTGAAGTAATTCTATACTGCTTTATGAACTTTTAACTCATGTATTTAAAAAAAAAGAGGTTGATCCATAAATCCCAAGCAAATGCTTTACAAAAAGAAAGAGATGAATTTTCACAGTGTTTTGGAAAAGATCCCAAAAGGTAATCTTGAAATTGAAACAAAAAAAATGCAAATAAATATATCAGATATATCAGACATGCCTACCTAGGAAAACATTTTTGAGGAACAGCAAGTGCAAAAATGAGGAACATGAGATAAAAATGAGGAACAAACTTATACCTGATGGCAACTAATACTGGCCGGGCAGAAAATGCATGTTTAATTGTTATTTTATAAAATAAATAAACCAATCTACTCACCTATTAATATATAAAGTAAAAAAGTGGGTCCCATGCTTAGTCTAAGCGTCGGGGAACCAGGAGTAGGGTCCTGATTGTTCTTGGCATACAGCATTTTGAGGTAGTTTGCCATTGCTTTCCTCGCCGCCTTTACTTTCGCCGGATCTTAAGAGATCTAGCTACCCATTTAGTGCTGGGTGGACACAGAGGAGCAATGAAAATCTGACATGGCCCGGACTGGGAATCGAACCCCGGACCTCTTGGATAGTAGCCAACTGCCCTACCAGATGAGCCACCGCTCCTCCTTATTAATATATATATACACTATAATACACTATGTACATGTAGGGTCTGGTGGCTGCTCACTGGGTGGACTGAAGGGACCTAAAATAAGCTTTCTTTAGATCCTCCAGCTCTGACTCATTATAATCCCTACTTTCTGCTTGGCCCTCTCTTGTTTTGGCAATCAGGAGAGCTTCGACAGTCTCATTGTTTAGGCGGCTCCGGAACTCCGTTTGATTCTTCCGAACATGTGAGAAGATCCTCTCACAATGGGCAGAGGAGTGAGGAATCGTCATAATGTTAAGCATCACCCTGGACAGATTTGGAAGAATAATCTGTCCATCCTCTCTGAGCTGACCAATAGCAACCCAAGTGGAGTCCAGCCTTTCCTGAATGCACGACTGTATGTTGAGGCACTGATATTGGGCAAACTCCAGCTTGATGGAAGCAACACTTGTTGCATGGGGTATAAGCACTGGAAAACGCTTTAAAAAATATTCCAGTGATGCCAGTTTAGCATGCAATTGTTGTTTTGGGTCTAGAATTGTGGCATGCTGGAGCAGCTCATCATTATATGGTAGTTTCTCCAGGATGTATTTTATAGAGGTCATGTAGAACTGTTTTACCTTGGAGTAAAACTCTTTGAGGCGTTCTTCCCGCAGACAAACCTCCTCTTTTCTGGCTATGAACTCAGATGCCATCTGGCCCAGAAGTAGCTCCGAGTCATCCCTTAAGTTTGATTCTGCTTGGAAATCCACTTCTGCTGGCAGCTTGCCCTGAATGGCTGTTGGTTTTACAAACCTCAACTGGAGAGATTTCAGCAGCTTCTCCAGGCGTCTGTGGAGAATGTGCATTTTTGGGGCCTCACTCTGTAGTTCAGTGTTAATTTCATCAAAAGGTTGTAATGCTTCCACAAGGAACATACAGGTGAGGCGGTTCGTAGGAGAGCTGAAAATTTTTCGAAGTTTTCCAACCTTTTCTTTCTCAGCAGAGGAGCTGGCGCTTTTTTCTTGAGCTTTGAAAAAATCCAGGAGGGGCTCCCAATTCTCCAGTAGCCTAGGCAAACATCTCCTAATACTGAGCCACCTAGTGCTAACATGTTTAAGGATTTTGTTATCCTTTAGTTCATGCAACACCTGAAAAGCCTTGAAGGCAGCCAAGCGCTTGCTACTTTTATCAAGGTAGTAATACGTATCAATAAGCAGCTGGTCCACATTCAGAGGAAGACATGCCGCAGCTGAGGAAAAAATGTAAATAATTTTACTTGAATTCCAAAGATCCCAGTACTAATCTGCAAAAGCCTGAAATAACAAAAAAAGTCTTTACACTAATAAACAAAATGTAATGCCATCAAATTTTAATAATTATAAACACAGCTAAAAACCTGCTGAAAAAATGCAAACTGTATAGCTCAGTACTTAGTAATACTCAAAAATATGCAGCTCACCTAGTTGCAAGTACATTAACATCTCAACACAGGCTAAGGATCACCATTCATCAAGTTAATAGAACCAGTTAGAGTGTTAGCCTACAGCAATATTGTTTATTGAGACTCACAGCATTTCTGTATAGAAAATAAGGTTGAATTACCTTTTTCTGCTGCAATGTGGATGAGATGACAGACACAACCGGACATGTACAGTGATGGGTGTTTCCTTGACATAAAGCCATAGACACCTTTGCCCTTGCCCACCATCACAGGAGCATTGTCAGCCCCAAGTGCAAGACAGTTAGTCCATGGGATTCCATGAGCAGTGAGCTCAGCCTCCATGAGGCTGAAGATGTTTTCTCCTGAAATATTTGCATTTGATAGTTTGCAGGTTTAGTAATGCAATGGCAATTATTGATTTGGCAAGACTTCCAAATATGCACATAAGAAAGGAAAGTCTGTAGAGATCGCTTATCAACTTTTCACATCACAGTATTAAATCATCATTCATGTAAAAGTCTTTCTTTGCATATTATGATGTTAAATTCTCCAAATTTAATGTCCTTATATGCTTTTGTGTCTGATAGAAAATATTTCAATATATATTTTTTTTCATTTTTTAAATTAGACTTAGTAACCTTTTTCAATGTTGTCATCAAATAGCAGCCTCCTTTGATTATAAGGAGGCTTAATGCTATAATAAAGATTTAGTTCCGATCAACATAGCTTGGAATAGATGCTTTAGACCCTTGCTTGAAGGAAGAGGTAATAATATGGTAGAAATAGGGCCTGCAATACGGGACGAGGTATATCTTGGCACAAACAAATAAAAAAGCACCCCCTCCTTCACACACACACATCTTTTCAAACAAAAATAATAGGCATCGTTTTATGTTTTAACCAATTGGCTAAGGACAAATTGGCCTTTTATTATCGTCTATCTAAATTAGATATCTAAATCCACAAAGCCATTGGGTTCTAAACTAGACCTATTTTTAAAAAATTGGAATAACTGCACTAAGAAAAGGACCTACCTGTCGCTGATCCTTCACAAACAGGGATTGACAGGATCTCTGACGTCACTAAGTGAGACTCTGGATTGAAAGATCGAATGATGATTGGGAAGAGTTTCTTGCTTCCAGCATCATTGCTCCCATCGGTGGAAAGAGTGAAAGGGGCTGCTTTCATCCTAGCAGCAAGGTGAAGTGTAGATTTTGCCGCTATTTCTTTCACAATGGCAGTTCCTTTTGAGCGCCCACATTGAAATTGCTTTGCAATATTGGAATCTTTAAACATAGTTTTAAATGCTCTCGTAAATTTGTCCATAGAAGCCATTGGCAGGTTCAATTCCGTTATTAAGTCCACCAGCATGACCTCGGCACGAATCACGTCATGATTTGGCTTTGATTTTTCTGATGATTGTACGAAGAAACTGTTTATTTTTGACGTCCCGCTCTCTTGTTTCATCCGATCAGAATGTTTAATTCCGGCAATGTGACGCACGATGTCGTTTTTACCGCCAGATTTTATACTAAACTCACTATTACAGACTTCACAGAAAGCACATGTTTCTGTCTTTCCCATCTGTATAACACGGAATTCCTCTGTGTACTCTTTTCGAAAACACTGCTGTCTTCTTTTAGAAACTGGAACCTCAGTGTCGGCCGGTTTTCTCCTCCATCCCCCCCCCGTGCTCGCAACATGCAAACTTGATCCATGCCCAGTGATTGGCACAGGGCAGAAGGGAGAACAATGCTAACAGCGTTATGAGTGGGCTATAATGTATTGTAATAGGAACACACATAGGCACACACAGATTTGGGTTTACAACTTTGTTGCATTGTAGTGACTAATTCGCGTTTCGTCGGCACAAACCTTGACTTGGCTTAGGCCTTTGGAGCACAGTCAGAATTTTTTTTTTTTTTTTTTTTATGTCAAGGCGAAATTCCGGATTGTGAGATAAAAATGCGGATTTCCGGAACGCGGGTCATTTTGAGGCGAAAATCCGGAATGAATCCGGAATTTCCGGAACGGTAGGCATGTCTGATATGTAGAAAAGGCAAAACTAATGCCTACGTAATGCTAAATGAAAAAAAAATAAAAAAGGATGAAAATCCCTAAGCTTTCCAATCTTTCACATTACATGAAGATGAATCGCCAGTAGATCTAACACATAAAGCTGCAACATATAAGACAGGTAACAAAAGTGTTAAACCACAACATGGCATAAGGTCAAAATTTTGCTTAAGTATGTGCTCTGCCTAATTGAAAGACCACAAAATGAAATGACTTAAAACATAAAAAGAAATTACAAAATAATAGGCAAAAAATAAAAAATTAATAGCCTAAAAACAAAAACAAAAACAAAACAAAACAAAAAAAACTAAAGAATTTCATGAAGTTAAGCCCAACAAGTTGTGAAGAAAAAAATTTAAATATACATCATCTCGAAGCAGTGTATCCAGAAAATCTTTATCATCTTGGTTGCCACGCTGTCTCATCGAAGCCTTGATGACTGTTGAGGACCCACCAGTTTGCCGCTCTCCTCCTCCACCTCCACCTCCACCCCCACTCACACTTCCACGGCTCCAACCTTTGGAATAAACCAACAACTTAATATTCATGTCTTTCATTGCACAGCAACAAATACTCATTCTCTATTGAGAGTGGGGACTTGCAGGGAGTACACAACTTTATAAACTAATTTAAGGCTTTTAAAGAGGGTTTTAAATACTCTGACAGGCCATGCAGTTTTATAAAAATCCAACTTATAAAAAACCTGGTATGGCCAATCTTACACCTTCTTTTTTTTATAGATAAAGTGGTAGGCTGAAATGTGAATGCTATAAAGAAGTTATCAGTAACCTTAATAGTGGGAATAACCTAAAATTTGCATATCTACCTTTCACTTCAAAACTTATTCTTACCACCATTGAATCATTCACCCATTAACTCACAAAATTCTGAATGCCATTTTTAATTTTAAGTTATCTGCGAGTTTCCTGGATTTGTATTACATAATTCTTTTTTTCTTTTTTTTCCCCAGCAAGGCAGTCTATCACTCTCTCGGCATATACATTTCTTTGAGTAAGGCTTTCATTACGCTGAACATTTTTAACAAGTGAAACAATTTTAAACTTCTTTCTGGGGCTTGTAATTGTAAAAAATTGGATACTGTTGATTCACAGCCAACATATTGGATCTTTAGCTTTTTAAAAAAAACCAAACATTTAAAAGAAAAAAAAATTAGATTTACTTTTTTCTCCTAAGTTTTATATTGTCATCCAACTCAGGAATGCATGATCACAGTATATTATCACGAGATATTTTTGTTGTGTCCACATGGAACATGTCTGGGACTGAGATGTAGGTGTAGAGGTATTTTAAAATATATCTTTTGCTAATTCAAAATAATATCAAGCATTACCAAATCATCTAACCACTCAACAAAAATCTTTCTGAAAGGGTTAAAATTATCATTATTACTGCTGAAGTACTTCAGTAGTCAAAATCTGATAATTCAAATTTCTGATAAGGAAAAGTTCTCAAAATGTTGGAATTTTTTCTTCTCTTTGGTTTTGTTAGTTTTGATCTCAAATCCAAATTGAATAGAAAAAAATTCTCTTAATTTGAAGCCGAAACCACTGTGAATGCATTTAATTCATTTTACCCTGTCTTCCTATGATTTTCTTTCCATACATCAAACTAACAATTGCAAAACAAAGAAATACAAAGCCTAGTCTATAGAGACCAAGCTGAAGGTTTTGGATGAAGTAGATAACACAGGATGACCCACTGAAAAAGTAAATCATTGAAAAGGCCCTCCATCTAGATTATATGACTCTCTAAAATTAAAAAAAAAAATTTTATTTCAAATCCACTTAAATTGAGTTATTGGTCAATTCCCATGCGATTTGAACTAGGAGGTTCCCAATGTATTTCATTTCAAGATGATATACTTTATTTTTCAAAATAAAGTTTAGAAGAGTTGTATTGACAATTTCATATCAGTTCAAAAGGTCTTCTCGGTGATGCAGTGTTTTGAGGATTGTAAATATTGTCTGAATATATACAATTTTCATTATGTTAAGAGTTAAAAAGAGATGCTGCCTTATCTTTCATGCACTTCTGAAAAAAAAAACTTTCTCTTTGTAAAAAAGTAAAAAAATGAAAATAAGCAAACTACACTTTAATTATACAGGTCTGTAATACTCCTCATTCACATGGCCTATTAGGAGCAAACATAATATGACTGAAAAGGAGGGCGCAGTAAGTTGATGGCTTTTTTGCATAAAACCAGTTACCTGAGGAAGATTCACCCATTGGTCCATGGGCAAACTCAGAGTGGAGTTGTATGGTCCTATCTTCTCCTCGCCCTTTGCCTCTACCCCGCTCATTTCTACCACGACCTCTTCCAAGAGCCCCCTTCGCCTCATTGGTAGATTCCGGTCCCTCCAATGAGCTACCTTTTAAGGTCCTTGATAGAGAAAAAAATTATATAAGTATCATGATTCTGCATAAACAGGGTACTCATACCTCATTCATCATTTTTACAGTCAGTGTGATATTTTTTAATACTTTACAACAGAATCGAAACAAATAAAGCAATGAGTTTTAAACATAAAGCATACAAATTAACAACAAGGATAGTACCTTAAAAATAGTCTAAGCTGAATTGATTTCTAAAGGTTGGCTTTTTCTTTTGCATGAAGACAAATATGTTCTGTACTGAAACTTTCCTTTGATTTTGATCATTATGGAAAAGTAAGGTATGCCTAAAATTTCAAATATATCTCTTAACAGTACTGTACCCATCACAATGTCTCAATAAAGGATTTTTTTTCGTAATCACCCAATAAAATAAAATAGCCAATTATTTTCGTAACTTTTATTTAAATGCATTTTTGACATACAAGCATGAAACAATAAAAGTTAAAAGATACTAGAATAGAAATGTTCTTGAAAGAGTATAGAAATCTCATCTTTTTTTAGCCCCCTGACAAAGCACATAAGGGTGGAAAAGCTAGAGAGCTGGGGCAGTACAAATAATTCCAGGCAACATGGCCAGGTATATTTAGAAATCATATTTAAAAACCATTGAAAATATTTCAGACCTTCAAAAGAATTAAAAAAAAATACAGTAGGCTTAATTAAGTGGATTTTGTTCCATTGTAGAGATAATTGAGGGAACTGAACTGGATTTAGAACCACATGGGTTTTATACATGCTTTTTAAAAATAGATTTGGTTTCTTTCTGAGCCATCATGAGATCCTCTATTGAGGGCAAAAATGATAAAATAGTTCACAACAACAAAAACAAGCAAAAAACAAAACAAAGAACAAAATAAAAAAACAAGCAGAACTTACTCATTTGAGCCGTGGGTTTTCTTTGATACATTGAGATTAGGAGTGAACTTTTTCCTTTGAATGCCACCTAGTGTTAAGTCTCTTTGACCTCTGACTGAGGGCAGTCTTGAAAAAGATGAAAAAGATAAATAAAGGGAAAGATATTATTTAGAGCCACTGAAGCTATACAGTTAAAATTTCTTGATACGTTAAGATTTTAACAATAAAACCAAATGTAAAAATATTGAGATAAAGCAACATCTCTATTGCAAAAACTTTAATTATCTTATAAAAGAGATATGCAACATGTTAAATTTTGTTTTTTATGATTTCTAAGATTTTGGGCTTTGAACTGATATATTTGGTGTCTTGCAAAATTTTAAAAATAAATTCTGGTAAAAATAAGAAGAAAAAGGTAAAATATGTGACAAATAAGATCTATTTAAAAAAAACAAAAAAAAATTAAAGTTCCACTGTGTGCTTGGGAGCTTTAAAAAATAATATGACATCTAGCATTCTGCATTCATATGTAATATATAGTGTCTATTATCCCAAAAATATCATAAATTTGTAATTTGGATAATTTTGCTAAATTTTATGACAGGTTCACACATGTCCTCTTCAAGCACAAGACCTTGAGTTGATGTATCCAACCATGTCTCTATGTTTTGACAATTGTCTCTTTACTCAAGGGCTTTCAGGATCTTACATTACCCAAAAGTTTCTCATTCCCATAAATAAGCACTTTATTTTGCTTTCTTGTTTCATATAAAACCATGATACTAAATTCATGTATAGACCAAGGGAAAGCAGTTTTAGAAACTACATATACAGTCGACTTCACTTGAGTCGACTTCGTGTGACTCGATTTTCTTTTGAGTCGATTGTAATTTCTCGGAACGGTCCCCTTTATAGTAGTTTTATTGTAAAGAGAAAGCTGATGAGTCGATGTCGACTTAGCCGTTCTGACGGTCAAGTGGATCCTCTTTCTTTGCTCCCCCTCCCTTTGTGTTTGCTAGTTCTCAGTGGATAAGTCGATCTTCCATCCAGAAACTAGATCTGGATCTAGTTTAAAGAATAAAAAATCTTGCGTGTGCTAATACTGCTATCATTAATCTGTAGCAACGGGCGATCATAAAACATGGCCTGCCAGACTTGACTGTTACCCGTATAATAAGCCTTGAGAACCTTAGGAGACATGAAACAACTCGAGTGTTACGGGCAACGGTTACTTACAGTCGAAACTACCCAACCGACATTACCCCTTACCCACATTTCCGCACAGCGGCCCTAGGCGGAGGCTGTGTTTACTCGCCAGTCATCACTCTGTCTTGGATAACATTTACAATCGAGCCTACACAGACAATGCCTGCCTCTGT
>BLXT01000588.1:5422121-5439543 GCA_019648995.1 Plakobranchus ocellatus | reverse complement strand
AATGGATGAGTGGATGTATGGATAAGTCGATGTTGATTTTAATCCCCCAAAGACATCGACTTATCAGTAGTCAACTGTATTTATGTTCCCTAGAGTTTCACTGAACCTTTTGATGATGAAAACTATAGTGATATGTTATTGTGCAACAAAATGCAAGCATTTAAAGAAAAAAGAAGAAAAATTTGTTTGCAATCCCAGTTTTCATAATTTTATTTTGCAAAATGTAATTCATGAAAACTTGTTTCAAGAACATCATTCAACAGATCTTGTGACTTGTCCCATCGCCTATCACGCTTTTTATTTTTCTTTAAAAAAAAAACTTCTTCATATAACTTCCTGTATGTTACATTTTTCATCTATCTTATACTTGCTTTAAGTATGAGAAGATAGATGCAGATCATGGAAAAAAAATTTGGTTGAACAATGTTTTAAATTATTAAAGCTCTAGTTTAATAGCTGCCTTATCATTCTTTCCACTTTTGTGGCTTCTTAACTGCCCTGTGATCAAAAGAATTTTAATTCAGAGAATTTTTTTTGGTAGTCTGTCCCAGATTACTATATGCTTGGTATAGCGATTTATAATTATCAAGCAATTAAGAGCCGAAAACTGCGCCGATACAAGCAAGGAATATTACATTGGCCGGCAACAGGTGATTCTTAAGTTTGCTTTGGCCTGCAACTATGGTTACTGCCAACATAAGTATTACACTTTCTTCATGCGATCCAAAAACAATGCAAATTGCTTTAGAATAACATTTAGACAAAGACTAAAATATCTAGATAAAAATTTGATTGAAATCAATTTCATTAAAATTGTTATCTTAGGAATGCTAGAGATTAGATATTTATAAACACTGAAATATGAATTTGGATATAATTAAGTCTGGAGATCCCAAAACGTTTCTAGTCATTACAAAGTATAACAAACAATCTAATCTAACTGGGCCTCAAAGGATATTTTTTGATTGGCAAGTATCCTGGCCACAACCAGCAAACTTGCAGCCATGAAACTGGCTTATTATGGGCCATTTTGTAAAATGGAAAAATTAACATAGCTGTGAATGCCATGTAATGCACGTAACATTTAAAGCATGTTACTTTCCTTATTTAATAACAACTGAATCTTTATTCTCCAAAGTCTGACATTTTCTACAAATGCCTATACACGATTCATTAAAATCAAGAAAATGGCTTGAACTTCACACACTTGTCATTTTTGGGGTGTTGAAATTTGTAAAGTTACATGTGTTACACAATTTTTTGACAAGTGTTACACCAATAAATGTATGTATTATATACATTATTTAGCTCACAAAACATTTACATCTGATGATCAAAAATAAAGTTACTTTAAGAGCCTACAGGAACTGGGCAGACTAATTTTCTTAAGATTTTTTTTGCTTACAAAAAATTTGATTGTTTTGTGTGTCCATCTCCTGAAAACCTTTCTCATGACAGTCTTGTACACTTCCACCCACTCCAAAACTTCTCATTCTCCCAGCATTAACTTCTTCAAAGTGTTTTTCAAGGGGAGGTGGGTAGGCAGTTGATCATAGCTTTGAAATAGACTTGAATTGACCTAATCCCCTTTTTGTTGATGGCGGTAGTGCCAAGCTCTGCACGTCAATCTTCAATTCCTTCTGTTGTTCCTCTTTCTTAACTTGTCAACATGTGACAACATGCTCTACTGTCTTCTTTCTGTATTCTTAAAGCTCACTAGGTGACATGTAACTCTGACCTTCTTCATAGTAGCCTCCATCCCCTTGTTTACTTTCTTAGGTTTTGTAAATATAAAGCGAACAGAAAAAGACAAGCTCAAGCATGGCTGGAATTTTGATAAGAGAGCAAATAGCATATTTACTAATACAATGAGACCAGATCTCAAAGGCATGAATAGAATAGAACAATATGTTCTGTGCTGTAAATTTGGGAAAGCCAAAAATTTATTTTGAAAAATGATAATGCCTTTGTCACTTAATATAAAGAGAAGAAGTCTAAATCTATAGGTAATCAATTCAGGTTTTGGATCATGAATTATGATATGAAATACTGAAACCAGATAGCTTAAAATGAGATCTAATTTACAGGTTTGGTGTCACAAGATTTTTAAATTTAAAAGTTTTTCAAAAAAAAATTTTTTTAAATGAAATTATCTTTCTCTGTGGGATTTGAACAATCATCCATGCTGATAGCATTTTCAGCATCTTATTTTTGTAAAAGAAATGGACCCCCAAAAAAATCTGGACGGGAAACCTAAATAAACTATTCTGGATCTGAAGATGTAACACAGGCAACAAAAAAAATGTAACACACGTAACACACATTTTACTATTTTATTTCAAAACAGGATGTTTTTTTACAATTAAATTTACTTTGTTCATACTGAGTGATCATTTGTACAAGTTATAGAGGAAGCTAGATATTGTTTGGCTTCAAACTTTGAAGAAATTGATGAAAGAATGATTTAAATTAGATTGCTTGATTTTCCTCATCCTCAAACACTTTGTTCATGTTAGCTGTAATACTAGAGGTCTTATTTATGTAGAGTAATCATTTTTGTTCACAAATATATATAAACTATGTAGGAAACTCCTTATTTGATGTGTCAGTTACATTAAAAAGCTTTCAGTGTTCTTCAGGTGTAACACACATAACATGGAATGGCCCTTATGTTCTTTGCAAAACTTGACACACAACTTCGTTTTTTTTCATGAAAAGATCTTAAAAGAAACATCACCTTGAGCCTCTCCCTAAAGGAGTGCCAGTGCGGTTGACAAGACCTCGGGGAATATCTTGATTAGATTCACTTCTTCCTGAAGCCATGTCAAGGCTGAAAACAAGGTGTGAAAGTTAATGTTGCATTAAAAAAAATAAGTTTGAGGCTTAATGCTTGGACTGTGTTGAGATGGTGGATACATTAGAGGTTAGCATAGTTGCAGAAAGAGAGAGAGAGAGAGAGAGAGAGAGAGAGAGAGAGAGAGAGAGAGAGAGACAGACAGACAGAGAGAGACAGATGATTGCAAGCAGAGTTATATTTGGTAGGGAATTCACTGTACTGCCTTGTGCAATGGAGAATTAAGTTTCAGAAATGTCCCACCCCTTGTTTTAGTCAATAAAACTAAATTTTAAAATATACAACCCCTAAAAAAAATTTGCAGATCTTTTTCATATTATTTTCAATACTATAATATAATAATATTTACTCAAGGGATCTTTTCAGTTAAATACAGTAGACCACACCTAAACCGAAAAAGGCTAAACCAAAAAGAAATTGAAGAGCTTTCCGTTTTTTCTCTTATTCTTTCTTATTAAACATGCGGTAAACCGAAAGCGTTGGCTGCCAAACTATTGCTAAAGGGAAATAAAATCTACCGGGAAAGCCCAGTCACTGTCCTACCGACACATGAAAAAAAGACTTTTTTTTTTTTTTTTAAACACACCTTGCCCTTCCCTTTCTTTCTCGCATTACTCCACACAAACCCATTACTGTAAGTTACCGGTACCTCACACTACAGATGGCCAGGTCCGATGTCTGGCTAGGTCTAGGTCTAGTGCACACACCTGCCCATCCCTTCTCTTCCACCACCCAGTTACGCAGCGGGACCATGCCAGGCACTCCCTACATGACATCTAGGTCCAGTCAGCGCTAAGCTAAGCAAACACTGTTGCATCACAGCCAATAATAAAGCCACCTGTCTTGCTGAGAACTTCAGTACCGGGAAACTTAGGTGATTATTAAATTGTAAAACTAGAGACTTCAGGACCAGAAATCTTACTTAGGCGATTTGAAGTTGTGGGAGCTCTATTATTCTACATCGATAACAGGCGCAATAACCTCTTTATTGAAAAGGAAAGAGAAGGAGATAAAGAAATGGATAAGAAAGAGAGAAAGATTCGTGGATAAGTGTGTTCATTCACATTGTGGTGTGACAATGGGTGGGATTGATTTAACTTAATATTTCGGATGATGGTTACTCTCCTTTTAATCTTACTTATTTAATGCACAATGCTTAAACCAAAATAGAAATCATATTCCCTAGAATTTCGGTTTAAACGTGTTCTACTGTATATCCAATTTGTAGTCCTGCAAGCGAGATTTACTTAAAAGACAAGGAAAATATTAGTTACCAGTGAAACAAAAAAATTAAAACTTTAACAATGTCAATTTCAGTGTCAATACAATACAAAAGTGTCAAGAAAAAAAAGTTGGACCATATCAGTTGATTTTAGCCCTATATAAGATGATTTACAGCCCTGATTAGAAACATTTCTACTCTTTCCTGATGCCAGGGAAAAAAATTTATTTTTAACAATTAAATGATCATTAAAAAAAAGCACTGGGCAGGACATGACATATCAATCCATCTGCCTTTCATGAATAGAGACAAACTTAATGTGAAATACTAGAATCACGTACTTCTCTTCAACAGTATTATCAACTAAGCTATAAGATCTGGGGAACCAACACATTTACAATGTGTCATTGTCACCGACATTTTGCTTAAATAACATATGAATTGTCAGCTGATAGGGCAAAAGCATCAATGGAAAAATTGGGTAAAATTCATTCTGAAAAGAAGCCATTATCATGATAATCTATATCAAACAATCAAATACTGCCTTATTGCATCAAACATTAAGAAAGCTTTTCACACTATAAGGTTTAGAATTAAAACAACCATACAACACTTTCTATACTCTCTACCATTAACTCATTTTGCAGAATTTCTAAAACTGTGCTAAGCTATTAAACAAATTTGCATTAAAAAATTTGAAGTGATTCTAAGTCCCATGTATTTGGATAAAAGGACAAGCAGCAAATAAGGCCGCATTCGCACAGGACTTCGGGCAAAATGAGGATACAAAACAAGAAACACCTTGCAATCAAATTGCTGCTGTTAAGAAAACATTTTTTAAAAATGAGAAATGCTAATCTCTGAAAAATATGTCATTTGAAGGTTACCATGTTACTCACATTAGTTCTGTCAAGGGATTGTTTTGAGTAATAAAATTGTTTCAAAGAAGTCTTGCATTATGATCAAGAAGCAAATAGGATTAAAAAGTGGGTGATATTATCAAGGGGACTTGCATGAATCTCATCTCATATTTCTTATAACTATACTTCAGTAAACAAAATGGACTTGTGTATAGAAGATGCACTGATAGCATTTGTTCTATTACAAAACCCAGTAAAGGACAAAGCACAAGTTATGGTCTGTAGAGCATTTTTTCTCTTGAAATACAAAATAAGCTATAACAAATCTATCTGGCATTGCAGTTTAACGCGGCCGCATTTTTTTACTTTCCCGCACTTTTTCCGCATTTTTTCTCATTTCTCTACGTAATTTTTATAGCGATCAAAATCAGATTTTTAAAGGTTTTAAAAAATAATTTCTTCATTTTTCGACATACTGGCTTTGCCAAGCTGGCACTTTTTGCTCTAAAGACCAGATATATGGTACCCAAATCCTCCGTCAGCGGCGCCGAAGCCTAGATTTTCATTGAAAATTCCTCTTTCAATTAATTTTTTTTTTTTTTGCATAAATTGCATGTGAAAATAAAGATATATTCTTTGTGCACACGTAAGGCTTTTTTTTGGTTTTAGTCTGTCGATTGCTACTATTTTTTCGTTTTTATTTTTTTAATTTAACCCCCGCAATGTGAGTTAGAGCGACCGCGAGCAAAAAAGGTCGACCCTTCGCCCCTCTCTACCCCCCCCTGCTCGGTTTTCTTTAGCGCCATGCTTTGAGCTGACCCATTTTTAGTTGGGTTGAAAGCTCAAGAAAGGAGGCTTTTTTTTTTCGTATACCTTTCATTTTCTTCATTAGGGTATAGGCTACTGCGATTCCCTTTTCCTTTCTATTTTTCGTAGACATCGGAAGATTTTGTTGAAAAAAAAAACACGGTTAAGTTATGATCAAGAAAGCCATCCATTATCTATAATCAGAAATGAAATTAATCAGTCTCTATAGGCTATATATTTGTTTAATCCAGTAGTCTTTGATTATCTACTCCTCTTTGGCCTAGGCCTGGTCAGAGCGGAATGCTAGGTAGTAGCATCTTAATATTTGTTTGAAGATTGGGTGTTTTGGACTTGCAGAAAGAAAGTGGATGGATCTGAAACACTGTAACATTTTTATAACTTAACTTTATACGAGAAAGTAGAAATTAATATGAATAGTTTGCCTTAAACGACGGATTTTTATGTGCTGCGTGAGCTAGAGATCTAAACACCCCATGCGGAAAGGGCGATCACTTAAAACAGGAATATGCCAACTTTTTAGTGTGTGTTGTAGGGAAAAAAAGAAACGTTCAAATGAAGGTTAAAAAGCTTAAAAGAATAGTTCAGTTGGAAGTTTATCTTCATTGTCTTTTTTTTTTAATATTTGTATTTTTTTTTAGGCTTTAATTTTTCTTTAAAAATTGGTCGCGTGAACTTGCTAAACGCCTTACGTTTTAAGTAGCAGTTTGACTTGGTCTCTTGGGGGAAATGGGGGTCAAGCCTTTTTTTACTCTATGTAATCACAGATAATGGGATGAAAGCTATGATTAGAAATGGTTACTTACAAGCCATTATAAAAACGTTTTTTCGTATTTTTAAATTGTTTTTGACACTAGCTAATCATGTAAATATTTACTATGCCGTTAAAGTAAAAAAGATTGGTTTCTGGTGAGTAAATTTATTGAATGACCGAAGCTGATCACCTTTGATTTTTTTTACTGCCAGTAGGCCTAATTGCTTGCATGAGAAAAAAAAAAAGAAAAAAAGAATAAAATCTCAGCCTAACCTTTCCTACTGGTATTGTGTACATCTAATTCAAATTCTGTGTCAGAGTAATATTAATCAATAAATTTGTCTTTTGTGTACCAATACACAACATAATTTTTCATACATGAAGCTTTGAATGAGATTGGCTTGTCCTTTTTTCTCATTGGAGGAAGAGAACAGAAGATTTTGCGAACAATTGTAATAATGACAATGACATATTTTTTTATGACGAGAACTTCAAAGTATTAACGACCTGCTCATTGAACAATAAATAATTAAATATTAGCTGCACATGGAAATGTGATGATAAATAAGGATAACAAAATCAGTGCTTTTAACAGTAAACAGTCTAATCTCAAACAGTGTAAAAATGTAAAAAATGTTTAAGAGTTGAAGCTCATGTTTAAAACTGTTACCGTATTAATGCAGGACTAGGAGGAAGGGAATAAACTTAGCAATCATAATAACATCTAAAAAAAAAAAAGTTTTTAATCTTTGCAGGCCCACTTACTTTTGATTATCCTTCAATTTAATGATTGCAAATTACTTTGGAGAAGTTCATACATTACATTTACATTTAGCTCTTTTTTGCTATTTTTTTTTAAATTTTATTTCAAAAACTTACCGGTTCACTGGTATTCATGTTGCATTCACGATTTACGCCTCAATAAATAACACAATTTTTGTTGCAATTGCATGAATTTCTTGCATGTTTGTCTTATTGTTGTTGCATTTTTTTTGGCATTTTTGGGGAAAATTTTTGGCATTTTTTGAGGTTTTAATTGGCATATTTCCGCGATGCCAGATCTATTGATCTTAGATTGAAGAAAAAAATGAAACTATTTTTCAATATTTTAAGGACTGGTTATAAGAGTGTGCCTGGCAAATAAAATAATGATGAACTTGGCTAGAGAGTCTGAAGTTTCCGCTTTTCTTTTAAAGGCATAGATGAGGCTGTGGGAAGATATGGTTCATGATTTGGCCTTAGAAACAGTTCTATATAAAATGAAAAAATATTCCAACCAATCAACCTGGCTACTAGATTCTATTCATTTCGCAAGAATATTTTAATTTACTATATTTTGTTTTGCCTAAAATAGCAAGTTTGTCTTAATATCTTAACATCACTGACAAAACTTTGTCCACCATCACAACCAGAGGTCCAGTCTAATAAGATTTACAACAAAACAAAGCATTATGTTTTGAGTTAAAAAAAATAGGCCAGTTTTATTTAAAATTGACAGTTTCTTAAATAAAAAAGAAATGTTGTCCTTTCATCATGAACAATAGACAAATGATTGTGATGAAATTGGCTGTCGTAAGTTGAGTCTAGATCTAAACTCAGGGTGGCTGATCTTTTCGTCTAGCCTTGTTCACTTGTAATATTTGGTTAACAAATACTATTATTATTATTTTAGCTTTCTTGTAAGCGTTTTTAGATCTAGGGATTTCTAGAAAGTTCTTGAAAGTGTGAAAACATTGTTTAATTTTGATTGCATTTTAGAGATGAGATAGGCTTTTGACGTTTACATGTTGAGGAGCGAATAAATGACAGAATATTTGATCATTCAATATTTTTAGCTAACCTTGATTAAGTAAGTCGCTTACATTCTAAATTTTTCTGGCATGGTTGTTTGTGTAACATTGACTAAATCTAGGAATTATTCAAGTGTATGCACCAACATCTAACAGTGAAGGTGCAAAAGTAGAAATAGTAAATTTCAGAAAAAAATGTTATGAAATTACGTAAGGCAAAAAAGTTAATCCTAAATTCCAAATGGACTTACTAAACACTTATAAAAAAGTAAGAGACAAAATTGCTATAGGTGTGCAAAAAAACATGAGACTCTAAACAACATCAAAGCAGAAGAACTAAGGTCAAAAATGAAAAATTCACTTAATGAAGGAGAACAGTGATTTCTAATCCATCAAAAGAGGTGTGAGGCACGAATAAAATCATGTCACATGATCTTTTTAATCTCTAGGCCTATAGTCACTAGTGACATACTTCTCAAAAGGAATCCTGATATTTCAGGCTTAAAAATAAATGGAGAGAATCTTAATAATGTCAGGTATGCTGATAATACAGTTTCACAGCAGATTCTGGGCAAACAACTTAAAAAACATTCAAGGTACTGTAGTTTTAGAGAGCGCAAAAATGGGTCTGTTTTTGAATGTAAGGCACTAGTGGAGGATTACGGTCCCTATTAGTTGTCCACCTACAGTAGACCGTGATTTTGATTATTTGGAGCCAATGGATGGGCAAACTATTATTATCTCGATATTTGTCTTTTCATATGATATAGTGTTTCTTAAAGCGGCTGGCTCTGTTTCTACGGAAATTTGAAAAATTTTTATTCTCATACCATCAGCTACTGCAGCTACTGACAAAATGATGAAGGCAATATTTTAGATCTAGATCTAGAGTTAATATTTAGATCTAGACCCTGGTGACATTTGTCGTCCACCCACTGACGTCAAATTATCGAAATGGCCGACTACTTCAAGTAGACAAGGTAGGGACTGTAGTGCTCCACCAGTGCCGAATGTAAAGGAAATGGAATGTATGGTCATTTCAAAGAAATCCTCTAACCCCGAGCGAGGGCAATCTCGTTAGCAATGGCGAACATATCAAACAAGTTACAAAATTCAAACATCTAGATCTAATTAGATCTAGGCCTACCTGATAACATTCTTTTTAAGCCATTGAACTGTAAAATAAGGCCTATAGATCTCTATCTAAGATTCTAGTGTTGGGTGGTTTGAGAAGAATCTAAAATCTGCAATTTAATTGGAGGCTCACTTTAGTTAGTGTTTTGTTAATTTTAACAATAGGAAAGAGTTTTGCGAAAAAAAAAAAAGGTAGGCCAATGCCAAAAAAAAAAAGTTTATCCTTTTCTATCGCATGTTGAGAAGCCTTATAAATTTCGAGAAACTGATTCTCTACCACAAATTATGGCCACTGTGCGTGTCATCTAATTCATTACTTTGAAAACAAGATGGATTGTATTAAGCAAAATAGTGATGATGGTACTGGTAAGCTGTTAATTCTGGTGTCAGGAGGCCTCAGTTCTAGTTTCGTTTTTTAAATGACTATGCGGACATAACTCTTAACTATTTATCAACCGGAAAATGAAAGACAAGGTAACATTCTAGGGGGGAGAACTTTAGTTTGTTTTCATTGGAGATTCCAATTTCTGCTTCAGTTTGATCACATAGTCATAGGTAAAGTATTTATGTTGTAACTTGTATTTCCTACCTAAACAAAGACCGCTCATTCATAGTTTTATTCAGGCTTCAGACTTAATATTGATTAACAAGAGTCCGCAGGCAATGAAATATGGATCCTGTAATTCAATCCTAGGACAGAATAGCCAGACCAGGTGGTAGAAAACAGATATCTGCTTCATCGAAAACACGTTTAGACTTGATTTTCTTATAAATATTTAGATCTAGAACTGGATCAAGCTCTCTCGATCTTTTATAAATCGACATCGAGTTTTAAATATAAATTTTGTGTCCGCAGGCAATGAAATACGGATTCCGTAATTCAATCATAGGACAGAATAGCCAGACTAGGTGGTAGGAAACAGATATCTAGGCCTACTTCATCGAAAACACGTTTGGACTTGATTTTCTTGTATTTAGATCTAGATCTGGATCAAACTCTCTCGATCTCTTATCGGCATTGAGTTTTACAATAAATTTTGTGTGCATTGTATATATTTGGTCAGTAGAGACTAATTGTAAGATTTCCTTGTTTCGTGCATCAAATGACAAAAGTGCATTCCATGTTACATGTGTCACTATTTTTGTCTAATTTTAGCACAAACAAGTTGCTATCCTTTTCAAATTTTAGGTGTCTCTCATATACTCAGAACTTGCATTTTTTTTAAGTAGGTTGACTCAATTAGAAATCTATGCATGTTGTACCTTCCTTTATATTGATGGATCAAATGAGTTGTAGAGATTTCAGATAAATCTATAGGTTTCACATCCTCAAATCAATCACATTAGTTCTGAAATGTTATGTCTGATATTGCACGATTCAATTCTTATTCATTATTCAGGAAAAGGATATCCAAACATTGGTGCACAATTAACTTTACTTTCTAAAAGAAGATTGAGGTGAGGTGGTGGTCAGGCCAAGAAAGATTCTAGCTTTCCTATGCTCACGAAGCAATGAAAGAGTCAAAGAAAAGATCTGTTCTTTGACTTCTTGACTTCCATGTAATTGCTAGGCCTAACTTTACTTCATCAGTACTGAATCAGTGGTAGCCAAATATTAAAAAAATCTATAGAGTAGGAGCTACTGATATTAGGCTGTAATTTTCCCACCATCCTGCAATAAATGTGTACTTTTCGAGTAAGACAGACTAAGAATGATTCTCTTCTGAAAAATAATTTTTGCTTTTTTTTTTTCTCTAGAGCAATTATTCAATGCCAAGATTTAACCTAAAAATTAACAAATTGAGTTATAAGAAAATCAAATGCAGTAGCGTATCAAATCAAAAGGGACAATGTTAACGAAGAAGATGGTCAGAACATGTTGAAACTCTTTACTAAGATGATGGGGATGAAAAACCTGAAATAAAGAAAAATTTACAGGATCCAAATATCCTTAAAAGGAAGAGGTAAAGGCAGAATAAAGAAAATGAAAAATGGAAAATTCTCAGAACCAGATAGCAAAAAGCATACAAATAGAAATAATTACTACAGCATTAGATAACTAAGGAATAGATCTGAGGACAACAAAACTCCTAAGTGCAATATATAACAGTGGTACAATGATTCACAATGAGCTGTGGCAAATTGATTACTATGATAGATGTACAGTGTGTTCAAGGTCCACATTGTGCATTGAATTGTTAGATTGTAATATGATCGAAGAGATTTTAGCCTTGTTTTGCCAGGCATCAAATCAAATTCAATGCCATAAACAAACAAGCAACAAATAACAAGTTGATATGTATCAGAAAATAGAAGTACACATTAATAGTATTGTAAGTGGGTATGAGAGATAAAGAAAATTATTTAATTTCCAAACTTGCAAAATATTATACAATTATATTGCGAAAATTTATTGTATTTTATTTATTGCAAATATAATTTTTTTTTCATTGCAAAATAATGTGCAATTATATCGCAAAAATTTATTGTATTTTTTGGCAAATTTATAAATTTGTTTGCTATTTTCATTGTAAAAATTTATGCAATTTTTTATGTTAAGTTGCAAAAACTGGGGGATGGAGTTAAATCATAGCACTTGACCTTCATATTTAATAACAAAAATGTGATTACAAAGAATTAAAAAAAAATTATGAAGAACTGTTTATATCCAAAATTGGCGGTTGTGTGTTGATAAATAATTTGTATCATGTTTCCAGAACCACATTTTCAACCCTTATTTAACACAGCCATGCCCCTTGGTCTCTTTGGCAACAAGTTTTCTCCAAAGAAAACCCCTCCTCGTCGAGCACAGTCTTTGTCAAATCTGCACTTGGATGCTGCTGAATCTAGAGCAGAGTTTGGGATTGACTATGGCACAGTCAAAGTCAGTCTGGGTGGAAATGAAGTGGCTTTTGAAAATGGTCTTTGGGTGAATGGTAAGGCATTTTGATAATTTTTAGCTAAAAAAATGTAGAAAAGCTCATCAATATATTTTTTCATATGTCAGTGAGATAAACATAAGTTGAACTTGCATAAGTCGATTTTATTTCAAGTAGACCTTATGCTTCTTGATTATTTTGAGCTACTACTTTTTTATTATAAAGAAAAATGTAATGGATAAGTAGATACAGGATAAGTCAATGTTGTTTCCACAAGGACACCTACTTTTACCGCCCTAATTTGACCATGCTGAATTCAATGGTAACACCAAAATATTGACAAATTTGAAAGAATTCTTTAGGCCTCACTTCCCCTTGAGAATATTTATTTGAAGCATGGCTTTTTAAAAAAAAATATTTTTTATAAAGGCACCTTACCATCTCTAGAGTTTGATCAATCTGTTCAACCGGTCAAATCAATTTTAAAAAAGACAAAAAAAAACTACCTTTTTTTCGCACTTTTGCATAAAGTCCATAATTGGTTCACACTCTAGTTTGTTTTTTTTTTGATGCACAAAACATCAGCTGATAGTCAGCTATAGATTTGCCAAATGTAGCGGGCTATATTATTAGTCTAAAAGAAAGAAGTCGTTCTTTCTTTTTTTTTTTTTTGTAATTGTCTTTGTTTAAGCGAGAAGGTTGAAAATCTTTAATCTAAAGTAAAATGCTTTAATGAAATTGGATAGCGGTATAACCTGTTGAATTACTGTTATTCAAAAAAGTAAAATCTACAAGAGTGTAAAAAAGAAAAAGAAAGAAAAGAAAAATGAAATATATTGTTAAATTATACTTTATTATTTTTTTTTTATGACAGAGACAGGAGGCGGGGCAGCTAGTCATAAAGAAGTTCAGCGTCTAAAAAAGGACAACCAAAATCTTCATGAAGAGAATAATTTGCTCAAGTTGAAGATCGATATTTTGCTAGACATGGTATGCTTAATTTCTTTCATTTTTGTTTCTATCTTTACTGCCCAGTTTCTGGTTTACTCATAAAATTTTATTACATATAACTTAATGCCTTCACCTCTTAAATCACTAAGGCTAAAGTTCTAATCTTCATTGTTTAATGCTATTTGAACCAAGGTGCCTTCGGAATGAATCTTCCTTCAACCTTAATACTCGATTTTTATATCTTGTTACATTATGATTTTTTTTTTCCACATTTGGGTGAAAATAAGCTTAGGTCGTCCAGGGGGAAATTCCAGTGATAACGTCTTTTTTCAATTACCCTAATCTGGTTTGTCACATGGTTTAACCGAAATGGGGCACACATGTAAACGAAGATGGATTTCTGTTAGATCTAGACTTATAATCTGTACAGAGTTTGGAGTCTTGTTATTCATTATTGAGCCTTATCAAACATTTCAAAGCTGCAGAAAGACTTTTAAAGTTAGTGAATCGTTTATTTTTTTCAGAAGTTACACATGAGAGAATGGATTTCAAATTAAAAAGACACAAGAACTGAAAGTAGGCCTGGCAAGCTCAGATAGAAGCAAAGCAACCATTCTTTTCACACAGAATCAAACAAAATTTATATCAGATTAAAATTTATCAAAAGTTCCTTTAAATATAGATTTTAATTTACTTTTATATTATTTGGGAGAAAAGTGGCAAGTGAGAAAAAAAATGACTGCTTCAAAATTCACAGCAAGAATGTGTCGGCTGCAAAATAGTTCTGTTACTGACAGCGCTAATCCAATAGATGTTCCTGGCTCCTAGATACTCATTTGCATTTATAAATGAATGCTGGTTTATCTCAAATATCTGTAGTCTCGATCAGATGACAAAAAGTGAACTAAAAACCTAAAGTTTTCATAAAAAAGGCAAAATTGGATATAAAAGGATGGTAATAAGATTGCAGGAGAGATACAGAGAAATAAGAGTGCTGACGTTTGTGAATTTGTAGACCTACACGGAAATAACTTGCTGTTCTGAAATCGTTCTTGGTCTATACAATTTTTGACAACTCTTGGAGCCATTTTTGCTCTTTAGTCCATTCAAAAGAACTCCTTGTCACAAGTGGTGTTCAGCCAGACCTAAAAGTGTTTTAGCCAAAACCATCCCCAACAGGGCTAAAATATAATTTTTTTCTTTACTTTTGTCTGTTTAGTATGTGAATTTATAAAGTAAGAAATGGAAATTTATTATAAATTTCATTGCCAATCACTGTCATTTGCATGAGTATATTGCAATACTTGGATTGCTATCACATGATGAGCGTACCTGGACAAAGTTTCTAGAAAAAGCCAAGAAACTTACTTTACTTACATACACATGCGAGATTTTTCTTTACTCATAAAAAGCTTGGCTTTTTTAGAGATGATCAAGGTGAAAAAATTGGTGCAGTCAATGTTGCTTGAATTGTTCTTTTGTGGAAGCAATTTACTCATATCCTTTTAGCGCTCTTTCATCGTGAAGACAAAACTGATTAGTCTATGTTGACTTACTCATCCATTGTGATGGCAGAGTAGATCCTTTCACTTCATCTCAGTTCTCGTTAATGATAAAGGATATCAGAAGGATATGTCTGTCCATCTTCACTTTAAGTTTAATTGATGAAAGCTATAGACATCCTAGTGGTAGATATTTGATGGTATGGCTGCAAAATTCATAAGAGACATGAAACTAACCTGAGCATCACTCATAATCATGTATGAACAGTGTTAATGCAATCCAGTCCATCACTCAACACCATTTTTGTCATTTTTGGCACTATAAGGTATTCTATGTTTTTGCTTTTGCTACGTTGACTCCCCCCCTTCCCTCACCAACACCACTTTCCCTTCCCAAAGTATATTCCCCTTCTCTAGTCCTGTGTTTTCATACCTCTTATGGGTGGATTGAGTGGTTTTTGTCATTGGCTGATCTGATGATAGCCAAGTTTGGCCTTTAGATTGAGAAGCAGACTGTATGTATCTATGATCTCTTGACTGAGTGATCTGTGCAATGCCTCCTATAGCTTTTTCCTTCTTTTACCTTTCCCACATATATATATGCTAACTCTAGGCTAAGGCAGTCATACCAATGTAGAGGATAGGTCCTTGTTGCTGAGTATCATAAGAATTATATAATCAATCTGCTTGCTAACCTTTACCTTGACTGTCTATGTCATACTAACTCCTCCGCTAACTTTCATATGTAGGCCTTCTACCAATATGCTGCACATAGCACATGCCAAGGTACAAACATTGCAATCATATAAACCAACACCGAATTGATTTTTTAAAGAGTTGGATTCTTCCAGTTCTTTAACTTCACTACAGTTGCTGGAAGGTAATAAGACAACAGTTTTGGTTACAACACATTATGTTGATCTCTCGGTCCAAGCCATTATTTTGCAAATGTAATACACTTAAATGTATTAGGCTTAATATAAGACTGGTCAGTATCATTAGCATAGTTGAGATTATAGATCAAAAAGTGACTGTAACCAAGAATGAAAAGTCTGTAAACATAGAAGATTGAATCTGTAGATGGATAGATGTGTCAAGGTTCTTGTCAATCTTCTCAGTCATCAACTTATCAGTAGTTAAATGGAACAGGTATTTGAACATATAATTTGAAATTTTATGATTGTTATGTAATGAAAAAGTTACTCTAGTTAAAAACAAAAATAAAGAAGGAGATACCATTTGCTTTTTTATTGTCTTTTTTATATAATAAAAACAATTGATATTAAGATCGCCCCAAAACTATTACAAGTAAAGAAAAAAATGAGATTTGACTAGCTGACATTTTAAGCTTTGACACTTTTTTTTTTTTGTCTATTTATGATACAAGGAACTCCAAGAGTCATGGAAGCTATCAGAATTAAAATGAAATCGATTTTCATGTTAAAGTAAAAAAGTAATAAAAAGACTGTGCTAAGCAATAATAGGGCCAAACCTTGTCTGACTCTGCTTTTAAAAGTTTCACATTTGTGAAATGTTTTGACACCAATAGGATTAAAGTAAAGAAATTTCTTGTACACACATACACACACACACACAGAGTGAAAATGGACACAAGTATAGGATGATTTCTCTGGTCCAGTTGTCTAATTTGGCGACTTGGTTTCAGAGCCTGTTTGTTATCTGTCTATAGAATTCTCTGATAGGAGAAAAAGAGAAACTAAAAATCTATTGATCATGAAAGTAAACCTATCTCATAGCAAATGATGACTACTCAGGTAGAGCAGGCATGGTCACAGACAGACATTGTTAAGGACATTGAATTTTTAACAGTGCATGTTATTCATAGCTTAACTAGTCTCACCAGCATCTCTTTGCACTTGTAACTTTACCTCTTTTTTTGTTTACATGATATTTTTTCGTGGAGGATTAAAGTTTATGTAAAATGTGAATACAACTGTTTCTCGCCTGCAACTTAAATGGATTTCCACATTAAGGTAATGAAGTGGAAAACCGTACTAGGAAATCGGAAGACATTGTGATATTCACCTTAGTACTCTGACATGTTATTAGTTATTAATCAAAGTATATTTCTTTCATTTCTTTGCTTTTTTACTAGACTGCACTGTTATTAATCAAAGTGTATTTCTTTCATTTCTTTGCTTTTTTACCAGACTGCACTGATTTTTATTGACATTTTTTTCCTTATTTTTCCCACAGCTTGCAGAAACGTCTGCTGTTTCACATTTTCATGAGAATGAAGTTAAACAACTAAGAGAAACAAAGGGCAAAAAGAGATAACATCATTATTTGATTTCACAGGTTATATTTTTTCGTCAAAATAATATTATTTTGAAGGTTGTAAATCTAAATTGTAATAGCAGCTAAACAAACAACATATTTACAATGTAATAAAATACTTCTGTTGCAAGTGTAGCAAAAGGTGATGTGACATAAATTATTTAGTGTGATTTTTGTACATGTTAATTTGCTTGTAAGCTTTTCAAACATTTAATTTATTCATTTGTTTATAATTGTGTGTGTGTGTATTTTTTTTGAGAGAGAGAGAGAGAGAGAGAGAGAAAAATAATTTGACCTACTGAGGCAAAGCAAGAGAAAGTGTGTGTGTATGAGAGAGAGAAAGAGAGAGAGAG
>BLXT01000588.1:5370523-5380829 GCA_019648995.1 Plakobranchus ocellatus | reverse complement strand
GGGGGGAAGGCAAGTGAACGATAAAAAATACAATGAGATTGAGAGGTTGAGAAAGAGAAACAGAGATATAGACATGGACAAGACGGGGTGAAGTTGAGAGATGAAAAAAAAGACGAGGAGGAGTGGGTGTTATGAGAGAGCGCAGGCAGGCCGGCCGAGAGAACATAAACGAACCAATAACGAGATCTGAGAGAGCGAGATTGCATCGATTTTGATCTCTGCCAATTGTGTTCATTGTCCTTTGAGTAATTTAGGAATTACTGTGTCAAATCTCATGCTAGGGAAAAATAACTCTATCGCGTCACGTCATATTACCAGATCCGCCTCCCTAAGGGCCTGGGATTGTCTCTGTCTGATACCCTTTGGTCTCATCTTTTGCTATTTCATGACCAGTTCTACACGACTTTCTTTTGGTAGTTCGTTCTATAGAGCTATCGACCACTCTTCACTTTATCTTTCAGACTAGGCTTTGTGTCAGAGTCATTATTTTCATCATCTATAAGAAGTGTATTTGTCTTTCGCAGCCGCTAAAATCGGAAGACAGTGTCACGAGAATTTTATTTAGTTTTGTAAAACTTAATAATAATTAAGAAAAAATAAGCAAACCAAGCAGAATTCGTGTAAAACGAAAGGGAAAAATCATATGTGAGGCAATCTGAGTAAATCAGACACAAATCACATTTATGACAAATCTGGCACTGTCATACAGAAAAAAAAAAAAACCACTTAATGTCTCTACCTCAATTGATTGAAATATAATTGTAAATTTAAAGATTTTTAATTTTGTTATCACTTAGAGTGAATAAAAAACTTTAAAAAGCTCTAGTGTATAAGTTCCACAGGGATTTATATCTGATTTACTCTCATTATTTTATATATGGATATAATTTGGCATAAATATCCTCAAAAATGCATTATACTGGCAAAGGCTATGAATCGATTTATTTATCCCTTGGGCAGAATGTTAGTTATAAGCTTACTATTTTAAGCTAATAATGAAAAAAAAAACACCATTTATTCGAAGCTTTTACCACTAATAATTTTGTATAATGAAAAGAAAGTTTTCATTCATACCTTCCAAAACCACCGCTAATTCGCGCAGCCTCACTGACTCCAAAGCTCATAGTGGCTTTTCCATTTTACCATGACTGTAATAAGTCGACGAAAAGATAATTCATTATAAAATGATCTTAACTCATTCTCTGGCTTCTTTAGCCGAGCTTAATAATTGGAATAACAAATGCTGTTGTTTATCTGAATATATTCTCTGGTCTGCTTTTATAGCCAATTTATACAATATCACAAAACGATTCTATTGCTCATGAATTTTACCTACTGTCCTAATTAGATAAATCAAAGTGGCAAAATTTACTAAATACATTATAAAAAGACCAATTTTTTTCAGAGACTTAGAATCATTCTTTAACGCTTACTGATTCGACATAACATCCCATCTTGCTTGCGGTTATATACATGTATATAAAGAGCCTCACATTCAAAATAATTTTTATTCATTCCCTCAATTCATTACATGCAATCTTAATTTTTCTCACGAAATGTTAATCACAATAGAGGTTTCAAAGCTACTTATCATGTTAACTATCAATTTATCTATGGTGAATTGGAAGCAATTTTCCACCTAGCCATCTGATTTTCCCAGTTAACACTATCGCCCTGTTTGGAAATTTCGTGAGGTAAATCGTCTTTCAATGTGATATTTAAGCTAAGCTTTTATCCATTCTTTTTTTGCTCTGCTCTAACAGACTTGCCATTCGTTCGGTCGCATCTGAACGATGTCAACGAATCTTTTCCACTTATCCTGGATTTTTTATTTCTCAGTGTGTTCCGCAGTTTTAAGGCTGTCCATTCTCCGATACGCTCCCATTCATTTTTTACTGTCTATCTTTCTTTCTAAAAGATTATCAGCCATAAAAGCAGGAAAGTATGACACACATACTGTGCAGGCTTTGCGCAGGCTAAAGCAGACGTTGGTAATTTTGTCAAAACAGCAGAACTCTCTGTTGATTTAGTAATGACAACGAAACACTTAACTGACATTATCAAAGATTAGCAAACTCTGTTAATGTTGCAAAGATATCAAAATGTTGATCGTATAATTTCAGGCTTGCGTTATATTCTGGAGTGTTCTGGAAGACTAGAGAGAGCTGCCATGAGTCATTTAGAAAGTTCTGCTAAGTTTATTATCACCTCAGTAGGCTTAATTATCTTAGATGAAAGATCATCAAATTCCTTTTTTATCTAGCTTCCAGCACGTTCATCTAAAATTGTCAACATTGTTGCTTGCATGATGACTTTGCCCAGGTTGCAGCATCCTCACTAAAATTATCAATGTTGCAGCACATGTAATATTTTTTCAGGTTGCTGCATGTGTAATGTTTTTGCCAGTTGCAGCATGCCCATCTAATATTGTCAACGCTGCAGAAAGCTCATGTGATATTGCCCAGGCCTATGCATGCTCAACTAATTTTGCTTAGCTGTAGCATGCTCATGTTATACTACGAAGATAATCTAATATTAACACGATTATCTGATTTCTCAAGGATTGAGCTTTTTGTGTTCATTTTATCAAGGCTGCAGCATCCCCATCTAATTTCATCAGGGTTTCAGCCCGCTCATCAAATTTTATCGTATCTGCGGCCCGCTCATCTGATTGTGTCATAGCTGCATCGTCATGTTCGCAGCATGCTTATATGATATTATTCAAGGCTGCAGCTACCCATCTAGTTGTGATGTGGCTGCAGTCTACTTATATGCTATTGTCAAAGCTGTAGCCCACCCATCTAGTTGTGGCATGGCTGCAGTATACTTATATGATATTATTCAAGGCTGCAGCTACCTATCTAGTTGTGATGTGGCTGCAGTCTACTTAAATGCTATTGTCAAAGCTGTAGCCCACCCATCTAGTTGTGGCATGGCTGCAGTATACTTATATGCTATTGTCAAAGCTGTAGCCCACCCATCTAGTTGTGGCATGGCTACAATATGATTTTGTCAAGGCTGCAGCCTACTCATTTAGGTTTGCCATGGCTGTAGAGCACATATATGATTTCGTCAAGGATGAAGTTTACTTTCAATAATATGATCATGGCTGCAGCATGCTTATTTGATATTTTCAAGACTACTGTGTAGCCTTCCAGTTGTGTTGTACCTGCAATGTGTTTATCTCATATAGATAAGGCTGCGGCATGCTCGTATGATATTCTTCAGGGTGCACCATGAACGTGTTGAGTTTTTCCAGCTTGCTAACATTCAGCGGGTGTTGTCACTATGTTTTATTAGGCTTTATAAACGTTGAATAATTTGAGTTGCAGAAAATAAGCCGCACCGACAGTTGTAAGATGCACAGTTCTTTTTTATTCAGATCAACCAGGTTAAATTGTATGATCCTTGCTAAAAAATATTCATGTCTCATTTAATACAACAAACGTTGTTATGAATTGATCCTTACTGCCGGAATAATCATCTTCTCGAGTGATCTTCATTAAGTCCACTGTTCAACGAATGGCAAGGACGCTACTTAATTTTTTTTTTTACAGCCTCTTGGAAATAATAAAATGACTCGTTTCACATGCCATCTTGATTTCTTTTTCTGGGCCAGAAGAGTGACGCTTGCCGCTTCCACACACTGGCTGGTGAAAGCTCTTTTGTGTGTTCGGGAGTCAAAACTCCGTATTCACCCTGTTTTCCCTGTAAAGCTTACCAAGACCGATAGGTACTATTTTTTATATTTTTTACATTATTGTTATTAAGCATAAATATACGCAATAAAAATATAAGAATGTACAAAATTGTGTTTCTAAATTTAACTTAGGACGTTTTAAAGTGAATCACAATGGGTCAATATTTTTTTTGAAAGCTTGTTTTAGAATATACGAGTTCAATCGCTTATTTATTGAGCCGTTATGTTTGAGGAAAATCATTAAGTCTTTTAAGCTCAGGGTCCAGATATAGGGTGATGACTAATAGGGACGATAACGCTTTGCAGAAATCTAAGAGAGTAGATCTCAATGGATATTATTGGAGTAAAGGATAATAACGTGGGTTTTCCTTCTCAACGCATACTCAGAAAATGAAGTTATAGTGCCTTTATTACTAACGATAAATAACCAATTTTTCTGAAAAAAAAAATTAAAGGAAATTAGAACAGTATTGACGATATGATAAAGAGCATTAACAGAGAGAGAGAGAGAGAGAGAGAGAGAGAGAGAGAGAGAGAGAGAGAGAGAGAGAGAGAGAGAGAGAGAGAGAAAGAGAAAGAATAAAAATAAACGAAAGATGGTTAATTTAGAAATGGACAATCAAGCGAGATATATAATATGAAAGTTTCACGATGTCCTTGGCTAAACACTGATCGCCTCAAGCATACTGGGTAAAGTAAATTGTTCCGAATGGGTCCATTCTCATCTGTCTTTAGTAAATAACTTAAGATCAGTTACAAATTCCATCGTTTGAAGTGAGACGTGAGGTGGAACTCCAAAAAGATCCAATGTAAAACTCGGAGATAATTGAACCATCAATCGAATAGAGTGGGCGTCAGGTCAACGACTCTCCCATCTTCTCTAAAACCTGTTAACTCACGTACTTGGACTTTCGTGTTGCCTCAGGTTCTCTACTGTCCAATAGTGCTAGTTGAGATTTAACACTTCCATCCATTTCATCAGCTTTGCTTTTGGTGAAATATGTTTCTTTTCTTTTGGACGCTTTCAAGAGGTGTATGTGTTAATGAAGTATTTAAAAAACTATGCTTTCTTCGGTGAAAAAGATGTTATTGCCCAGGTGACTTGGCACAAAAGAACATTAAAAAAAAATTTGTTTTATTGATAATAGGTTGTCGAGGCCACATAAAAACGCTACCCCCCACCCCCCTCCTCCTCCCTTATGCACACACACACCACAGGATATTCTTTGAACCCTATGATCTGAAACCTGTTCAAATTTTGATCAGCTAATAATCAGGCAAGCTGTAACACAGAAAAGCAGTAGAGAATAAGAAGAGTATTCTAGAAGAACGTTTTGCACATCTGTTTATGTAAACAGTAAGCTTTCAGAAAAAGAAAAAAAAAACATCATGGAGAAAAAATTTATCTGACCACAAGCTTTTGACAATATCCCCTACTTTTTAAAAAAATTCACCCCATATGTGCCGCAGTTGTCTAGTGTAAAAACTGCCATCAAATGCTATAGCAGTAATATAAATGAAAGAAAGCTAAATTGCCACAACAAAACGCCTCAAAAGCCACTGCAAAAATAACCTACAAGTATTTAATATCAAAGATCTATTTATAGCCTCGTTTCATCAGCAAGTCGTTAAAAGGAAGTGGACTTATGGGCAAGAAGTTGTCAAAATACATTTTACTTAAGAAATAAAAGTATAAATGTGAAAAGGCAAGGCAAAAACATAGTGTGGCTTGGTTAACCTTTGACAAAACCTCAGCAACCATAACCCATAATATCCCTGCTGTAAAATCTGAAATAAAAATGTTCAGAGAATGCGTGGACGACTTTTTGCCCGATAGCTACAAATGCGTGTTTGTCGACAGATATCAAACTCCTTCCATTCCATATCCATTGTTACCTTACCTTTTCCAATTCTACTTCGAAATAATCATTCCTTCTGAACAATACTGCAATTTTCTTTGCGTCATGATTCTCAAGTATATTACCTCCCTTTTTCACTTGAGCCTTTTTTGTTTCCAACCTGGAAGCTGTCTATGTATCACTTACGCTTGTACGGCTCTCCTGGCTTTCTTTCCCTCTTCCATCTATTTTTCCTTTTTTCTCAACCCGTTTTGGAATTGCCTGTTCGTCTCGATTTTCAAATCCCACTTGCCTTAACACCTTGATCTCGGAGTCATGACGTTTGATTAACTGGTTAGTTCCTTCTCAGATTCACTCAGATTGATTTCTGTTTCTCTTTTCTTTTTAATTCTTCCTACGGCTACTATCTCTGCCCCTTCCCCAATCCCCGTAGACTCCAAAGTCAAAACCATGCATTAATTTTATTTTTCGTCTTGAAACTATTAAAGCATGGAGACTTTTCGAAGTTTGCGAGAGTTCGAATTCTTTAAGAAAAGTTTTTTTTTTTGTATACGTATACAGAGTTTCTGTTGTACAAATTTTGTTTTCTTCGATAAAACGATAAAACGATAGAAAATACTAACAAAAGGAAAAAGATAATTTAAATAGGACGATAGTAGTATGATTTATATGCAGACAACATTTTCCAATGTTTTCGCTTGCCTCCAAACTTTAAAAATTCATATTGATCACACATGATGTGTTCCTAAAGCATTAAAAAAAAAAAAATTAAGTACTCTTCGAGGCATTAACTATTCTTCTAATTTGTTCGTGTTTCCTAACATCATGGATAATATATTTGGTTATGAAAAAATATGATGTTCTGAGAATTGTGAAATGAATAAAACAACTGACTTACAACTGTTTACTAAACTATTCCATAGTTTAATCTCCAGATTTGACGGCCCTGCAACCCCCCCCCCTCCCCCACCAAAACAAACAAACAAACAAACAAACAAACAAACAAGCAAACAAACTACCTCTGAAAAAAGCAAATGATAGCATTAATCGAATTAAGCTGAATTCATCACTATATTCATCTAAAATAAGCCTTTATAAATATACAACACTGCATTGACTTTATTTATTGATAACCCAATTGGAAAACAGTTTATTTATTTATTTTTTTTGGTTGTTCCAAAAGGCTAAGCAAAAAAGCCCCTGAAAAGAGAGAGCGAAATGCAAAATACTGAGTATCGTTTTTAAATCGTAAAGGCATATGAAACATGAATATCTGGAGCAAACAATTTCACAGGGGCCAGGGTGAAATAAAGCAACAACAACTCAGACGTTAAAGTAAAACAGCTCCCTTAAGGCTTATCGCTGCCTATTCCAGCGGGATGTCTTGATTTTGCGCATTCTTCATGTTGTCTGGTGCTGTCATTATTGTGTGACAGCACCTGCCTGGTGAGAAGCATCTGCCAGATGTCAGGCCTACCTCGGTGAGGCCACATGCCGAGTTCGCTCAATACTCAAGAGTAAGGCCAGATTGGCATCAGCAAAGTCAGTAAAGTTCACATACAGAACTCACCTACGCACGGAAAAAAAATGTCTTGTACTAGGAGTGGTAAATGTGAAGGTCATACTAACCTTACCTGCATCAATGAAACAAACAAACATACAAACAAATAAACAAACAACAAACAAAAATTAACTGCTATTTATTTTTGTTTTCAATCAAATTTCCATAAAAATTTTCAAACTCAAATTTATAGGCTTTTTTATACATTTTTTTTGTAACCCACAATAAGCGTCTTTAATTAAGCGAAAAATCTTGCAATAATTGTGTTTGTGTGAAAAAAAAAATGATCACTAAATTAATGAAACTTCTTTCTATTTCCAAGCAACCCATTAAAACTGTTTTAAATAGTAATGGAAATAATTCCCCACTTTATGCTCTGCTCTAGAAAGATTAAATAATAAAGATAGAAAATCGAGGCAGTGATGCAAATAAAATTGTGTCTGGCGGGTCGAGGTAAAATGCAGTATAGGATAAATAGTATGATAACTGACTCCTTTTTCAAAGTATAGAGGAACGCCTTTAAGGCACATTGTGAAAAATAACCGATTATTTATTTCAACAATCCAAACGTGCACCAAAGGTACTGAAAATAGATACAAACCACTGTAGTATAAACACAAAATGATTGTTATAAATCTTTGAAAGTGTGGGATCTTTACTATATCAAAGTAAACATCAAATTTTGTAAAACAAATGCAAGTAACTAATGAGATACTAATAAGGACAGCACAGTTAATGCAAGGGTAATTCCTGTGTCTGTTTTCCACCTGACAAAATGTTGATTCGTCCTGACATGACACCCTCTGGATACATCTGCATAACATCAGACCTTCTACCATCTCCATATCGAATCTTAATCAGACTCAGTGCTGACTTAGTAACACAAAAATAATGTATTATCTTTGCTTGAATGTAACTTCACAATGATTTTAAACATGGAGTTGCATGCAGACCAAATTAAAAAAAAAAAAGAGGAAAGGATTTTCAGGTTAAAGAATGTACCAATGTAAACGCCACTGCTTAAAGAGCAAACCTAAGAGAGAATTACTAAAACAAATAAAATGAACACCAGGACAAACAGAAAAAAGCATAAAAGATTACCAGAGAGGTAAAGGGAGAAGGGAACCCAGAATGTAAAAGAAAAGATAAATTGATGAAAAGATATACAGACACAGAGAGAAACAGAGACATAGAAAGAGAGGGAGAGAGAGTAAAAGAGAGAAAGACTAACAGACAGCTAGAGAAGAAAGAAAGACAAAGAGAGACTAATATTATGTATCAGAGAGAGAGAAAGAGAGAGAGAGTGAGAGAGAATGATTGAGCAGAAGAATTGGGATCGAATGCTGTGTTGATTCAAACACAAAAAAAAAGACTAGTAAAAATGTGGGTTAAAATTAACGTAATCACCTTTTTCTTCATTCTTACTTACCGTCGCGATGGAAAACTCTTTAGCCGGCTTTGCATTGAGCGCTTGATGCTGATGATATGATTCGAACCTGCGACACTGGTTTGAAACGCGTGAAAGGCAAGTTACGCAAAGAATTGCGCCACAAAAGGGTAGGAAAAATGGGCCTCATACTTGGTCAAAGCATTCGGGATCCTGGATTGGGCACCTGACGATTCTTTGCATAATGGTAGTTTACAAGTGCTTTCCTCGCCACCTTCTTCGAGTTTAAAGAAACTAGTTTCATAATTAGGGCCTAGTGCTGATGGACACAGAGGAGCAATGAAAAATTGATTTGAAAGCGTAGAAAAGGAAAACAAACCAAAATTAAACAATACAAATTTTTAAAGCCAAAGAAAGTTGAATAGGTCGACTTTAATAATTGTACAATTTAGTGTGTTAAGTAAATTTTTTAGAGTGTGAAGTAAATTCAGGCGCTTTATGCATAGAATTAAAGATCAGGCACAATGCGAATATTGATAGGCTAGTAAAGTGGAAATAATTCAGAATTATATCGCCTAAAATACCAATGTAAATAAAATGTAACAAAAATAAATTT
The DNA here is from genome assembly GCA_019648995.1 of Plakobranchus ocellatus. Classification (NCBI taxonomy): domain Eukaryota; kingdom Metazoa; phylum Mollusca; class Gastropoda; family Plakobranchidae; genus Plakobranchus; species Plakobranchus ocellatus. The sequence continues at coordinate 5,371,706 of BLXT01000588.1, read as the reverse complement.
TAAGCGTAAAGGAAACAAAAAAAGACAGAATGAAGGCGTAGGGATGGAAGAGGAGAATGAGCAAGAAGAGTCGGAGAGGATAGATAGAAGGAGAGAATGTGAGGAAAAGAGAGGGTGTAAGAAATATTACGAAAACTTATATATTATAATAGAATTTTCACACGATAGATTGCACTATTTTTAGCACGGTAGTTTAGAATTTTATCAGCGCCTTTATAGAGGAAAATGAATATTTTAGAAGCAAGATGAACAAATTTTAATGATAATAAAAAATGCCCGCTCGTAATCATGAAAACGTTGAACTTAATTTTGTTATGAATGTGCTTGAATGTTTTAAGGATGTCCGCTTTAGGGGAAAAAAAATTCAAGAATTAAAGGCAGATCTTGGCAATATGACAATTCTTGAGACTCTTAAATGTGCTTGACATATAATACAATTTGCAAGTAACAAGTTCAAACACAATCTGAACATTGAAGATCCGCGTTTAATTTTAGATTTAAAAAAAAACCCAAAACTCTTCACGCTGTAATATGAAAAACATATAATGTTTAAGAAAAGCAAGTTAAGAAAAAAAATGTAACAAAGAAAAAAGAATAGATTGACAAATAAGATCATGTTGATTTTTTGCACTTTATTGACGGAAAATCATTTCTAAAGCCGAGTTTAAAAAAATATGGTTTTGTTGAAATCTAGTTATTGAAACCGATCAATGGAACTTAAGAGCCTTTATAGAAGTGACTTTTGTTTTAATCTACCTACTTTCCATCTTTCAATAGGAAGCATCATCACATCATGTTCCTTGCTGCAAAGTGTTGGTGGTGACAATTTTGTAAGCATCACTATTTTTCTCAACTTTTCGTGATATTTCATACGCCACACTATTTCGTTATTAATCAGAATCTGAATTTTTTCCCTCTGTTTTTCAAAGATGAAGCCGTTATCGTTATCCTCTTTTTTCCCTCGTTAAGGACAATCTAAAAAAAATTGCTTTAAGGGTATTTTTATATTTTCTGATCAGTTTATCACTTTTTAAAACATTGTTTTGATTTTTTGTTGCCCATGGCTCACCCATTGCTATTGAAATGCTATTGAAATGGACGCTATTTCTTCTATTTCTGATTTTCTTAAAATATTGCGATCTATGCTTCACACCCACACCCCCTCACACACACACACACACAC
>BLXT01000588.1:5333212-5346768 GCA_019648995.1 Plakobranchus ocellatus | reverse complement strand
GTTGTTGCTTTGTTTGCTTTTAGTTAAGGTTTTTGTTTAAATTCAGCAGCGCATTCATACACATTGATAAATAGAGTCAAACAATATCTATCACTTTCCAAAATAACAATTTTATAAATGAATTTATAATAATATGATTTGTCAGAGAGAATACATGTATGTAACAACAGAAGATTAATTTTTACGTTTAAAAAAAAAATTAGAAATAAAACTTCAAAACATTTTGGAAAAAAATCACTGCCCATAATAACTGTAGAGACAATCCATTGTGCTGCTTCTTCAGGACCCCCCGCCTCCCTTTACCTATAAATTAAACGGGAGAAAGTAAATGAAAACGCAACTGCGCAAGAAAATTAAGCTCTAGCAGCAGATAATTTTTTAAAAGGCGGCTTTAAATAAGTCTGTACGTGAAAGAAAGGCGTGAGAATAAATTAGTTTTAAAGTTGCAATGTAAACCTACTAGAGATTTTGTTTTGAATGTTGCTATCTTGTTTCTAAAATGTTCTTAACAATGGAACAATGCACTGCTTTTATTTTGTTTTTTTTAATTAAAAATTTTTAAAATGAATTTAAAAACAATTTCGATCTGACTCATTTAAGCTCCATGACTCCGGCCTAACTCACTTGCCTAGCCTATTAACAATAAAATACTATTAATCAGAGATATTGAATTGATTATAAATCTAGATTTTACACTGTATCATTTTATCCATGCGTCGATTTCTTGATATTATTTCTCAACAGGCTTAGTTTAATAGAACTATAGATGCAAAACATGAGATTCCTTACTTCTTTCAATGTATATTTTTAATTTCCAGCGTTAAAAGCTGAAAAACAAAGCCCATCGTGAGAAAAATGTTGAAAAAAACGATTAAATCTTACTCTAAGCCAATGTATCATTTTTTCAGCTTTTCTATAACTATTTTAGCACAAAACTCATTTTACAATACAAAAATTAAACTTGTTTCCCTAACAAAGGCAATTGAAAGATTATTCTCTTCCTCCGACCTCGTATTAGCACCATAGTTTCCGATGGAACCCGGTCCTTCTACTAGGAAGCCGATTCAAAGGAGTTAATTAGGCCGCACGTATAGACTCTACCCATTGCTTGTGCAAATGTTTTTTCGTGATCACTTTTGCTACTAAGCTCAAAGTGAGAAAGGTTAAAAAAAAAATTACTAAAACTAATTATAGTAGTAGTAGAAAAGATGAAAAGATGTGCAAGTGCTGCACAATGTATGCTCTAGCATTAAAGGAGCACTAGTGCTGAGATGATTTAATTCGTGAAACAAACTTTAATATCTTATTTTGTCTTAGAAAAGAGCACTCATGTTACAAATTTCTTGAAGTAGTTCAAAGAGACGATTTTGTTTCTGTCGAAAGCACATTATTCATTATCAATTTTTTGTTAATAATGATCAACACTCAAGCAGTTTGTATTGAGAATATAGGTTCAGATAGCCTATAAAGACTTGTATGCTTTACAATAGCCTCTTTGGCAACCTTCTTACTTTTGCAGATTAACTTTGGCGAAAAAAAAAGTATATTATTCCGTTATCCTTTTTTCCCCTACAGAATTTTCCGCAACACTAATTTGATTTCCTTGAGTTATTTTGATATCATAATAAGCAATCAAGAATTTTCGTTACGCGTGCCTTAATTTAAGATCACAATGTAGTTTCAAAAAAGCTTGCATTAGTGCAAACATCAAGGCCTTAATTTTTTCTCTGAGCCAGCAAGGCAGTCGCTTTTAGCGACTCTTTTAAGTGTTTTTGTTTTAAAAAAAATTAATATGTCTTAACAATTGGTTGGCAGGTAAAGATGTCACATTGGATGGAGATTTCTGAGTTTAGATGGGTGCACTCGCCAAGCACCAACGTTAATCTCCCTCATTGATTTTGGTTCTCGAGGGGCGTGTAGACATTGTTCAGAGGATGTTTTTAGATTGCATCAAGGAAACGAGATTTTTAAAAATGTTTACTTATGGAGGAGTAAACAAAAATGATAGTATGAACGATAATATTTGATTAGTCGATATTATTAGGTAATCTTGATTATATAAGACGGTAGTTTCTAGAATGATTTGTTTCTGATTTACTGACTAATTAGCTTATGCATTTGATAACTAGTACTTTCTAGAAGTTGTGGGCGGTGGGCATAAAACAATGCGTTGTGAGATTGTTGGGAGAGTTTGCAGGGATCGTTGAGGGAGATAGACCGCCGATGTTAGTGAGCTTGTAGATCCAAATAATTGAAATCAAATTGCTGCTCTGGAATTGTTCCTGATTCAAGTTAATGACATATTCGTTCAATTTTTAGCAAGACTTGGAGTGATTTCGGTTCGTTAGTCAATTTTAAAGAACTCCTTGTCACAAGCAGTCTTCAACTAGATCTATACCTAAATATCACTGAATCGGTTGTGAAAATATAGAATTGTTCCATGATAATTGACTAAACAAATACAATCTTTGGATTTTGTGCATCTAGCCCATCCACAAAAAAAGTTTATCTCATTTTTAGAGACTTTGGTCAGTACTAAGCTTCAATGACGATTTCGAAGTGGAACTTACGCCTTAAGAGCCTCTGCAGATTTCAGGGCAGGTGCGATAGTCTTTGTGTCACCAACGTCACAAAAAAGATCGAAGGGGCTGCAAATGTATCAAGATTGACAGCGCATTGTCGGCTAAGCGGCTTGCTTGGTCTAAGCAGTGGAAACAAAATGCACAGAATACATTTTCTGTTGGAGAGAAGGAAACCAATAACCACAACAATACCAAAATCATTCGGCATTTCGAATCGATGGAGAAACTTTCAAGCCACTTTTATCTCAGTATAATTACTACCAAGAGGGTTAAAGGATAGTTAACTTTGTAGACCAACCGTATTTTAGCAGCCATTATTTTTTATTCAATGATATTGTGATTGATGAGCTGTTTAACAAATGAACCAAACAGTCGTTAAGTTCACTTAAAGCCGTCTTGTATGTTCAACTCAAAAACTCAATTAAATTCAGGTTAACAGCTTATAGAAGTGTATAATAACGATACTGATCTTGTGTAAAAAAATAATCATCCGAGCTAATAGTGATATGTTATATGTAATTCTACTCCTGTAGTAATGTCATATTTACGGACGTCATGTTTTACCAATTATTTCTCCGCTTAGATGCTGTCTAGAAGTTTAGTCTCTTTCTAACAACCCATTAGTCAGTTTAATATTCTATTTTCTGTATTTCTTTCCCCTCAGTTTTTCAAGCAGGGGACGAACCCAACATCTCATCAACTGCTTGTATCTTTCCTTTATGTAATGGACATAACTAAAGATTTTATAAAAAACATATCTGTATTCACCAAGGTTATTGCTTCTTCTGGTCGAACTAATTGTTAGTCTTTTAAACATATATATATTTTTTCAATCGACTAATCTGTCAGTTGGACATCTAACAAATAAGTACACAGATGGAAGTTGAATTATTGTAATAAAAGTATTGATTGTGAGATAAAGATAGGTAGTGAACCCCCCGTGGGCAGCAGCTATAAAATAGGCTGTTATGCATCGTGCGTTTTCCGGTTGTGGGGTACTAAGTCAATATTATTCAGATACGGAGTGTTTAGCGTCTGCTGCTAGACACAAAAACGGCGCCGTCTAGTACAAAGCCTGACGTTATCTAAAGAAAAAAAAACCAGATGGTTAGAGAGAGACAAATTCAGATTTTTGTCTTGTTTTTTGGACATCTGTCAACACGTATGCAAGTGTCAATATGTATCCGGTGAGACTAACTTGCAAATGTATCAAGTGGCAGGAAATCGAATCCTGAGGCGGACCTGTCCTGTCCAGAGGCTTATACTTATAACTCTACACAATTAATGAGCCTGGTTAAATAGGACTGCTGGCTAAAGATGAGACTCAACTCTGATTGGAAGGGAGTGCTAACTAACTTCATTTTATAATAATTCTCAAAAGCCTTTAAAATGATACTATTGTAATGAAACATCTGTCAGACAAATAAATAAGATAGACGTATAGTGTCTATCTAAGTGTAAATTGTTGAAACACTGCTTTGATTGAAGAAAAAAATACACACCAAAAAAACTGATCTTTGGAAAAGACAGAGCCCTAATCTTGAAAATGTAAAAAGGATGTCCACGGAAAGTAAAAATGGGTTTGTTCTAATTTGATTATATAAAATAAGGATATTCTCATCTTGTTAGCCCAAACCCTAGTTTAGCGCTTTCATGTGATCCTCTTGCCATTAAATTAGGCGAGAAAACTAATGCCCATTCTCTTTTATACCCTTCCCACCGTAGCTGTGTTTCTTGCCATCTAGGATGCCTTAGTCATATATTCTGGCTGGCGTTTCCCTTCTCATCTTTTTTTTTCATTTAACTTGAGAGTTTTTTTTAGTTGTTTTTTACTTATTTATCAAAGCTTCTATTTTCATAATCGCTGCTTATTGTATTGCTTTATATAATTTTCTTTTTTGCTTTACTTACCTATTAGTCGAGCCTACCACTTTTAGACAACGATTCATCCTCGAAATACTGTGTAGGTCTGCCCGGTCATTAGCCGTTTTCTGAGTAAATTTTTCTGCACTTATCATTTACTTCATCTTTATGTAATTTCGACATCCATTTTTTTAACCTCTTGAGGGACTTAGGCTCTGTTTTGTTATTCAGCAGTCCGTCTTTTCAAAATATAATTTATCCGTTATCCACTTTCGTCTCCTTAAGCACAGGATGAAAACTTTATTTACCTTGATATTTTACAACAATCTGGTACGAAATCGTGGTTTGAATAAATTATTAGATATTTCATAAATGAAGCAAATGTATTTTACTAAAATTTCTAACTTCTCCTGGAGGAGAATTTACCTTTTTCCCTATTAACGCAAAAAAGTCCGGACTTTCATTTTGATAAACACAAAGGCTGAAATCTAAACTTTCGACAGCTGATAATAAAGATATCATGTTGCACTGCTGCTTTTTCTCTGCCAATTCTCATATCAGTGAAAGCGTTTTGTATTCTTTTTCACCGTTCCCCCAGGTACATAAAACCTTTTGGTATTCTAATTAGTGATAAAATATCATCTGATACTTAGACCCACCGCTAGAAAATCGTTGCCAGCTTTCGTATCTACGAAAAAGCGGAAGTGTTATGTTGTCTTAAAAAAGCGTCCAACTCATCCCGAAGAATCTTTTCCATTATTTTCCCCTCCAGTAATGTGCTATTAACAATCCACTCGGGCGATGTTTATGCTCTGCTAAACAGATATGCCTATTGTTTTTTACGAGACTATTCTCCAAAACGCTTCATCTTTTCAGGCTGGTGACAATTTTATAGCGGCCAAGTGTTCCAACTTAAAAACACTTAATTCGTTCTGAAAATAATGTTTTGTGCACTTATCTCAGTTCTCCGCTCTCAAGTTCTATTTCTTTTTGCAGCCTCCTTCCTCACCTATAAACACACACACACACATTCACAAGCTTAAAATGGAACTGTTAAAGTTTCCGTTTAATAATAACAACAATGTCAACATCAACAGCAACCAAAATTTTCACATACCGACGTATAAACAAATATTAATATATTAATGATCACAAAGGGCTACATCCGGCAAACTTTACAAAGTATGTCACATATGAATAAAAGTCAATATCGGGTACCTTTTCTTTTGTTAGGATCATTACAAGACTTATTTATCTTAATAATAATAAAAATTATTATGTCTGTCTATGAAAAACAAAGCAAAACAAAACGAAAATCTTTCCAACATACATGAAAAATAGTTCATTATTTCTCGTATTTTAAGGGCCACCAGTGACTAAAAAAAATTTAAGATGATTAATAAAATATATTTTTGTGTTTTTAAGTTCAACATATTCCAGATCAACATTTTTATTTCTATTTCATTTCTATTTTTATTTTGCACCGATGAAGCCGTAAAGGCGATACGTTTGGATGTTTTATTTTAATATTAATCAATTCTATGAGTACAGTTCAGTTTTAAATGTAATATTTATTTGGCAACTGTCTCCTTTCTTTTTACTTTATATATCAATTATGTTGCCTTTGTATCCTTTGGATCCTAGATTTTATATTGTTTATAGTGTTTCCTGAGTGGTAATCTTGCCCATTTTTAATTATATTTCTAAAACATAACGGATATATGCAGCCTACTTATAAATATGTCTATAAGAATTATCAATTGACCATTTCCGTTAGCTTAAAATAATGATTGGTTCAACCTCGTCCTGTAAAACTAGACATAGTTTAGTCATACTTCATGTATCGGTATGCCTGGTTATCGACAATCGTACTCTGTTGTCTGGTGTTAAGGACAAGGGTTCATTGTGTGGGACAACACTCTCTCTCCTCTCTGCTCGGTTCGACCTAATTGATCCATAAACTCAATTAGTTCTTTGTCTCATGCGAACATTGGTGCAGATTTCATCGAGGAACGAATCTGTCCTTTATTGTTGTGATGAAATCGTATCAACTCTGCCTAAATCTGGAGGATGTTTGTGACACAGTGACTAGCAAACTCGCCCTGAGATCTACGGGTCATGGGTTTGAGCCCCGCTATTGGCGCCCTGGCCATATGAAGGGCCTGAAATTACATTGTTGTGGGATTTTAATAGACGCAAAAAAACCAAACCACACTAAGTCTAAATCTGGCTTCAGACATTTATGTCTTCTTCTTATTTTTAGTTTCTATTCCAGATAATAAAATAGTCTTATGGGTTTCGGGAACTGTAAAAGTAACGTTTCTATATATTTTACTTCCATAAACATTAAAATGTGTAATCATTATTTTTTTTACAGTCTACGTGTAACGTGCACAAGAATCCATTTAAAAGTTAGCCAGCAATGGCTTCCAGAAGAAATGTCAGTTGAAATAAACAGTTCTTTCTAATAATAACTTCGCGAGAAATCTAAAAACAAACAAGCGAAAAACTTAAGATCTTTCATTTAAAATTCGAAACATACAATTACAGATTTGTTATAATAAAAGCTGTTAGTCCTGACTTCTTAATGGTGCGTCAGTGGCACAGTGGCTAGCGAGTCCACCCTGAGATTTGCAGGGACCCTTCTGTCGCGGGTTCGAGCCCCGCCACCGGCGCCCTAGCCTGACGGAGGGCCTGAAAGCCTGAGATCACCTTTATGTGGACTGGCTATATACAAAAACCTATTGCCCAACCTGACACCTCAAAATCGGAAAATATCGGTAGTCATTATGCTATGGACTTTTTTTTAATACACTTTAAACTATACCATTAAAATGTGCTTTAAAGTAAACAAGAATTCCGCTAAGCAAGGAATTTAGATTTTAATATTATTTTTTAATATTATTTATATCTCAAGTGGATGTATTTCATGTACCGGTATGTAGAACACAGCTCATGTGACGCAATATTCTGCATGCTGATAGATGTATCTACCCTTCTTCTTATGGTTTCCATGGGCTGTGAACTAAAGCATGATAATATTTTATCGTGCCACCTAGACACATTTTGTTTCTTTCAAGCAACGTTATGTGCTTACACTAAAATCAAAGTAAAATAATAAATGACCTTCTTAACGCCTATCCTTCAATAGTATGAAATTAGAACGGCTTTGATTATTATTAGTCTTCCACTTAACTCTTCTTTACGGGTATGTCTTTTTACCGAAACACATCGAAACTTCGGTAAAACTAAAAGACATATTGTTCTTTACCTGCCCTGTCTACAACAGACTTTGGCGATTATGATCTTTCACTCAAACCTGTTTTCCGATAACCCTGTCTGGTTGTAGTTGCTATCATAGCGTAATGCTCATGAGTTAAACACTTTAAATGAGCGTTAATCTCTGTCTACGTCTACTGTGTTTAGCCTTCAATTTTTCTGGGGCGCTAATATTCTAAACCCTTGTGTCGGATAATGTGTCTTAGGAATTGTAGGTACATTCCTCTCATGGTTTTAATTGATGATCACTCAAGTTTAGGTTCTTTCAGGGCCGATTTATTGGACTATTTTCATCCATGAAATCCTCATCATTACCACAAGAAGAAACATCTCTACTGCTTCCATTTTTCCTTCTGATCCTGATTCTTATTTATTGTATGATGTTAACTGTTATATTATAATACTGACCATAGATGGTCATGTTTTCTTTATCCTTCTTTTAGTGTCCATACTTATGTTTCTATTTGACAGTACTGATTTCATTTCCTGGTATGTATCTTTGGCCATGGCTATTCTTTGTCTTATTTTACTTGCGCATCTACCATAATATTATTTTGTCAGGTAGCCAAGGTATTTGACTTTGAGCTAACACTTGCTCTTTTTTGCTTGAAATAATTGCACTGTTTTGTGCGTCAAACCGAAAATGTATGTCCATGTAACATTTTGTTTGCGCTTATTTCTGATAATCATTGTTTCAAACTGATGAATGTAAGGATATAAAGAAGGTTTCTATCAATTGCAATAGGGGATAAAAGGTTAGAATTCATTCATTTGCATGCATGAGGTAATTATCACGGTGAAAATTTTGTCTCACAACTCAAATGTTTGTATGTGTTGGACGGCCGCTCTGGTATCTCTTTGATTTATACATACATACAAACATACATACATACATACACACACATATACATACATACATACATACATACATACATACATACATACATACATACATACATACATAGGCCTACATACATACACACATACATACATACATACATACATACATACATACATACATACATACATACATAAATACATACATACATACATACACACATACATACTATATAATTATACATCTTGTTTCCATTGCTTCATACTTCATGGGTGGTAATCCTGCATATCCTTTCTTATCTTCCAAATATCAAAACAGGTTTCACTGAGTGTAAATTCACCGGCCTAACCTGCACAGGCTCTTGATTCCGTAGACTCCTTCCAACGCTGGCATTGGATCCAGTCATCAGGCTCTTGTAATTTTTTTTCTTTTCTTGCCATATCCCCTTTTCAGTCCATTTATTTCTAGCTATCAATATATCACTTTTCTGCTTCTCAACCTCCCCCTCTTGTTCTGTGTGTGTAGCATTATCTCTTAATCAAGACATCTCTCTAAATATTTTGTTTTTCTTTCTTTATAGGTTCTTGCGATTTGTCTTGTACTGCTGATGAAATTTTTTCTTTTCTGAAATTATGAAATTATGAAACATAATTATCTACTCTCTGTCTTCTATTTTCCATCGTTCTCTTTGGCCGATCCATTTTTTTCTTCATTTGAACTTATTGTCAATCCCTACTTCTTTCTCTACAAATTATAACGTCTGCTAATATCACTTTCTTTTTTTTGCCCTGAAAGAAACTTGAGCGAATTTTAAATTTTCGTAGACAGAAAACTGAAATGACGACCCTTCCCCCCCACCCAAATTCTCCTCTCTCTCTCTTTTTCAAACCCACACAAAACATACAGCAATATGAAAAAAAAAAAACTCTGCTATTTAGATACCCAATCGAACTTGACTGTTCTTTGTGCAAACAAACTTGGGGATAGAAATCTAAATGAAGAAAGAGAAACAAATGTAACCATAAACGTAGTGTATAAGATACATTATTATGATTAGTAAGAAAACATCCAAGCCTACATTTTTTGCCTCATTTCGGATCATTGATGTTACAGTAAACAAGTCAATATTACTGCGCTACAAACCTGAAAAGTTCTCTTCATTTAGATCCAAGCAGACATATTTCTAACAGATGGCGTAGTTACCTGAGGCATTTAGAACTTCCAGGAGATAGACAGTCGATCTTTACATCAAAAGCATGACATCCTCCTGGGTAAAAATAATATTATTTGTTTATTTATTTCAGTTTTCTATTAATTATTTTTTTAGAGATTAAGATTGAGTATGAAGCTTGAAACCCAAAAGACTGGTGAAATATATAAGCAACAAAATACAATATGAACTTAATTTATCTTGGAATTCTTTACAAGAAACTTTGAAAACACATCTTGGACATCTAGAAATGAATGGAAAATAAATGAATGATGGAACGCTCCTGGAAGTCGATCATCCAGTTTAAAAATTGTTTTTGAGTGATCCAGCCTATTCGTAAAAATTAAATATCACCCGATCGATATATTTGCTTTAATGCCAGACAGTTTTATGTCTGTAACCTTATGAAAATCATTCATTAGATGGATATCGAGATGAAATAACCTTTTACAAATACGACTTTAATTTCCAGCACCAAGTATACACATTCTTTCCCATTTTTTTTGTTGCGTATACAAAACAAAAGCCCACAATCTACGCGCAAATTAGTTCATTACCGCAGCTATCCATCTTTCAAGCTAAAAAACATTCAAGCTTGTAAAAGCAAATGCAGTTGGAATTGACGCTATGTATCTGTAGTTATCATTCGTGGACAACAATGAACAAAATATTATAAAACTGAATTAAACCATTTCATGCAGTTGAGTAAAGCCGAACAGTTTTTAAAGAGATATTCTTTTCTAACATAGTTTGTCGATTTGTTGTTGGAAAGCAAGAGTGGGTAAAATTTGGTATGGAAAGTCATTAAATTTGCACTAGCATACTCAAATAAAAAATTCATGTTATTTACTTTAAAAACCTAAGGATTTATTATGAGAAAAAAAAACACCTCCATTTCGTTAAAGTCTTATGTTACCTACCCACTGAAATCTTAAAATTGGAACTTTTCACCGATACTATTAATATGAAATTGTCCTTTTTTTCTGTAATTAAACTACGTGTCTGATTGAATTACCGATTATTTGTTGTCACTTAAGTTTAACTTTAAAAAGTAATTTAAAAAAAAATAACAGGAAACGCATCGGCAGCAAACTACGTCTATATATTGTTCTGCTGTTGATAAAGGTAAAACTACACTTCAAACTCAGATAATGATATTAAATGTGTTACAATTCATTTCCATTGAAATTTCACTTTACATCAGAGTAAAATTGGAAATGAGGCAATACAGTAAACGTAAAAAAGAAACGAAAAAAAGATTTCTTTTGAAAATTTCACAGCTTTACACTTTGCAAACTATTTTCAACAGATCCCACCAGCGGTGTTTAAAGATAATAAGATCGTATTGATGTTCTAAGTCAGCAAGAATTATTATAATTTTATTATAAAAGTCTCTGTTAACCATGAATCAAGTACTTGTAGCTAAATAAGATAAAAAATGGATATCAAAACGAAGAAAAGTTATAAAAAGTGATATATGACACCTTGACAAGTACTCTGAGCATCCAGCTTTGCAGGTTATACTTAATGTTCCTATATTTTTCCTTACAGCTGTTAAATTAGTTCAGCAAAATGTTCAATCCTTAACCTTTACTCGATAAAGCCCTATCCTTTAATATATCCGCGACATTATTTTCAGGTGCCGGTAATTTGAGTTTTTATTTCTTGTGCAGTTGATAATTTTATGTGAAATCTTTATATTTTATTGTTTTAGATTTCTTGCGCTGCCTTCACACTGTGTCTCGCTTTTCGACTACTTCTTTCTAAAAAAATCTTTTTCGCCGATTTATTTTATGTTATTAGCTATGACCCATGTAGGCTTTGTCTGTGCATCTTGATGCTCTGATGCGTGGCAAATAACATAATATCTTTTTAAAAATTCATGGCCATCCCTTCTTATCACGCCTTTATGGGGGTTTCTAGAGCCTTTTTTTAAATATTAAAATAAAATCATACCGACGTTTACTTTGAATTATCCTGTTTCATCCCATAAGTATAAGCATGTGCTTGAAAGAGAACATTGCTTTGCAAGCTATCTGAGGAGCAATAGCACCACAACGAAAGGACCCTTAGCAGACCTTGCCATACTTTCAGCCATTCGTTTTCTATCCTGTTGATTTGCAATTTACTGTTACAAACTTGAGGGGTAGACGTGCAAAACATAAATTTCTATCAGCTGTGCTTCTTCATCCCAGTTTTACATCCTGCTGTCGTATCAAGGCTCATACTGCTTGTATGTGAAGGTTAATGACCCGAAACGTAGAATGTGCACACACATACATACAGCGGCTCCGCCTTTCTGTTGCCGTTTGGCCTCAACATTATTGAGATGAGATGAAAACGATGCCGTGTGCAACATTGTCACAACTGGTGTAATATCTGCCTACCTGAGCGTCTTAGGTAATGGGATGAAGTGAAAATAAATTACAGTAAACAGTTTCTGTGTAGCTATGGTCTAATTTCATTGGTATCAATTTGTCACAAATAAAGAGATTTACTTTTCTTTACCGAAATATATTTTTCTTAGTTTCAATACGAATAGGAACTGATACATTTAGAGGAAGTATTTCTATTCATACATATAAATTCAATATTAGCATACCACATAAAGCTACCTATTAGAATTTAGATTTTTATAAACAACATCCTTATCAACTTTGCATTATGTGGTACTAGCCAAAGACCCATGTTAGAAACTATGATGGATATTAATACTGAAGTAAATGAAAAACTGGAGATAATTTCACCTTTGAATTGCATTGCTGTGTTCAAATGGCAATCAAAACATCACTGAAGTGAAAATTTAATACGTTCCTCGCCTTTCTTCACCACAGGTTTCAAGAGGACATTTTTAAAGTCAAATAAAATGTATCTAGAGTGGAGTATGAACGTGTCGGTACTGGACAGGTTAAAAGATTAATTTCATTTCGATGCACAGTAAATGACATTTGACATTTTGCAGTTTCCAAAGACGTGACATAGAAGCAGGGATGGTGAGTGATTTAGAAATTTAACTTGTCATTTGTACCGGCTCTTCATCTCTTAAACCTAAACAGAACCTTTTGTAAAATGTCTGGGTTTGAGATCCACAAGAGTTTTATTACAGTAGCATTCTTTTTGTGACCTTATCTCCTTTCCTCCTGTCTTTGTTTAAAAGTTATCCCTGCCTCAATTTTTAAATATCTCCTGCTCGTTTCGCTTTCTTTCCAAGTATAAATTACCTACTATAATTGATATTTATCTATATTCTGTTTGTTTATATCTGTTTCCTTGTCGGACTTTTTCTTGATTTTTTTTTGTTTATTTGTCGCTCTCTTCTGAGTGTAAATCTTCTCTTCAATTTGTCGCCACTTCTTCACCTCCCCCTTCCCTCCCCCCCGGTCTACCTCCGCCTCTCTATAAGGGTTCTGCTTATTCATATTTCTATCTGTCTGACACCGTCTCTCTTCTCTCTCTCTCTCTCTCTCTCTCTTTCTTTCTCTGTCTCTCCTTCTCTTCCTGCTGCACACTAACCCCATCTTCTGTTCGCCCACAATAGCGAATACATGATACATTATAATCTGCCCTCTGTCTATTCACCCTACCAAAAATGTGTCTAAGCATAAATTATCTAACTTTTCATTCATACATTTGATAATCTAATTATCCATGAATTTGTGTGTTATTGAAAAAAATGTTTTTTCGTGTTGAATTTAAAAGTATAAGCATCTACATATTTATCCAAAAAACTCTCTCTTTCCCTCTCTCCCTCTCTCTCTCTTTCTCTCTCTCTCTCTCTCTCTCT
>BLXT01000588.1:5239902-5251124 GCA_019648995.1 Plakobranchus ocellatus | reverse complement strand
TATTATTATTATTATTATTATTATGATTATCATTATTATTATTATTATTATTATTATTATTATTATTATTATTATTATTATTATCATTATTATTGTCATTATTATTGTTATGATTATTATTATTATTATTATTATTATTATTATTATGCTCGAACTTCTATCGTGACCAAGTAGATATTTAGTTAGTTCTTTTTTCAAAAGAGATTCAACCTTGCTAAAGAGTCTTTCATACTTTTTAGAACTATTCATTAGCAGCTAACATAACCATAAAATTGCGCTTTTGTTTGCCGCTTCTTGTCATTCTTATTGCTGATATTTCTTATTGCTGGCCGTGACTTATGAATGGGCTTGTTCCGTGTAGTTACTTAGTGGCAAGTGGGTTTGACTTCTTGTTGATGCCAAGTGATTTCCCTGTTCAGCATGTTCAGAAAAAGTTGAATCTTTTGTTCAATATCGTAATGTTACCGCAGATTTTTGCAGATTTTTTGTCTGATATATAGATGAGGTTTTCTTTCACTGTAGAAGGCTTTCAGTGTTTTTTTTTTTTTAATTATTGTTGTTCGTTCACTACCATTGATTTTGTTTTAAAAAATTTGCTTTTTCTTGTTCTCTCCATTTATTTTATGAAATCGTCGATGGATTAGACTTTACTGCTTCACAGATTATTGCAACGATGTCAAAATTATTTCTTTTCAGGTGCCGTTCATTCACCATTGCTATCGTATATTTTATGTATTTCTTTAAAAGAAAAAAAGTTTCTATCGAAAAAGTTGCTCTCGCAAAAAGAAGGAAATCAATTAAACTTCTCGCTTTTTGTGAGCTTCACCAAAAAGAAATATAGATAGCAATATTGTAACAACTGGACGGTTAGTATTACCATGAAAATTGCATTCTGTATCATTTTTACAAAAGAAACGTACAATAAATATTATAATTGTCTGGATTTTATATTGTTGAGTTAATTCCTGTTTGCCCTTTTTTTTCTGAATGATATCATGATTTTCTTGCTCACATAACAGGTGAGATCGCTTCAATGGCGCTTCAGGTGTTGGACGCAATCAGAAAAACAAAGTTCAAAATCCATGGCCGAAAGGACATAACTCTCAAGATTAGAATTGGCATTCATTCCGGTAAGCAGGGTTGACATTCCATTTGTTGGGGTGAATTTGGGAGACGTTATTGTATAGTTAAACAAAATCGCGGCGAAATGTTACCTAGGCTGTTTTTGTGTTGAAAGAGTCAAGAGAGAGAAAAAAAAACAAGTATATCAATGATGCCGTTTGTTCCAAGAGGACTATCACTCTAAGAGCATGTCGCCCAAAAATCATTAAATTCAGCTGACATGATTGGTGTAGTTTGGGGCAATCATTCATCTTAAAGTGCATGATATGCTTTTGGTCTGTGTATTCTTACGACTACGGTTCATAAAATTGTCAAGCGCTTGTGTTATTGCAAATGGTTCCCACAAGCTGCGAATTTAAAGTCAAGCGCATAGGCATCCTTGAAGAATGCAAGGACGAAGGAAAAGATGAAACACGGCCTGGTAAGCCAACAGTTCGATTCATGCTGAGACACAAATAGCAGACAAAATAATTGTTTTCTTCGACCTATGTTGTCGGGTGATTGCATCACATTCACATTACACCAGTAAAATTGCGACTCAATGACTAAGGAGCGCCCATCATCACAGTTAGTGAAAACTTTAGAATGTGGTCATCCGAGCGAAAACCAATGGCAACTCCTTATTCTGGGACTCAAGCTTGCATTTTTTACTGATTGGTTCGACTGCCAAGGCTGTCCGATTTTGCGACTGACTAAATAAACAGAGATGGTGTACAGAGGAAAATGCCTGAATGTGTGAGCAAGGGCGTCAGTGTGTAACATGGTGGCGCAGCCCATATAATTATCTTGTTCAAAGTTTTGACACATCTTCTCCATTACCCGGTCAGACTCCATCTGAAAGCCACCCCTTTAGATGCCTTGAACGCAATTTAGCTGGCAACACAAAGAACATGGATAGAAAATTACAAAAGTACAAATCCACTTGCAAACTCTTGACAAAAAAATTCTTCAGGTCATGTGGTTTTTTTTTTTCTTCTTGTGCACTGATGTGAAAATTGCATCAATCTCCGTGTCGACTAATACTATACAAAAGGAAATGGAAGATATGATAACCTAGGCCTACATAAAGTTTAAATTTTTTCCTAAGAAGTTTTTAAAATTTTTTTATCGTATTCATCTCTCTTTTGTGGCAACCCTTTACATCAAGTTGTGTTCGAACGCACTTTTTAGAGTAAAAAAAAATCTTCACAAGACAAGTGGAAGAGATGTTGCAACAAGCTGCCTTTGATTTAATAAGTATAGGGCTGAGTACAAAGGGCAAAAAAATCACCATGGTATGATAGATAAATCGCATACATTTCTATTTCACCTCTGTCGTAAAAGGCACTGAAAACCGTCAACATAATAATTGGGATAATATTATGCAATAAATAAGGCGAGAAAAGAAAAAAGGCCTTCTAAAATTTTTTTCAAAGTTTGACCTGACTCATTTCGTACCAGTAAAATGATAAAGTAGAAGATAGTTCGTTCAAAATAAAACTGTGGGATCTCTCTAAAAAATTACTGTGCCACTATGTTGAACAGGTCCATGCTGTGCGGGTGTAGTGGGCCAAAAGATGCCGCGATATTGCCTTTTTGGTGACACTATCAACACAGCAAGTCGGTTAGAGTCGACGGGTGAAGGTAAACACAATAAAATCCAACTCTATACGTAACCATTGGTTTAAAGCGTCGATTTTTGAATGAAGTACATAAAGTTTGATAACACATTCTGCTGTTTAAAATTTATTTTCTTATTTTATTTTTTAAGAAACCAATAGAAAAACACTTCATTAGGGAAAACAATTCTTTTAGGCTTTAAGTGATTGTCTTTCAAAGTTTTTTCAATGAAAACTTGTATAAGTTACTTTTGAATTTAATATATTGAATCTAATTTTTTTTTTTTTAGGTTCAGCAGTGCTATTATCTTCATCATCACCTCATCTCCATATCATGTTTGTGCTTTAATGATAATCGTGCTACCATACAGCGGTGCCGTAACTAATGCTAGAAATTTAGAAGTAATTCGCAGTATGGCTGCAGTTTGCCATACATAGAGACCACAAATACTTATAGCTAAATTAGAATACAATATTAAGCACTTACTTTCAAATAATAAGGTCTCGTCGCCGCAGGTTGTAGAATCACTTCTAGAAAACAATCTAAACTTAAAAGAACGAATCAAATCGTAAGAAAAAAGAATGATAGAAAATAAAGAGGAAATATTGATGTTGGAGTTGGAAGAAAAAGACGGAAATTTACGAAAGAAAATATTACAATCATAATTATAATTTTGAAAAAGTTTTAGTTTTACAACTTGGGGGTCAATAATGCAATGGAGTGTTACCTGCACATTCGGATTACAAAAATGTTTTTCTGTATCAATTCTACGCTCAATATTTATCGTCTGTGAAGGAAGGTAGATCAATGTATAATTCGCAGTGATCATTTTTATTTTAATCCCTCATGCAGCGTTAAAAGTTCACTGCAGTGAAGACTGTAAGATGATTCTGGACAAACTTGGCGGTTACCATCTTGAGAAGAGAGGCTACACTCCTATGAAGGTAAACCTGCTTCGTTAAGATAAAAAATAAACCTTTGCTCTCGCGAGAAGAGCTGATAAGACGTCTTTTCTTTCATTGTTAGCCATATTGCTTGTCGCAATTTATCAACTCTTGGCCATTTGAATTAACGGTAAAAATGCAGAGTGGAAATATTCTGTTAAAGTGTCCCCAATTTTTAAAAGGAATAATGCATCATCTTGCCCTAACTCTTAATTGATAGTGGCTGTTGTGGGTAAATTCATCGAGACCGCTAAAGCATCCAAAAAATTATTAACGATTTTTATATTAATAATCTTTAGCAAAGAAATAAATATGCATTCACAAGAATTAAAATCTACCACATGAATACTATCTTGATTCTTATTTTCTCCTGCTACAGTTGGGCTTCACATAGGAAAATAATCTATTCATAATTGAGCTTGGCCAATAAATCAACGAACAGGGTAATCTCAAAAAGCACACAAGTCAGATATATGAAAATTGGCAATTAGGTCCATAAAGATGTGAAGTTGGGAACGCGGGCATTAACTTTTTTTTTTAATTTAAAGAATTAAAAAAGAATTTTGAGGGGGGGCGGGAGGAATAAATTTTAACAACTGTCAGAGATTGAAACCAGAACACTTTCAAATTTTTGAGTTGTCTGTTTTTTTGTGGTTTTTTTTTTTTTTTTGTTTTGTTTACCCGTTCTTTCACTTTTTAGCCTAGTGAAAATATTAATAGATAAGGGAATATCTCGGCATCTCATTTCATTTCATTATGGCGCGCATTTTATTTAGATCCAGATAATAGGGTTCGCCTAGTTCTAAATGTTTAATTAAAGCGGCATCTCATGTTGACATTATTAGTACTATACCTTCTCTCTCTCTCTCTCTCTCTCTCTCTCTCTCTCTCTCTCTCTCTCTCTCCCTCCCCCTCCCCCCTCTCTCTTTTTTTCCTGTTTTTTCCTCTGAATCACCGTGTTGTGGTCTTACTCACCCATACGAATGGGTTATATTAGTAACTAGTTTATATCACTATAGATCAATGGAGGTTTCATATTCAAGATTTTCTACGCCAGTTTCAAGTGAAAGATAAACGAACCTTTTTTCTCTCTATTGATAAATGCTTTTAGCTACTTATTTTGGGGGGGGGGGGGGGGGGGGGGGGGNNGCTAGCGGTGGCTCATCTGGTAGGGCATTGGCTACCAAGTAAGAGGTCCGAGATTCGAATCCCAGTCCGGGCCAAGCCAATTTTTTATTGCACATCTGTGTCCACCCAGCTCTAAATGGGTAGCTAGGTCTCTTAAGATTGGGCAAAAGTAAAGGCGGCGAGGAAAGCAATGGCAAACTACCTCATGAAGCCGTATGCTAAGAACAATCAGGACCCTACTCTTGGTTGCCCAATGCTTGGATTAAGCGTGGTACCCACTTTGCTTCTTTAAATAGCAGGGGGTACAACTGGAGCGTTTAATAAGATTTTTAGAAACACAAAAAAGACAACAAAATTGTTTCCCTTGAGTTACCGTATCAAACTATTGCTTTTAATTTTCATATGTGAACGGTTTGATTGTAAATTTTATTCCGATAAATTTTAATAAGTATATAATTTTCTAATATTTTATAACAAAAAAAAAGAAGTTGTGGCAAAAGCAGCAAATGTACTGGCTAGTTGCAGTAGTATTTGTAGCAGCAGCAGCAGCAGCAGCAGCAGCAGCAGTAGTAGTAGTAGTAGTAGTAGTAGTAGTAGCAGCAGCAGCAGCAGCAGCAGCAGCAGCAGCAGCAGCAGCAGCAGCAGTAGTAGTAGTAGTGATCTCAATGAGTGCCGTAAAATTAACAGTGGTGACATTAATGCGATTTAGTAAGCAGAGAACAAACTGAAAGCTTCTTGCCATCTAAAAGTGATCATACAATCGCTAATAAATACAATCTTAAAATGAGATAAAGCTCCATGAATATGATACTGGCTCAGATTTACGCCTCTATCCATTTCACTTCACTTATCGGAGGGGGAAGGGCGTAAATGATGGCAATGAATAAAATTGTGTTGGTTGAATTCTTAGTTTCGTTTCATCAAATCTATGTAAAAAATGACTTATAATACTTCTCCTATTACTTGATTCGAGTTTTTTCTTCATTTATTTACTGAGTAGAAATTATAAAACATGATTGTTTAATGATCAATTCCTCTGAATATTTTTCAGTAGTTCGAATTACCGTTATCTGTCATTCTTTTATTTTTTCATTGCAGGGTAAAGGCAGTTTACTAACCTACTTCCTATTGTCTGAGGATCACATCCATAGGCATCGGCGTATCTCTCATATCCAGAAGACGGGCACAGCCCCACGATGTGTTTCAGCGTCCAACATTGATTACAAAGATCGATACTATCACCCAAGCCTCTACGATTCTTATAGCTTAGATGCCCTGTGTAGTGAGGGCAGGGGAAGACAAATGGTGGGCCCAAACAGTCTCATGTCCTATCCACCTTTTATGTGTGCAAGGGAAAACAGTATCAGAAGTCTTAATCGGATCTCACTTCCTATGAAATCTAATACGGCCAGTCCTGAAGTAAGTCGTCAGAATCGAAGCGTTGGTATTAGCAGCCTGGTCACCTTTAGCTCGGTTACAGAGACTCCTGAAAGTTTCAGTTACCCTAAAGCACCGCTTTCTCATGATGACCAGCGAAACAAACAATCTTTGAAAGGAGCCTGCTCCCCAAGTTGGCCATTGACCCCCGACTCCGGAGCTATCTTTTCAAAAGAGTTTCAGTTTCCGCACTGCTCTGTATCACCCCACCCGCACGACCAACGCCCTTCATTATTGATGTCCCCCATAGCGGAAAACCCACAAGCTGCGTCATCTTTGGGCACATCGCAAGAGTTGAATGGTGTTGAGAGATTTAGTAATGATAGCGGAAGTGCGTCATGGGGCAGCACCGCTTCATTCACGCGCTCGCCCAGCTTGACACGAGACAGACTTGCCTCTGAACCAGCACCTCCGACAAATACAGAGAACGGCCATGTTCCACCCTCTTCACTATCACCCAACTCGGATCATAATCCTCAAAACGCCTCACTTGATCGCGACAGATCCGCGTCTGAGCCACCAACTCTGAGTTTCAACAATGGAAGCGTTTATGAAGACCATCAACATTCCTCACAAAACCACAGCAGCCTTTCAGCCACCAAAGAGCATGGTGGTGAAATTCTTGAGGCAGAATCATCCTTGACTCCTGAACCGATCCCGTCAGAAACCGATTCCCTGTTAGAGTCATCCTCAGCTTCTTCTACTCAACCTTTAATAAGGAGCAATAGCATTCCGGAAAAATCTCTGTGCAGCAGGAATGACCAAACTGAAATGGATCCATTAACTCTCTCCAATGATGGTAATTCGAGAACAATATCTTTCCCTTTCCAAAAAAATGAGAAGAGAAATGTAGAAGGCATCAATGATAATAAAAGTAACGAAACTATCCTGTGAAATGAGAAACCCACCTTTGCAATATCTTTTGCTTGTTTCACACGATCAGAAAAAGCAATGGTATGCTGAATATTTTACAGTGTATTTTGGGTCTAACGGTAATGTTAATTTTGTTCATGTTGAAATTCCCTTTGCGATAATAAAATTGTTATGTATAGAAATAATCTTACAATGTTTCTCAATGCTCAAACTTTAAACGCTTAAGCCATAATGAATATGTTCTTTGTATTCCTGTTTTCTAGTTGCTTTCTTATGTTGTAAATCTTTAACAGGAGTATATCCATTTCATTTTATATTTTAATGTGAATAGCTATTATGTTCCTTAGCAATACAATATTACTGGAGTCGTCATTACAATTATACATGTCATTTGTTTTGAATAATACCTATTGTTAAAACCTGGAAAAGCTTTAGCTCCTTTTTTTTGCAGGTTGTTGTAAATCATTTTCTCTCTATTGTAACAAAAGCAATAGATTTTCGTATTAGAAACTTAAATGTACTCTTTGACATGCCATTCATTATTATTTTGTTATCCTATTTTCGATTATTATTATGTTCCTTACTCCCATCTTTTGTATTTTATCATCATCATCATCATCATCATCATCATCATCATCATCATCATCATCATCATCATCATCATCATCATCTCATCATCATCATCATCATCATCAACTATTCTTGTATAATACCTATTGCTAAAACCTGGAAAAGCTTTAGCTCCTTTTTTTTGCAGGTTGTTGTAAATCTTTTTCTCTCTATTGTAACAAAAGCAATAGGTTTTCGTATTAGAAACTTAAATGTACTCTTTTACATGCCATTCATTATTATTTTGTTATCCTATTTTCGATTATTATTATGTTCCTTACCCCTATCTTTTGTATTTTATCATCATCATCATCATCATCATCAACTATTCTTCTTCTTCTTCTTTTTCTTTGCACAACTTATAAAAAAACAAGCAGTCTTAATAATTTTCAGCTATATCGTGATCTTTATTATAATCACGACGAACGTCTCATCTCAGTCAGACATATTTTCGCAGTCATCACCCTTCTGATTACCTTCTTCTCGCAGCTTTTATAATATACAGTTGTTGTTTGTTTGTTTTGTGTTTGTGTAACAAACTTTTTCGTGTAATTATGAAGATTTAAATTTACTTTTTTTATATATCAACAGCTTACAGCCTTCTTAAAATGTGTTGTTGTTTTGAGAGGTTTTATTATTAAATGGATATTACAACAAAGCATTATCTTCACTAAAAACCTTTACAGTTGTACTTGTATATTTTTTTTTCTTTATAAAAATTACACGATTTAAAATTAAGTGATTTCCATACTCAAAGCAAGTGAAGGGTAACAAAGAGCAGGGCCCTGATATGGCAATGTGAGATGGTATGCCTTTTTGCTTCTCTCGACGCCCTTATTCTCATCCATATGAGAACTAACATCGTTGGCCAGGTTTGGGGTCGAATAGGTGATTTCTTGAATAGTAGTCAAAAGCGTTATCGATTTCTCTCTTCCCGCTACTTACGCGCTGTGATATAGATAGAAAGCTGTATTGTTTAGTCATTAAAAAAATACGAGAAAGAACAAGTTAATACTCATTTATTTTTAATAGTATGTTTTTGTTTATAGTTATAATTAAAAATAAAGAATAGGAAGACTTTCAGAATATGTTTGCACAGAAAAGAGCAATACCGAAACTAAGTTAATATTAGTTATTTGGTAATGATTACGTTATTTGATCTACATAAATAATTATAAGCATAGTTTTGTCACAAATTTCAGGGGAAAATCGATTCAAATTCAATCAGAGCAACACTCGTAATATATAATTTTATGTATGGCACTTTGCATATTGTAAAATAAACAAAAAATATAAAATTGAAAAGGTTCTGTTTGTGAGACCACTTAAAATCATAACACAATTATTGTTTCAGTATTATTCTCACCACCGGTTAAAAATTAGAGAGCAATAGTATCGATTAGACAAACGAGACTAAAAGTGTTGACTACACCACGTCAAGTTTCTATCTAGATCTCGATATTCAAATTATTAATCAACATGTGTAGACCAAAGATCTTAAAAAAAAAATTAAAAAAAAACTTAGCAGAGCTTTCTTTTTTTGTTTTACCATTGTTGGGTTGTATACATTTCATAGGTTGGTTTTTTTTTAATCAGAAATTTCCCTGTACCCCCCCCCCCACCTTACTTTTTTTAAAACAGAATAATAAGACATAAAATTGTCATTTAGGCCTTAAACTTTTGTGCATTATTGTTTATTAAAATTCAATGTCGGTCACGTTGAAACATCAGGATTTCAACTCTCTTCCATTTTCGGCTTAAGTGGTAAGAAAACAATCTTTCATTTTTACGATCTTTGATTACCTCTCTAGATCTAGAAAAGATAAAGTACACTGATATTCACAATTTGTCTCTATGTAGCATTTAAGTAGTTTTCAACCCAACAAACTGGGGTCTCATTCATGAACAGTCAGGTATTCCTCTCGCGCAACTTTTGGTGAAAACTCTCTGTTATTTTATTTTATACTCTTTGCATTGCATCTGACTGACTTAAGCTATGTGATTTAGAACTATCATTGAAAACTGCCAATGCTTTTCGAAAAATCAATTTTTTCACTTTTCTGCAGAAGGAAAAAATAATTTTACTACACTTTATAAAAACGAGTGGGGCAAAACGCAGCAGTCCTAAAATTTATAATTATAATTTCCCCCATTTTATGTTCTTTTGTTCATCAAAGGGCACACCGTTGTTTGTTATGGTTTATGATGCTATGACAATTATATTGATAGTTAAATAGTTAAAAAAAATAATGCTGTACAAATCGAAAATATTCATACAATAAGTAATCGTATGGACCCGAGAATAAGCAATGTTCAGGTTATGAACAGAGATTTTCAAAAGAAATTTGAGAAATATTTAGAAACAAATACATTTGCAGCAAATTAGCATCAGGAATAAAAATCTGTGACTAACTATAAGTCGCTTAAATCTTTTGAGAATGCATAAAGCATGTTAACTTTTACACATTTTCAGGCAGGAACACAAAAGTAGGATACAAACATTTTTTTTTTTTTAAAGAAAGGAATAATTCATTATGTGCCAAAACAAAAATGTGTAAAAAAATGAACACTATGTGTTTGAGCTGCTACATCTCGGCAATAGTTGTTCGAAGCTTGTCCAAGAATATGTCAACATGGTGGTGTTTAAACAACAGACTGGGACGTAGACGAATGCCCACTGCACCGCATACTCCCAGATTTACTCCTGTAGAAATAGTTTTCAATATTTTAGATGGGCCTCATGCAGAAAACTTAAGCAAAAGTACTAGGATTTCATTTTCAATATCTTGTGCAAAGGAAGCACGTGTACACGTAAGAGTTAATAATCGTATGGCAGCGTGGATGGTGTAAATTAAGATTAGTCACGTGTATTTATTTCCCTTTGCGGAAGGAAATTTTTATTTCAGAAATGATATTACAAGAATTTAAATATCACACACATTCACATATCTATACATATGTTATAGAGACTATTATCGTATTGGGTAAAAGATAATGAAATCCACTATATTGTTTTGGAGGGCCTCGAACGGAAAACGAAATACAAAATTTTCTTTAAATTTTCAAGGAAATTACTTCTAACAAGTTAAATTTAGTTCGAGAAATGGTCTTTTATGGTAGACTATTGAATACATTCTGGTTTTCAAAATTGTTACCCTGGCTTAAAAATTAGTAACTTGGTTTGGCTTCGAATGCTTTTTTTTTTTTTTAATATCTTTCTCCATCGTGATTTAATATCTTTAAAAATGTTTTATAAGGTCATATCAATGTTTCTTGCGTGCCCTACCTCTGTTTCGCATTCTTCTTACAACTTGTGCTCTGGTGTCGCTGTCTCTAACGTCCACTGCACAGAGAGTACCCAACCCTCGGGCGTTGCTTAGCACACCAGGGAATTCTGACTGAAACGTGCAAACATTTTGAAAAAGGATTCTGTTATAAAGAATATCATGAATGTAGAATACTCGTGCATAATGCTGATTAAAATCATTTCGCTTTTCTTTCCTTTTTTTT
>BLXT01000588.1:5183399-5198856 GCA_019648995.1 Plakobranchus ocellatus | reverse complement strand
CCACCAGAGTAATGTTTCACTTACCATGAAAAAGTGATCTTTACTCGTTGATTGAAACTGTCTTCTACATCTATTCTGCTAAAAATTAGACAAGAAGCTCATTGACTTGAAACTGTCTAAAAAGACATATTTATTATTTATGTTCACTGTTGCACCAAACTGACATGATTAAAAAATGCTGCCATCCAAATTTCTGACTAAAATTGAATGAATAAAAAAATATGACAATTATCACAAGCTCTACTTCTTTGATACCACATACCTCGAACAACCAGGTCAGTTTCATTGAGAGCCTCACCCACACCTTTACAGTCATCATAAAGCAAGCGACGATGAAGCTGGAAAAGAGAGGGGAATAAAAAACAGATGGTTCATTTGGAAAGGAATTTTTCTGTATGTTTCCTATGCCAGCAAAAACAACCAAACAAAACAAAACAAAAGAGCACGATTTACACAGAATCAAAAATTACAGAGAGTTTATTGTATATCAAGGAATAATTGTTTTCATTACATAGCTGAAAAAATGAGTAACAAAGAGATGGCTGTCTTCAATGGAAAGAAAATATTTTATGTTGCTTGTTTCAGCAAACAAAGTTACCAGTTTTCCACAAAATTAACAGTTGCAATAAGTTAGGCAGTATAATGAGCAGACATACAGTGGAAACCACAAAATGCAAAACATGACATGTATTTCTCACAAAGTGAAATGCCTAATAAATAGAGATCTTTTCACCTTTTAAACTTATAGATTGAGTTTATAATAATCTAAAGTAAATTGACTTGATTCTTATAATTTAGTTGCAGAAAATGCCTTGGATATTTTTTTTCCTCGTTTCCATCTAGTCTCAGCTTTATACAAGCAAAGCAAGAGAACTCATCAACCTCAGCATCAAGACCAGGATGAACTTTTATTATGAAACACACAGCATGGGAAAGACCCAAACAAAACAGATAAGCCCTGAAAAAAATACTTTCAATACATATTTCTCAACATTTTCTGTTAGAATGGAGGGGAAAAAAACAGAATGATATGAAATTGTAGTCCACTCTCATGGAATTCAATTTGAGGTTTCCATTGTAAGCGCATTTTGATCCAGTAAAGACATCTGAGGATTAAAAAAAAAACCTTTAGCTAAAAATTCATACAAACCACAGATACAATTGTTCCTTTTTGATAGATCAAGGAGTTACAAGAAAAGGGCTTAACAAAAGGAGGCCAAATCTTATTTCAAAATTTTTGTGAAAATATTTACACTATACAATATGCTTGGTCCAACCTTTGAAAAAGAAAAAAAAATACATAAAGTATGGACTCACCATTATCTCTACATCTCCATCATTAAGACTGGAGCCACCATGAGATCTGTCAGTGAGGACAGTGAATTGTAGATCTGACTTACCATCCTGCACAATTTTGGAGTAAAAAAAAAAAAAATCTTAGAGAGAAAAGCTTGATATTCTCAAATCATCCTTTTTCTTTTGTACCTTTTCCTCCTACAAATGCTAGTTGTTTTTTATCTCGTTTTGTGCCCTACTTTCGCATACCTTGAGGGTTATCAATCTCCAAAAAAAAAAGCAACAATAAATGCAAAAAGTTATCTTATAACCATGCATATTGTGATATGGTGAATAAGTTTTATCACCGATGGCTCCTGCAAGGTCATGTGATGCCACCCACAAAGCATGAACAGATCTAGTCATATTGCTGCTAAGGCACTGCAACGCCTAGACTGCCAATATTTGTAAACAAACAACTACCTAATCTTGGATATCATTGCCCCTATAAAATTCTTACATTCACATCCTGTTAAAACACTTTGTTTGTTCTAACCCTTAAACACACTACCTCCACACTGAGTTTTTTTTTTCTTTTAATGTTTGGCAAACAGGAAGATTGGGAAAATTTAAACACCAAGATTACAACATAAAAAAAAGATATTGTGTTCATTACTGTTCAACAAATAAAAGAATCCATTAGTTTAAAAAGCATTTCTCTGAAGCATATTGGCGCTGTAAAAATATTAATGACATCAAGTATGATAATAGTAAGTAGTACAGAGTTCAGACCACTGAGCATAGGATTTACGAAAAGGGCATCTCTATGTTTATCACAAAACTTTGGAGAAGTATCCTCTGATTAGACATAGTAGATGAAGTGACAAAATCTCGTGTGTAAATGCACTCAATAAATGATCATCCTCTATGATAAAATCTCTTAATGTAGAAGTGTTACCCATGTCAAATCTCAAGGGCAAAAGACAGGCCATGGAAATTAAAAATTGGGAATTGAGCATTAATCAAAATGCAAATTGATATTGTTTCTGAGTAAGCAAATATAAATTTTGTGTAAGAAATGAAACTGTCTACAGAATATCACATTAGCCTGTGTTCTCAAACTAACAAATATGATATCTGTCCTCTAAATTAAAAAAAAAAAAAGTCATTACCTGAACTCATGAAAAATGTTTATTTTTGTGTCTTTTGAGTAGAAGAGTGCATTTAGCCCTAAAAAACAAAAGGCTGATAAGTTTCATTTGCATCAGATTCATCAAAAAATTCTGAAGTTGTTTCACTTTCCCTGATAACATTTAGTCTGGCCAGTCACACTGGATTCACTGAACAAGAGTGCTGTGATGGCTGAAGTGTCTCCAGTAAAAATAATAAAATATTGGTTTCCACCCAAGAGAGCTCCCACCTCTATGAAAGGAAAGTAACTTTACTTTGTTATCCTACAGAAACTACTGCAATCTTATATTTGCAATATTTACATAGTTATATCTTAGAGAAGGTGCCAATCATACAAGTGTTATTAGGATAGGCTACTGATAGACTAAAATAATCCCATATTTGTTATTGTGGCAGTCAGTGATATATGTTTCACAAATAAATACAACAGCTAATGCAGTTTATACTCGTTTTAGAACCGAAACAAAATTCAGTTATTTGATATTTTCTTTTAGATAGTATAAGGAACATTCTTTTTTTTTTTTTAATGGTTTTAAATAATAACAGATTTATAACTACCACAAACCTTAATGGCAATCAATGCATTGATTGGAAAATAATTGCCAGCTACTGACTCTGTCTGTTCCAGTTTCCAAGTAGGTCTGTAGTTAAGCCTGAAAAAAACAAACAAAAAAATGTCAATACTCCTTATTCCTCGATAGGGGCCTACTCCTTTTCACAGTATTTGTGGATAAGTGAGGGTGCATAAATCAAAGGAACATATATATATATATATATATATATATATATATATATATATATATATATATATATATATATATATAATATATATACATGCACTGAAACACAAACACCAAGTTTGCACATCAAATAGGCAAAAACAATTTTTTTTTTTATTTAAAAACATGCACAAACAATATGAAGTAAAAAATGGTGCACTTTCTTTCACCGATTTCATTTTTTTTTCTTTCCATTTACGATCTGATTTACTCAGTGGGGACCAATCTCATAAGCATTGGAGAAGTTTACATTTACATTATAGCATACATCTTGCAACCCTTGTGAGATCGACTTTGGCCTAATCTTGCTTTATTCCCATAATAAATGGTATTGCACACTTCCTTGATGCAGACTAAGTGTTGAACCAATTCCAAAGTTTTCTTCAGCACTTCTGTTTAAGACAAAACTTAGCCACAACTGCCTCTGATGATGAGACATCACTTCTACTTCATGTAAATTTAACAGAAAACTGATGATGAAGATTTTAACATTGCAGGAATAATAGAGTGCCTATCTTTTCAAAGACAGACCAACAATGAAACATCAAAAACTGATATAGCTCTAGGTAAATACTGAATTTTGAGCGAAATATAAAAAAAAAAAAAATGGAAACTCACAATTTTCTCAAAAAAATTTTTGATTCACTTCTGGGTTGTTTTTGTTTGCTGATTTTTACATATTATCTGCATCATTGACAGCTACTTTATTTTAATATCTAATACAATAGTCAAAACTGTGAAGGCTTGTGCAGAAAGGCAAAATTTAAGAAACTGTTGCAGTTTTGTAAAAATAACATTCATCTACACACCATTGAAACTAGCACAATCCAAAAACTGTGCCATTCAATAAACAAACAAAGACAAAATGACCAATTGAATAATGCTTTAAAATGCTAGGCACGAGTGTTGACCATCAGAACATTTTTAGTCCTGAGTTTATTGGTATAACAAGAAATGAAACGAACAATATGAAGTGAAATAAATGATGTGCTTTCTTTTATAGCTTTTTTTTGCCTCTCTTAAAAATTTAGAATTTTTTTTCATATTACAAGAAAATGATAAGCTTTACCTTTCTTGTGTATACTAACCTCCTCTCTAGAATTTCCCTGCCATTAGAATCTGTGTAAAAAACTCCCTTGTTGCCAAAGCCTGGGATAGAATAGCGGGTGACGACTTCTTTGCCAATTTGATCACTGAGAAAATAACAGCAAAAAAAAAAAAAAAGATAAGAGTATACGAATCCAAGCAATTGTCTTTATAAAAAAAAGATGTAACAAATATATATGATTTCATGATCAAAGTAATATGGATATAAAAAATATTCAATCAGGAATTTCAACATTTTACAAAATGGTAAGCAAAAAAATGAGCAGTAATTTTAAAAGAAAAAAAAGAAATCATGTGTGCTTTATTTCATTTATTCTTTTAATAACAAATCACAACTAAAAACTAACTCCCTTCAAAGTGTCCTTGTACAAGAAGCTAACATTGGGAATGCACTATTATGGAATTCAGATTTCTCCAATTTTTGATACATGAAATTTGCTAAAGGAACTGGGCATTACATAATTATATTCAACGCCTGCAATTTTAATTTGCTAGGCTTAAGGGTCTTTCTTTATTTACGAGTTGTGGAATGGATAAAAGAATGAAAAATACTGAAAGTGCTCCAGATTATAAATCATGCCTACTGGGTTCTTTTGTTCATATTCGTAAGCTTAAATTGAACCCAGGAAGTTTGAGAACCAGATGACTGCAGAGTGGGACTGAGACTTCTATAAGTTACTGTAATTCTATAAGTTACTGTAAACAGAAAAAAATGCAGATATATCAACCCTGCACTCATCTCAAAATGAGAATGAGATGCAGTTAATTTTGCAATAAAGAATAATCTAATGAATCGAATAAGAATTGTAAAAAAAGAGCAATTATTTTGTTTGGAATAATATACTCATATGCCTATAAATCCTGAGGCAAGGAAAAACTTTTTTGTAATGAAATTAGACAAGAATAGAGACAGTTAAAGAATGATCTAATGACTTGAATAAGAATTGTAAAAAAAAGAGCAATTATTTTGTTTGGAATAATATACTCATATGACTATAAATCCTGAGGCAAGGAAAAACTTTTCTGAAATGAAATTAAACAAGAATAGAGATAGTTAAAATATATGTAAAATATATGATCTTATCAACTGGCACTTGGATACACTTGTACCAATAGTTCCCTAAACACAAAAATTATTGGAAACATTCAAATAAAAAAGTAAAATCACCAAACAAAACTTATTTCAATGCAACCTTTATATATATATATATATATATATATATATACTTTTTGGTAAATATCAAACAGCACAAAGAATAATGAATGGCATTGCATACTCCTGTAAAGAAAAGTTTTAAGGACCTCCACAGGTAATGGCTTGAGGGACTATTAGGAAAAAAACATGGAAGGCGACCAATTTGAAAATTTATCATTAATTACTGTAAACTTTATCACAAATTACTGTAAACTCCATTGACTAAGTGTGTGATAACTAAGATAAAAGCTGAGGATAGAGTTGAAAAGTGTAAGCATTTTTTGTGTGTGTGTTATTTTTTTTTTTTTTTTTTGTAGGCCTATTAGAAGAGTACCTTAATTTTATACAGAATTTTATAGCATGGCACAGAGGAAAGAATGCTCTGATAATTTCTGAGGTCAACAAGACTAACTCAGTCTTATGAGAATCTAATGTCAGCGATACTTAAGTGGCTAAAAACAATAGAATAAACCCAGCTGCTTTACAACTGCCTGCTGACTGTAAGTATTATCTGTATCTGGCTGCCATGACATATAATAGAGAAAAAAAAGAAAAAGATCCTAACTCACCTAAATGGGATGGGCCCCACAGTCCACTCCACTTCAACATAAGGTCTGTCATAATAAACACGGATCACTTGACTGGTCCAATCACCAAATATTTGTCGTGCCTCTTGTACTAAGGAGCCCTTTATAAAAGAAAAAAAAAAGGGGGCGAGAGGGGTCAGTTTTTCAACTAGTCATGATCAGATGATCACTCATGATCTATCATGGGTTAACAATTTAGATGTATCTGTTATGAAAAAGAGGTATAGAGAATTTCAATTTTTTTAGACTCCTAGTTTAATTCTTTATCCTTTCAAAGCCGCACTCTGTCCTGCCTCATTAAACCTTTTTCAACCAGTCATAACCACACTCTGCATATAGCATCTTAAGGCTCTTAAGTGCCAATTGTGAACTTTACAACAAATAATGAATTTGGCAAAGTTTTTACTATCACTTTATTTCTGTGGAACATTTCTCATGTTTCAAGAAGAAAGAAATTTGTTTTCGACTAAATTTTTCACTTAATAAACAAAAAAAATGTAATCATTTTTCATCCAAGGGTAAAATCTCAAAATTTAAAGGAAAAAAAAACAATTCCTTAAAGAATTAAAATGAGCTTCTAAAGTCTAGCAAGAAATTGTGATATTTGGACTGAGTGAAAGTCAATTAGGTGTATAAAAATCAAAGGCCCATATTTTTTTCTTGTGCAAATTATTCTTTGTTGAGATTATTGTCAAAGCTACTGATTTCCATTCCATTTTAACGTTTGCCAGTTGTGTTGATCTAGATAATTATTTCTGAATGTAGTCCAAAGAGATTTCAAAAGGCTTCTGATCAATCGAGCTCAACATCAACCTACAGAAAATTTGTGAACACATTAGACGATATTTTGCGGCATTCATTTTGCAAAAGGAGCCTGGAAGAAAAATTAGAAATGAAGAGACTGGGACCTTGACCCTCCAGCACAGACTCTGTTCCTAGACCCTGCTGAGGGCCTACCTAGCCCCCAGACCCCCTGCCAATTGGGGGCATGCCCAACAATGCTCACACCCAAGACACGCTGTTGAG
Source organism: Plakobranchus ocellatus (assembly GCA_019648995.1). Classification (NCBI taxonomy): domain Eukaryota; kingdom Metazoa; phylum Mollusca; class Gastropoda; family Plakobranchidae; genus Plakobranchus; species Plakobranchus ocellatus. The sequence continues at coordinate 5,191,696 of BLXT01000588.1, read as the reverse complement.
ATTTTTTATATATATATATATATATATATATATATATATATAGAGAGAGAGAGAGAGAGAGAGAGAGAGAGAGAGAGAGAAAGAGTCGGTGCTTTTACGGGGCGTTTTTCTTTATTTGCCCTTGTTGTGGGGCCAAAAATTTTTACAGGGCCTTATACGGGCCTTGTTGTGGGGTCAAAAATTTTTACGAGGCCTTATACGAGCCCCACAATATCTATAACCTCACAAGCTTAGAAATCACCAATACTTTCATATAAAAAAATTTTGCACAGCAAAGTTTCAGAACGATATATATACAATTTATTTCATCGATTGCCTCCCTTGCCCCCCTGGCTTCAAGTCAAGCTATTCTGTGGTCAAGACTGGCCTAGATTGATCACTGGCTACCTGCAGCATGGCCGAAGTCAGAAAGCGGGTGAATTGATTCTGACTCCTAAGTTCTCTTTAAGTGTCGGCGTCTGTAGCAGCTCTCGCCTTATTAGCGAGTCGCGCAGCCGCGAGGCTGCAAATAGAGGGATTTTTCTCTAGGCCTAGAGTGATAGTTGGTGATGAAAGAGATTGAAGGGTTTATCTTAAAAAAAAAAAAAAAAAAGTTAATACAAACGCTCCCTGACAAATTCATTAAAAAAAAAGTTTTTAGTACATAATGCAAAAATTCATTTAAAAAAAGCTTCTGGTACATAGGGCAATAATTTTGTAAATAAATCTTTACTATTGAAACAATGATATGCGTTGTGTCATCTAAGGTCAACAAGCTAGGCTTCTACTGACTTCTAGATTCTTGTTTTTGCTCTTCTATACTTGTTGGTTTTGGAATTTAAAATGATAATGCCACACGTTATTTTTTTTTTCATTAGTCAATGAAACCATACAGAGACGCTATTTCCAAAAAAAACGAACCGCACGATTTGAAGCTCGGCAAGAAACGATGTGTACAGGATGTAATCTTAACCCCAAGTGAAGCCCGAGATCTCTCGTAAGCAGCAAAAAGGGGGAAAAAATAACAGGCGAATGAAGAGGGAAAAAAAACCCACATGCGATCTTTTTTTCGACTCTAATTTCCATAAGATCAAGATCTATGAATGTCCCGGCAGGAAATGCTTTCCAAATATAGAAGTTCATGGCAATCATGACACCATGAAAACATTGATGAGTGTGTAAATTCCATATCATATAAGAAGAATTGAAGAATCTAAGAATCAAAGCCATGGTTTTAGGAATAGAGGCTTGGAATGAAAATCGCAGGAATTGAAACCAAGTTATAGTCAGTATACTTGGTACAATTATGGCTCGCTTGAATTCTGGAGGGCCATAGTGTGATATGCGCCATGGTAATAAAACAACCCTGTGTTTATCATTTTCATTGGAATCTTCTTTGGTAATTTATCCTAATCTTATATCTAGATCTTTCATGTAAATCTTAATTTTGATGTTTCTTCCAGTCTGAAAAAGAAACATTCATCCTTAAGACCTTAATGAAAAATCAAGACGGGACTACTTATCAAAAACTTCTAATTCTCATATTTTACAAACAAAAGAAAGAAAGAAAAAAAACAAAAACAATACAGCATAGGTTCAAACCATTCTCATCACAATGTTTACTATAAATCTCTTCCTTATCACAAAAGTTTTAAAAAGCGCCAGTGTTTTATGTCCATATGCACGTCAAGTTGAAATCAAGACAGTTTTTCTACCAATAAAATTTGAAATGTTGAAACTAAAGAGAAGGCTGCTAATTTTCTTTCATAAAGAATTTGTCTACAACAGTTTATTGCCAATTTTTACAATGATCATATTATCTAATCGAAATTGGAGAATCAATGATTACTAGGTAAAATTATGTAATCAATATAATGTGAAACAAGTGGACATTAAGTGACTTTTTAAATAATTCTCTAAAAAAAAAAATATTCATTTCATATCGATATTTTTCAATTAATATTTTATTTCAAAAAGCACCAATGCCAAAAAACTCACTTTGTAAACTCCCTCCCATTTAGTCAGTTTCAGTTCTCTCACAGAATTATCTGCAGGGCGGAAAATATAAGCACCAGAGGGCTGTTCTGTGCTGTTGCCAGTGCATTTGCCACCGTGGGCAGGATAGAAGAGAAAGTTTTGCTGAAGCGGGACTGTAGCATCTGTCAGGGTGTTGGTCATCGATGCCAAGTGGCCATTCTTGTCAAATGTCACACTGATATACTAGCATGAAGGGAATAATCAGAGCAAAAAAAAAAGAACAGCATTTATAATAAAATATAGAATGTGAACTTTAATAATAAAGTTCCTGAATTTTAGAGAGTAAATGCAAATCAAGGATACTTAACAACTTGAAAGTGGGGTATAATTTGTGAATGCGATTTTCTTTATATAGTAAACCTTTAAAAATAAAAATAAGAAAAATCCCTCATAAACTCATCATTCAAGGGTCTATTGATCTCCCCTTCTTAACAGTTAACCTCAGGCAATAATTTAGCCTAGTTTGGACAGAGCCAAACTGAAAAAGTGAGCAATCAAAATTACAAGGTGAATGTTGACAAGAGGTATTCTGGCATTTATTAACTTCTTAGGGATAAGCTGAAAGCAATCAAAAGAGCATCAGATTGGTAGCTGCTATTAGAAAATAATATAGTGCCATGCTTTGTCCATAAAAAACTGTTGAGAATGTGATGGGCTTTAGGAGTGAAGGTCTTAAAAAAATCTCTTCTTATTCTTACATTACATAATTCCTTAATAAGAGAGAACTTGTAAGCTTATTTTCATTAAAAACATTTTCATATTTGAATTTGAGCATTACTTGAAGTGTAGACAAAATGCAATTCTAATCATTCAGACAAGACTTTCTGATAGCAAATAAATTAGCCTTAAATACCAAATTACGATTTAAAAATTGAACAGATGCCGTAGTCATTCAAATTTGGAATACTCTTTCTTTTCATGACACATAAATTTCATAAAGATTTCCTTATTGTCTCATACCTTTCCTTGAATGACAGTATTTTTAGAAGGCTGCACTTCTTTGGCAGAGAAACCTGAGAGAGAAAAAATAATATCCGCTCACAAGCTCATAAAGAATGACTGTCTTTGTCTGCAGCCAAATTGTACAAGATATGTGTATAAGCATTTGCATTTTCGAATTTGTTAACTAATAGTCACGAGCACAATTTTGTTCTTTTTACAAGTCAAATTGAAGTAAACAATTTAAAGAGTGCAGATTAATAGATTCAAGCAGGGAAGAAATAATACCAAATTTTGATGATGGGACCACAAAGTATGTAGCAAAGCCAAGAGGTGGCACAACTGCATCGAAGACAAGTTCATTTTTGACACTTTTGGATCTAGGTCCTCTCAGTCTCTTGGTTTCAGCTGTTATAGGGAAAATCTGTGACAAAGAATAATAACAACAGCATGTTGAATCAAATAAAATCTTACAAAAAGGAAAGTTCTTAACATAAGAATTAAAACGGAGATTTGGACAGGGTTTTCTTGGTTTTTTTTTTTTTTTAAATCTTGTCCTGTCTTAATAATCTATATATTTGCAACTTTTTTTTCAGACAGACAATCAAATTTAAGCTAATTTAAATGATATAAACAGAAAACACATTTTTTTTTGTCTCTGGTCTTTTAAAAATAACATCCCACTGTAATTAATACAGTTTTAAGCATTAAATATGATAAATAAAAATTCATTAAAAACACACACATGCACTCACTCACAGATGCACACACACACTCAGAAGTTTGTTATTTGATTTTCTAATTCTTGAATGGTTTTGAATGCATAATTCAAATGAGTTATCATACTCATATCTGTTTGGACAATAAATAAACTAAGTTCTTCTATCTGATCAAAGAAATTACTATTGTTTTGGGAACTGACAAAATTGACCTGGCTCACAATAACCACAAGAACATTTACACTGCTGCCATTGGTGTTAATTAATGGTTTTCTGTTTGGATCTAGATTTATTTATGATGATGTTTAGCTTGTAAAGCCTTTCGCTTCACCCATGCTAATTCTATCTAGACTTAATGAGTACAAAGAGCATAAAACCAAAAATCTTTTGTGTCTTTCAAAGTGCCAATTGTAAATATATATTTTTCTCTGTGTTCTAGGCTATCAACTCCTTTTTCCATTTGGATCTTGATAAACCAACAATGAAAGACAACTAAATATTTTCAAAACTTGACACTCTTTGACAATCAAAGAAGGAGAGAATACTGGAGAACAGTCAGATTATGCATGACTTAAAATATTTTTAAAGTTATTTTCACAGATCATCGTCAATGAAATGTATTTTTATGATGAAATTGAAAGATCACTGTGTATCTTTTCTTCACACTCCAATCCTCTCTTTGCCCCTTTTGACATCTGTCATCTCCTTTGGTTTTTCATTTAATTCATTTGAATACTTTGAATGTTTTTTCCACATTTTTTCAAAAGATTTTTATATCGGATTGAAACTGAAGGAAACAACAAAGTTTAAGTATTTTGAAAATAAGCATGGCTTCCAAAAGAGAATAGGGTTTATTACTGCCATAATTTGCTACAGCCAAATGCACTTACATCACTGGGGATAACTGTTTTTCCATTTGGAGCATACACACTGTACTTGCTGTTTGCAACAGGCACTCTTGTTATATAATTCACTTGTTTTGCTAAAGGGTTGTAAAGAGTCACTTGAAACTGGCATAAGAGACATGAAAAGAAAGATATAAAGAACAAAGTTCAAGGATGAGCAATTGAATAATTTATTATTTAAAAGGCAAATAAAAAAAAATACAGGTGTACATGATATTTCTCAGTCAGACAGATTTTCTCAAAAGAGTGTTAGGTTAAGTAATGCTACTTTGGAAGATTTCATATTTCCTAAAGGACAAAAAAAATAATAATAATAATAAAGATAAGGCCTTTTATAAAAAAGTAAGCAAAAAGTTGTTAAAAAAAGAAGGTGTGATTACCCATTAGATAATGAGATTTTCTGAATTGGCCTTGTTTTGATAACATTTCACGTAAAACATCAAAGCGCAAAATACAAGCATTTATGTGCTAATGAACTATTGTTATCTGCGAACATTAAATTTATAGTTTGTCCACTGCAACTATAGAAAAAAATGTATTACACTTTAAACCAAAAAAATCAAATAAGAAATCAAAAGGCTGCAAACCTAACCCTCCAAGGTCAACTTGAACCTCTGCATTGATATAAAAATGAATATTATTTTTCAACAGTAAAGAAAAAAAAAATCATTTCACAGCAGTTATATAATAACTTTTTAAAGCCATATAGGGGATCATTAGGATCTATCTCAAGGTAATTATGAGACAAAAACAAGGAATCAAAAGTTACACTTTGAGCATTTTAACTTAATGATATAGCCTGAAACTTAACTTTGTGAGTTTTTGAACAATGAAAAATGAAAAGAATATGCTGATATCAGCATTTAAAATTATTAAAAAAGCATTTAAAAGAAAAAAAAAGTGTTATATCGTATAACCAGTTAATAGAAACTGATGTTAAGATATTCATAATAAAGAGAGAGAGCACAAAAAAATTTACTTGTTAATTTCATATTTTTCATCAGTTTATGTTCTGTGGACAATAAATGTAATACACTAACATTGATTCAAAAAAAAAAAACCAAAAAAAAAAAAATCATATAAATAAACAATTTCAAATTATAATTACCATATAAATGGTAGAGTAAAAACAGACAAGATCAAAACTGATTTTTCAAATATTTATTTCTTCACTCTTAAAAATAAATCTGCCTTTACGGTTTTTAACGTTTTAGAACCCAAAACTAAAAATGATGCAAGCATTATATGTCCATACATGTTACATTAGATCTGTTGTTTTTTTTTTTTTTCGGCAATCATTTTGATCTCATCATTAATAAAGTACTTTTGATCAAAATTCAGATAAAGTTTATTGTTGTAAAGAGTATCAGTAAAGCTTATGATTAATGAGCCACAGGAAGTCAAAAAAGTTGATGGCTCTAAGAAATAATATTTGTTACATGCTTATGCAGAGTGACAAGGAATACTGTGCTGTGTTACTTCTGTTTGCATTACAAAGTGTGAAAAATCTGGCATAGATCTATACTTGGAATGCTTGATCTTTTAATCTAGCCTTGTTTCCTGGTAATATTACATCAAATTCCAAATTGGCCTCAGCTAGGCCTATTGTAGTTTAACGGTGCAATTATTATTTGTAGCTTTTTTACCTATTTTATATCTCCACATGTTTAGAAAGTTTTTGAAAGTACTGAAACACTTTTACAGGAGGATATTAGATCATAACCTAGAGACCAGATAAGCTTAAGATGCCCTTGAAACTTCCAGAGGTGGTTAAATATAAGGGAGGAGATAAGTGAGAGTATTTGGTAAGTCAATATTTTTAGCTAACATTGTTTACATGAGACTGTAACTTGTAAGTCTTTCTTGGAATAGATTGTTTGCATAGTTTTGACCGAATTATTATATTACAGTATTAAGTAACTGGCATTTTCTGTAAGCTGTGTGAGGTGGGCATAAAAGGATGGTTTAGAGATTTTTGAGAAGGTCAATGAGAGATAGACTGCCCATGTTAGTGAATTTGTTTATCTATAGAATTTTGAAAAGTTAAATTCCTGTCCTAAAACTGTTCTTCATTTAAATTAATAAAAATTTCAATCAATTTTTGATAAGATTTGGAATGATTTCTTTTCATTATTCTATTTAAAAAACCGCTTGTCACAGGCGGTGTTCCATTAGACCTATAACTCAATACAAAGTCATTTGTGACACAAAGCTTTTTTGAGATCGACAACATAATTAATTATTCGGCAAGGTTACAATAATTTTGTTACTATGAAGAAAAAAAAGCTTAGACTTAACTCAATAACTCTGAGCGGCCACTCCCAGCGGCCGACGGAACAAAATCGATGACCGAGCGGCCGCTAACTATATGAAAGAAAAGGGATAGAGGGAGAGAACTCCATCCAGATGTAGAAAAAAAATCCGGACACAAAGAGTTAACACTGCTAAGTTAGATCAAGCCATAAATTTGGTTTTAAGCTTACATCATAAAAATCATGCAAGATTTTTTAAAGGAGCCTAAATCCTTTATTTCCCTCCAAATTCTACTCTTGAGCTTAAAATATATACAGATCAAGCTTCTGGCTCTGGTTAACTATTCCTTTTATGTGAAAGAAACATAATTACATATTTCATACCTTTTCAGCTGACTCAGTGACAGAACAGATGCTAATGTTGAGGAGGCCGCAGTAAATTTGCGCTGGTGGTGGGGTTTCAGTTTTTGGTTGAAGTACACTGTAAAAGTTATCTATCACCACCTAGTCATGGATGTGAGACAATGTAAGAATATACAATTTTATGATGTTATTTTTGTTTATATACACTCCTAAAAAAGCAGTTGTATGCTTAAAACTGCACTCTTTACCTAATTGAAATCATTTTAAGTTTACTAATATATGTTAGAGTCAACAAGTCTTGGGGGCACATTAGAAAATGATTTCCCTAATACAAATCTTAAGATTGCTATTTTTTATGATTAAAATAATATGCAAATGAAAATTTGAGATTCAATTAAAAAAAAAAGGTTAAATTAGACTATATCATTACAATGATTGCCCTTGACCTGTCAGAGTATAACTTGCAAAATAGACAAAATTTAAGTATTCTATTTTATCATCTTTATATGATCTGCTCTATACTAACATTAGACATTTTAAATGAGTTTAAAAAATATTTTTCCCCCCTTCTTGAACTATTACTTTTCTAATCTAAATTTGTGCTTGAAAAATATTTTGACCTTTTACTAGCCATTTTGCACATAATCATATTATATTTACTTGAAGCATAAATGATTGAAACTAAAATCTAAAAGATATTCCTTAACTGTGGCCTCTCTACCTTAAAAAAAAAACCTTTATGCAGTTTGTTTATATATATACTTACTTGTCCACTAGTCACACCTTCGCTCAAACGTTGAGCATAATCATATGCCACTGCCTGTTTGGAGGTGCCTCTAAGGAAATGACATAAAAAAAAAAAAGAAAAAAACTACATAGAAATATTAAAATGCTCAAAGAGATTGGAGATAGTATGAAAATTTAAAAATTCAGCCTGTATTATTACTCCATAACTTGGTTCTTATAAAATCATAAATGTTAGAAAATATATTTATCAAAACTTTAAATGCAACATGTACACCTACAAATTGCTTTGGTATAAATCTAATTTATTGCTGAATATCAAATTCAACTTCTCACCCCAACCCCAATAGCTTCCCCCC
>BLXT01000588.1:5165284-5183385 GCA_019648995.1 Plakobranchus ocellatus | reverse complement strand
CCCCCTTCTATGTAGTTTACACTGGCTGTCAGATGAAGTTTTAATCTTATCTTTTGTATGGCATTATTTCAACAGTTCAAACCTTGTTGATTTAATCTGTAACTTTGAAACATCTTCCAGTCATACTCCACTTTAATAATAGAATGGTAACGTTCATGCTGCTGCAAGATCACCATTGCTCTATGTTGAATAATTTTTGTCCTCAATGACACATGATAAGAAAAAGCAGAAAGTTCAATGCAATATAAAGTTTGGATGCCTATGTCTTTTACTTTCAAATTCTATATACTATATTCTATTTTTTTTTCTCTTTTTTTTTTTTAGTATTTTCTTCACTTTTTCTAATAAAACTTTAATTTGATCTTCACTTCCTTATTCTTTATTGTGTTGAGCTAAAACATGTTTTTGTTTCCTTCTTTCTTAAATAATTTCTAATCGAATATGAATCTTGAAAACTTTGAGCTATGTTTCCAAACTTCTTTTTGGATAGTCGTCTCACTACAATCACAAAGAAGAGAAATAGACCATCAGAATTTGTTTTTTAAGGCATTGGTTTTAGCTTTGCTTTGCTCAGAATTTCATGATAACTTACGTGATGGCATCATGATGCTCTGACACCCCAACAACAGCAGCTGGTTCAGAAAATAGATAAAAATAGAAATTTTTAGTCTTTAAACATTTTTGTCAACATCTACAGATGACACGATGAAACAAAAGATCTTATAAACTCAGATTCACTTTTAACTATACCATAATCATAAGCTGAGGGCCTCAAAAAAAACAAAAAAAGCCACATGATTTCTGCAAAAATGAATTATCCTTGGCAGTAAAATAGCAATTTTTTTTAAAGATATGAATAAAGGCTTTTCAATCAATGTATCAAAAAAAAACAAAAACTTTACGGTTTTAGTTCTAAAATTCAGATTTCAGTGAAAAGTTTTTCATCACATTGCATCACCTACTTAAAGTGTCATATCTGAAGCAAACATAGACAACCCTGCTTTGTCACTTATTCTTCTGCTCAGACACTCTCAAACGAGATGAAAAACTGTGTGCTCACCTTTTTAGGTTTTGAAAAATCCCCAGACAGCTATATACTCAAGTTCTACATGCTAATTCAAATATATTATTGACTGTGCTTGATCTTCTAACATTAGTTTGATTCAACTTTTTCATTTTCTTTTTATTTCTACAAACTTACAGCAAATTTCCTAAAAAAAAAAAAAAATTTAAAAAATCTCTGTCATTTCAAGCTGGTTTTTCCTGCACATGTCAGGGTTGATTATGAGAAACAAAAAACAGTCAAAGAATGATGTAGTTGCCTGTTACAAATGACAGCACTTTCTTTCCGTCTTCTTTTTTGTGACCAATGGCAATTTAAAAATTAAAGGATTGTTTAAAAATGAAAGTTATTTTTACAGAAATTTGTAGATCCAGTTGAAAAAACTTTAACACAGACCAAAATCATTTCTTTTTAAAGACTATATTTTCAATGACCAAAATATGTAAAGAGGCACATTTCTTGAACATGGATTTATTTTATTAAGTTGGGAAAAAAATGACCCATTCAATTTATTGTGCGTGTGTTTTTATATAAATCAGACCTAACAAAAGAACAGTAAAGAATCAAAACTATGCATTTTGAAGTTATTTCTTCTCAAATTAAAATTATCATCTTTCTGAAAATTAAAGCAAGTGCAAAGACAGCTTTCAGATATATTTAAAATGAAAGTAAACTTGTGAAAGTTCAGCCTTCTCATACCTAAATGATGCAATGCCCTTTGAACAGTACTGTTATCCGCTGCACCTGCAAAAGCAGCCATCTGTTTTGCAGCCTGTAAAGAAATGTGGTTATTTTATTGTTTTCTTATGATATATAATTGCAACCAAAATATAATTATTCACATGCCATCAAAATACATAGTTCCTGCATAAGAAAGATAAGCATAGTTTTTTGTATTCAAAATGAGATTAATTGTGATACTAATCAATAGTTTATCATTTCTCCGCCATTGTCTGCCAAAATTTTAGCCAAGAAAACTGTTGTACAAAGGTAAAGAGTGCACCTGTTTTAATAATTTAAAAAATCAACTGTGCAATAGTGCACCAATTGTCTGTATGACTTAAAGGTCAGAGGTATAATATTGCACCAACATCAATCACCCATAAAAAGTCATCATCTCTTTTTTAAGAGTTCAAACAAAATAAAAAAGAAAGTATTTCAGTAAAATAAGAGATTCAGATTTTTAAGTGCTTTGATTTTAAGCTGTCCCTTCATTTTATTTAAATTAATAGTATGACAAAAATGCTCAATTCAGCTACACAGCAGCCTTTAGAGGAAATTACATTCACATGTGCAACCCTTAAAATTTTACATACACAATAACTTTAATTTTTATTTTGACCCGTTTCTCTTTGACAAAAAGAGCACCAATACTTTATGAAAAGAAAAAAAATATAATTACTTTCTTTTTTTTTTATCTTGTGTGTGAGTTGCATTTCTTTTAGAATTATGAATTTCTAACCGTGGCTTTTAATTTTCTCAACTAATACTTGATGGATTGTACGTTAGACATGTTTCAAGGCCAGTCAGAATGTGACATCAACAACAAAAGTGGCATTCTGAATATTTTAAATGATTAAAACATCTTGAATTTTTTTTGCTATTCCATTCAGAAGAGTATGGAAACTGAATATAAAGCTATGTTCATTTTCATGAGTATATTTTTTTTTCTCAGAGAGGAAAAAAAAAGTATTTCAGAGGGGCAAAACAAAATTTAAATGTAACTTTCTTAACAGTTAAATCTTTACATTGACTCATGAGGAATAATCTAAAGATGTGTGAAGAAATTCCTGAAAAATGAAGAATGACTTAAATGCAGAAATTGATAAGTATAAATGGAAGAAAATTTCAAATGTTGACCATAAGATTAAGACCAAGAGGGAGTGTTATGAATGTGGTATAGATCTAGGTCTAAATTGACTAATTAACTATAATAAGGAACCTAAACTCTTTTCAGATGGTTTTCCCTCCTTCATATCATAAATCAATAGAAAGTAAATTTTCGCCAAATATGGAATTATTGAAATATATTTTTTTATCCCCATAATAAATTTTGTTAAAGATTTTGTCAACAAGACTGAATTTAGAAAAAAAAGGAAATGGCGAAATGCCCTTGTGAACTTTTGAGAGACCCCTAAATTGAGGGTTAAAAAAAATGTGTGTTTGAAAAAGGAGAAGCAAAAAAAATAAAAATAAAAAAAATAATTATATCTCCACTCAAAACAAAAATAAACAGGGAATGTAAAAAAGGTTTGCGGAAAAAATGTGGCTATCTTAGATTTTGCCATCCACAGTTTTTTAAGGAATAAAGCCAAGTTATCAGTTGATACCTTAACAGCAACTCACCTGAGATAGGCTGTTAATGGAACGAGAGAAAAATTTAAGAGCTGGGCGGCTAGTGAAATAGCCTGTCCAGAAAGTGTGTGCTCTATCAGCATATGGAAAAAAGTCATCCTGCTTTGTGGACCACACTATATTGTCATTATTCAATTCTTTGATGTAACATGATGGCGTTGAGTACAGCAGGTTCACTTTACTACCTTCAGATTGCTGTTTCAACGAAAGGAGAAGAAAGTTTAAGATAAAACCTATTGAAAACCAACAAAAACAGCAAAGAGTTTGATCAATTCTTCTACTTGATAAAGAAAAGTCGTTTTACTATTTATGCATATCAAAATACATTATCAATATTGGTCAAAGCGACTTTATAAAGGATACAAGTTTTCTTAATCAAAACCATAAGTTTTGACTTTTACTGCATATATGGATTTGTTATACATACTCACCTTTCTTTGTATTAAAGAGACCAAAGCATTTATCAAACTATTTTTAATTGTTTGGAATTTAAAAATGATGGTGCATGACAGAGGAAAGCTGCTTGATAACATACCCAAGTTATAATTCATACCACTTCAAATTTCTCTTGGGAAGACATTTTTGGGATTCCCCATTGTGTGGCTTGAGTGTCACAGGATATATAGTTGTATTCTCACATGGGCAATGAAACATAAATGTTTACAGAACATGTATTATGTAAAAGAGAAACAAATCCACTTTCAAAACCTACTTTGGCGTTCACATATTTGATGAGTTTGTCCATCTCTTTGAAGAACATATGTGCTTGAACATAGTTGAAATCTGAGCCCATGGTCATGATTAAATGATTTGTTTTATATGAATTTGCCTGAGAAAAACAGATCAAAAGAATTTTCACAAAAAAATAATACCGTTTTAGCAAGATACTATTTTAGCAAAATTCAAAAATTATATTTTTAAAAATCTAGAACAAGGCATTTCTCATCAAGATACAAAGTTATTAATAATTAACCATAAAGAATTATGACCTTTTTCAGCTCTTCTCTTTTTCTTAAAAAAAGAAAACCATCCAAGTCATTACATGATTTAACTAACTTTTTTTTCAACATTGTACGTGAAGTTTTAAGTGAAGGTGGCGTTTATAGAATTAAAGAGTTAACAATGCAGTTTCATTACCAGCACATAAAAAAAAATTTTGAGAAATTAAGAGTATTAGCTGGTCATTTTTTAAGTACCTGTTTAGACACTTCTTCAATAAAGCCTTTGACCATTTGATCTACATTGTAGTCATGCAGCTTTTTGTCATCCTGGAAGTCAATGAGAATGTGATATGAAAATAGTTGCATCACTGCATTTAATCATTTTTGCTGCAAAAGTACCACAATAGCCTTTATTTGTTTTTCTTGAATCCTTCGAAATACATCTATAACTCATATGATACTAATTAGTCTGGCAAATAAACCAACATAAATTCCTTTTTTTTTTTTTTTTGGCAAAAATAGGAAGTTAGTTGATATGTTGAAAGCTTCTTATGCAGCCACAAGCCTCAATACTAGTTCTTGCCCTGCTACTTCCATCCTTAGCTCAAATGGCTATTATAAATTTTGCTCAAGATGAAATAATAAAACCAGCAAAAATGGTAGTTTCGACTGTATGTGCACTCATGAGAAAGAAGCTTGCTCCAACTTGGTTTAATATATCATAAAATCAAGATTATGTACGTTACTTTATGTATGGTAGTAATAACTTGAAGAAAACAAGACATCATAGGGGAATTTTAAAGAAATTTATCAATCCCACAATATGTTACTGAATCCAGCACACTAACTTACTAATTTATTTCAGTTGTAAGTACCCTGTTCCTGTGAAGCAATAAAATTTGTGAGCCTGAACAACATCAGTGGCTTTTTTTACCTTTGGGCAGAGAACTCTTTGCTCAAAACACTTTAAGACAATCAATTTATATTTTAATGATAAGAGAGAGTAAAAATTGCAACACTTAACAGATATAGGTTTTTGTGCAGAAAAAAATAGTGCATGAGCAATATTAAATATGATTACCAGGTCTTTGCAAAGTCAACAGAGAGAAATCATAAGTATTCATTTATGAATAGACCGCATTAAATCAAGTCATTCTAAAAAAATCTTCAATATGACTGGTTATTGCCAAAGATATGCAAAACGCAAAGGAGCCTGTGTGTATGTTTAAAGAAAAGCTATATGCTACAGCTGTATTTATTGTGCCTATAGATTGATTTTCATAGACATTCAAAGATATTTGTATTTTCTTCGTTTATTTTTATTATTTTTAAACTGTTTCAGATTTCTCTCTTGATCTTTACATAGACAACTGTTAAATACAGTTTTTTTTTTCAATTTGATGTTGTTTGCTTTGTGAGCAATAAGGAGTTACACTGATATTTGAAATTTCAATAACCACCACAAAGCCAAAATACCAATTGCAGATGCACACATCTAACTCATTATGGGTAACATGATAACAAAAAGAAGAAAAAAAAAGAGCAACGAATTTAGATTTATGACCATACATTTCTGCAGCAAAACTTGGAGTGTAACTCTGGGAAGCAAAAGAAAATCAGATTTGAGCACTTAATTGAATAGTTATAAGGAAAGCAAAAAACATTACAAAGCCTAAGAGCAAGCGGGATTAGGAAAAAAAGTTTCAGCTTTCTACTCAAGACATCCCGTATCAGTTATGGGAATATCACAGCAAAGCAAGGCCACAGGAAATCTAGCAATTAACTAACCCTAAAGAAGTCAGGATTGCCTCCATGAGATATGTGACGCACATCCCACCAATAATTTCCAGGGGGCATGTAAAGGTTAAACAGTACACAGGTCATCAAGTCTGCACTTGGACCTGCAAAGTTTGAGAGGAAGTGGTTTTAAATTTTGATGGTCAAAATACGTTTAGATCCCAAGATTGAAGCACTTCAAGATTGAAGAATGTCTTTTTTTTTATTTTTATCTCCATGACATTTTCCTCGGGTGAAAATAAAGACAGATATCAAGACCAGCCACAAACTTTTTTTCCAAATACCAGATAAGAAGCAAAGTACCTCGTAACTCCCATCAAAATGCTCCTGAAAAGCTATATGACAATCAAATGTGCAGATTTCCAACTATCTATTTCTCTCAAAATTGCGTTCTTCTTTGCCTAACTCTACCCTAGGCTTTTGCCTTGTATTTTTCTAATAAACATAAGGCATTTGCCTCAATGGAAAATAGTCATTTATCTCGTTGACATTCAGCCAAACATTTTAAAAAAGTGAAAGAAAAAAACTAGCCAAATTCATCTGCCTTTTTTTTTTCAAACTGTCTTTGCCTATGGTGAATGAATTTTCAGGAAAGACAAAGAGGAGCCTTTAAAAAATGACTGTTAGAAAAGGACGTGTTTCAAACTATTTATAAACCAAGGAAACAAAACTGAGACTTTAAGACATAGCTTGCTGAGCAATTGCAAATGATACCTATACTTCCATGGGGCATATTTTTAACCAATGAGACCAAAGCTTGCTCAAGACAAGAATAAAAATAATAACCCAAAGAGAAAAGACAAATTATACCAAAATAAAATAATTCAAATAACTTAAGGGAACAAAAAAAAAGTGTAAAATTAAACGACTCTATCACAAACCAAAAATATGAGGAAGATAGGGACAAAAAGTTTGGTAAAATTAACAAAACATGGTCTCCAAACCCCATGTAGCAGATACTAAATTCTGATTTGGAAGTTTTCTTTCCTCAAAATATTTTTTTATACTCTCACCATTTTAGAGAAAAGGACAAATTACAAATGCAATACAAAAAACTAAGTTTCTTTTTCGTGAAAGTTGAAATCTGTCTTGCTAGCTGCATAAGCAACACAGAAAGCATTCGACTCGCATCTCAGTATAGTGTGATTATGCAACATGGATAAAACCATAAAACAGCTAAGCAGCTAAGAACTGAATATTATGCGCTTTAAACAAGGAAAAATTTAAAAAAACCTCTCATGCCACTTCCAAAGGAACAAGCAAAAGAAAAAAGGAAAATCATGCAAAGACTTTAGAAACAGTCAGCAGCTTGTGAAGAAAAAAATCCAATTACAACAGGAGAAAAACAGAAAGACTTTCCTAGAGAGTAAATTAATTTTACCTTTATCATGGGGTTAAAATTGAAACAAGTGATGTCAAAACAGAATCCTTTAGGAGGGTTGTAGCCATTGGGTAACACCCCAGTAAACAAGTTTGCTTTAGGACCTAAAAAAATGTTGAGGATTGCAATGGACATCAATCACAATTTATTTTCAAACACTTTTGCTAAAAAAAACCCACAAAAGTTAATGCTTAATAATATGCAATACACTTAAATGGCCTGGAATTTCTTAAAAACAAAATGATGCAAAAAAAAAAAAAAAAACTATGTGTATACGAAGAAATAAACAATATACAGAAACATGAAATTTTATTGGAGTCAAAGAAAGTATGAATTAATTTTAAAATAAAATGCAATTTCTTCAACTTTAACTGAGAAGAGTAAGACAAAATATTTACTTTAGAATAGCCAAAATTTATTTCACATTATGTTTCTGAGTACAATGAAAAGACACAGTTATGATGTTCTGAATTTCTTGACCCAGATCTGCCACTACCATAACAGACAATTGGAAGATTTGTCCAAAAATGTGAGATATTTGTGCAAAAAGCATCAGACTACTGACATTATGGCACAGTCATTGGGGATTCAGAACTAATGTAATCAATAATCATATATTTTCAATTCTTGACATAGCGTAAAAATAAAAGCTAGCTAGGATCTAGTCTAAATTCCAAACTATACATTTATAATGTAGGCCTAGAACTCTTGAACTATAACAACAAAACCTATTTACATCTAAATTCGTACATCTCTAAGCAGTCTATTTAGCCAAAATAAATCATTTCATTTTGAGTCACTCACTTCTAAGAAAGGAGTCTCAAATAAGTTTGTGTGTTTCTTGCCTTAAAGAGGAGGCAATTCAAGGCTCCTGACTGCATTTCACCTTGACTTTTGTTTAGCAGATTTAATTTGACTGCTCATTTTTCAGAACTTTTTTCAATCTTAACGTCTACATTGTGAATTATCCTTTTCCTACAGATTTAAATATAGCAAGAGCTAGAGGCACTGATGAGTTTCCAACTTGCTATATATTTGGCAAGACTTCCAAAAATGCATACAAAGTTAGAATGCTTTTCAACTTTTCATATCACATATAACGATTAAATAACATATAAAGGGACACAGGTTCTTTGCATCACTTGTCTTATATTTCAAAAGTCATCGTTGAATTGGAGCTTTTACATAAAAAATGCAGCCAGAGGGAAAAGAAAACTTGTAAGGAGATGTGGAGGTTGAAGAAACTAATATTGAGCATCCAAAATATTATGGTGAGAAATAGATTAATTGAGTCCGATACAAGACAAGACCAAATGTGCAATTGGTTTTTGACTGGTATGACACAAAAGAAAACATTTGTCCAGACATGCCTGCCCTTGAAAAATTTTTTGAAGAACATAAAGGGCAAAAATGCGAAACATTATATAAAAATGCGGAACAAACCTGAATATGACAGGAACTGACGCTGATTAAACAAAAACAAAACAAAAAAAAACAAAAACCCACTCAATTCAACTAAGCTCCAAACAATCATACACGGCTGTTTCTTCTCTCTTCCAGTGGGGACATTTAGTTTGTGTGCAGGCTTGCTGGTTGACTCTTCTCAGGTTACATTTTTCATGCCTGATACACTCTCTAATTGCTGTTCAGTCATGTGCAGTCAAGCGTTCTCTCCTGTTTAGCCACTTTAAATGGGCTTAAATTTTCAGTTTAATCTACTTGTTTAATTGCATTTTTCAAAAGCATAAACATCTAAATAGTTTTTATGACAAAGCATTTTGTGAGAGCGATTTTCATACTTCATCCCTGTCAAAGAATTTTTTTTATATCTTGAAGGAAAGTTGTTATTTTATATCATTTGCATAAGTAACTCGATTTTTTTCAACTGTTATAAAATTATTATTGTCTTCTTAAAGTTTTTATAACTTCCCACCCGAACAACCTAAAAATTGTCTGAAAACATCACTTTATTCAGCAGAAATAGACAAATTGAATGCAGTTTATATTGTGTGTTTGCCTTAGATAGTTTTAAAAAAAATTGCAAAGTTATGGGATGCTATGTCAAAATTTAGACTTCTGCTCTCTCCTATATACCTAAAAAGTCTTCATTGCTTCTGTTTTGAATTCATATGCAAATTGTTTTGGCCGCCTGTATATGAACACTACCTTGTATTATCCACCAATGAACTTACTAAAGTAAATCAAATAATCTATTATGATCGAAATAGTTTGTTTTGTTTTTTAATTTTAGGCAGAAATCTCTAACCTTCTATTATAAAGTATTGAACATGTGATACTGCATTTTCTATCACTTAGAGCATTCTCAAAAAAATCTTACTCAGCGCTTCCCCTACATTTTCATTGAAAATGTTTCAGGTGAAGAGGAAAAATAGAACCTTCATTCAATTTTCTTACTATCAAAATGTTAAATCCCACCTATTCAAGAAGATGGGTGTGCCTTTCTTGTAGTAATCTACATCTTCTAAAAAAATGTTTCCTGATATTATTTAGATTAAACACTTCACATTGAAGAATAATTGAAGAGTTTTATGAAATCATTTTAACCTATTTTTCTAAACCTGATATTTACAATATAGGGCTCTTGAGTTAAAGAAACATACATTATATTGTAGTTTACAGACTTGAAATCAATTTTATTTATGGTGTCGATCTTTGTTGCTTTGTAGCAAAATATTTATCTATGGCAACTTACGAAAATTTTCAGTTTAAAAAAGCTGGGGTTTTTTCCTTATTATGTACAGTTTTCGATTTTCATTTGATTGTTTTGGAGACTTACAATGATTTTTTAAATTAATTTATTATCATTTTTATTCGCATTTCATGTGCATATTTAGACAGACAAAAAAAGTGTTTTATTTTAAATGCTACAATGTTGTATTTAGTATTGGATGAAAGATCTTTTGCAAAATTTTTACCAGGTCTTTGTTAGAAAATTTTAGCATCAATGTGAAATTAGTTATTTGATGTTTAAATCAATTAAAATTATACAAGTTTTTAAAAAAATTATCCACCTTTCCTCATGAGTGCGCTCATCCGTGACCAAAGCTCATTAAGGCTCTGGTAGGACTGGGGGACCGTCTCCAAATGGTAATCTGATACCTATCCCAAAAATAACTCAATGTCCCAGAAGAAACGGCCGTGCATAGTGGTGTACCTTTAGGACGTGGGAGAGTGTAGAGGATATCAGTTCCTAACACTAAGCCAACTGCTTAACATTTAGCCTCCGTCTTGCTTAACTTATAGTCACTTATATCAATGTTACCATTGGAATTCAATTTTATTAACGTTTCTCAAACAGAAAATTCCATTGAACATTTCCCTATTCTATCCCTAAAATGCGGAATGCCTAGCCTTGACGCATTCTTTTCGAATACAATGCTGTCGACTTTTGCGGATTGGAGCTTCTGTGTAGAGCAATTTCTTTTCAGTCATTTTGAAGAGATTTAGACTTATCCAAGATACGCAGGCCTGATTGTATTATATTAGTTCTGTCATAGTATTATCGTGGGACTGGCAATGGCAAGAGCCTAGCATCAATGAGACAGTCTCGCACCGAGCCTAAGTTCAATGCTGGGTTTATAACTTCTCTAGGTATAAGACGCCTATAGGTAGTCTCGATAATAAAGTTGACTTTCAATAGTACAGTTGACAAATTTAAAACGGGAAAATTATCCCAAAATTCTTTATTTTCATTAAAATTGAAATTCTGCCGCGATGATTTCCTTAATTCGAGGTCGCTGATTTCAAATTTGCCGTCAGAATTTTCGTATTTGCTTTCCTCGCAAAGATATGTCTGTTGAAAAAAAACCCTAGTCCAGGTGTGTGACGTCACAGCGTGAATGACCGACCGTCGACGGGACAACAGTCAGTGATGGTAAGCCTTTGTTGGATGTTCGTCCATAGATACACTGCACCAATAGGTTTGCCCCAAACCACCCAAACCCCTCTTTAGTCTGCTAGATGCATGCTCGGTGTTATGAAAAAAGGTCTAGCAAAGAGCGCCATGCATTTAATGAGTTTCAAAAGTTTGTCCCAGTGTTAACGTCGTTATTTTTTTCTCTTCAAGTCCTTTAATATTCTCGCGTTATATATGCAGAGAAGCACCACTAAATCTAGACTAGGTTTTTTTCTGAGAGTATGACCAATCACAAATCGGCGAAATTCAGGATTTTGTCATAAAAATGCGGATTTCCGGAACGCAGATCATTTTCTGGTAGAATTCAGGAACGAATCCGGAATTTCCGGAATGGTAGGCATGTCTGTTTGTCCCTACGCATGATCTATCTGTACTAGACCTATACCAGATGTTAGGAAAATTGGGCTGGAAAATGACATTCCAAACACAAATGGAAAGGAGTATAAAAGTTTGTTGGTAAAAAATATGCTTTGTTCTTCTCAGTCTGACTGAATTCAAATGAAATAAACAAAAAGAAAAATTGTATTATCTTCTATTTTATTAGGGGATTGGTATACTCCAAAATTTTTAGGAAAAACCAGATAAAATACTGATTTAATTGAAAAGAATGGCAGCTCTATTTATCTAGCTTAACCATCCAATTCATGGAATATTCATTTATTTCTTCTTTTTTTTTCTTTGTCATTTATCGGGTAAATTCTGCTTTTCCTTTTTTCCTTACTGTTTTTCTTCCCCTTCACATACACTTTTTCCCATCTTTTCAAATTACTGTAATATACTTACAATAGGATATCTGAAGGGAAAAAAAGTCTATTAAGCAATAAACAGTCAAAACAAAATAAGGAAAGCCCACCTAAATTATCTGGACTGGCTTCCCAAACAAATTCCATAGTCTTATTTTTCATTCGCTGCTCTTTGTCTTGATAATCCAATCTGCCAAAGAATAGGCCATCAAATCCGAACTAAAGAGAAGAAAAAATGTAGGAATATTAATATTATAAGCATGTCAAATACATATTCATTTCATATTTTCAAGTATTCTAATGAGCATCACCAAAACCGTAACTTTTCATAAGATACTTATATGGAAAAAAACAATTGACAAACATCCTTTTAATATCAAGTACGAGCTGTTAAAAGAAGCAGGCATGGAAATTTAAGTTACTCAAAAGGAGAGAAACAGGATACAAAGATAAAAGTGTGAAACTGGGTAAATGAGGTTTTGTCTTCATTCTTGTTTAGATTTGCAAATTTTTTTAAATTTAAAGTTGTTTAGTACAAGAATCATATTTTCATTTTTTTGGGGAAAAGCAAACTCTTGCTCATTGAGGAAGTAATATTAAAGTTTGTTTGAAAATTTTTCAGTGGCTTATCATCAATCTGCTCCTTTTTTGGTTTCACCTTCTAACACTTTATTATATTATACAAACTTAATTTAAAAAATAAAGGAATTCTTTTCTAGTTGGCAGGCCCATAAAACACAACCTGACTTTTTTGCAGTGTGCATATAAACATGCACATCTTGAAGCATTTTTACCATATTTCCAAGCACATGAAAGAATCATTGAAAGAACAAAACAAAGTTAACACTTTGCAAATTTTTAACCTGGGCAAAAATAGAGGCTTGTTCCCTTGAGTGGCCAAATGGATCAATTTGCCAACCAATTCTTGGGCGGCCACATTCTCCAAATGTTTGGCGAAGAAACTCAAAACCAAGTTTATGATTGTCAATGATAGCTGAGTAATGCGTTGCTGCTTCATCGTTCATACTCCATCCACCCAAGATAAATTCAAGTCGCCCTGTAAGGAAAAAAAATAACATATTGAATTTACACATATAGGTGTCATAAAGATTTGAAAGAAGCACTCAAAATTAGTAAAAAAAAAAAAAAGGCAGACACTAGAGATAGTAATTGACAGGTTCAGTGAAGTGGTTTTTAGTTCTGCCTAGCCATTCATGTTCTTTTCACTGGCCAAACAATTTCTCATGCAGACGAATGCAATATATGTGAATATATCCTTTTCCCACTTATTTCTTATAGAGATTCAAGCTTACGGTAATTTCATTTTAAGAAATTTAACTAAAGTGGGTTTTGGCTCTGCATATCCATTCATATTTTTCTAATTGACCGTACAATTTTTCATGCAGAAGAATGTATTATGTAGATTTAAAGAGTGAGACAAGCTATTATGACACTAAAAAATTTCCATGTAACTCAAGTTTACATCTGTTTCATCCAAATCCATGAATATATAGTGTAATGAAAATGTGGGAGCATTGGAGCAAGCCTTTATTTTTGCCCAGGTTAAAAATTTGTCAACTTAGCTCATGATTGGGCTGCATCCTAACAAATATTTATATTATAGTTACTTCTTAAACTTGAAGTGCTTGTCTAAATTTATCCGAGCTGGCAGCAAATTGGGATGGTACATGGACAACTAACAAGCTTAACAACAGTTTGTCACATTGGAAGAAAAACTTGCAAAACAAGTAAGTAATAGTCTAATCAGCAAATATTCCTGAAAAGTAATCAAAGTATTGAAACTATTTGCAGAATCAAGTTTTTGATGCAGGTTTCCTGATCATTACAAGATAATTTCTTCATACATTATCAATCACCCTGTATGAAGCATAGGACACCAATAGCTGCTCTCCATTCCACACTGTTCTGTGCCAGGCTTTTAAAGCTAATTCCATGTTTTGCGAGTTTTCATTTGTTCCTCACCCACCGTCCTCTTCTATACACTTCTTGGCCTGCAATTTTTTTTAAAGCTTCAGTGCCACTCCTAGCCTGGTACATAGTCTGGGTGTTCCATCCTCTAATTCCCAAAAGATGCGTCAAGAAGACAGCAACTGTCGGATTAAAAGCTTCTTTTCAAATTTGGCCTAGGCTTTTTAAGAAGATGTACCTGCCATTAATGTTTAAGCCACTGTGTTGCTTCTCAAGGGATTCAAAGAGAATGCCAATATTTCTATAGCATAGCATTTTTACCTGATGGGCTGTTAGCCTAACACAGAGCCTATTCTTAACAGCCTTGAACTGTTTCATACAAACATAAAATGCTCTCTTCCACCTCTTTTAATCTAACTCAACTTTTTCCTCTTCACCATCTACCATCAAATACTCTTGAAGGACTTTCTCTAAATTAGAGTTTCGAGCTCAGTTTAGAGCATCTCAAACAATGTTTGCTTAAAGCAAGCAATGTCATGTGGCTGATATCTGAGAATCAGTTTGCTTGAATTAAGGGAATCCCCATAATTGCTAACTCAAATGATCCTTTGTTCACTGATTTCTCTTGGCTTGCAGTATAGGAGGCATTTAGATCTACAAATTTATACCTCAAAAGAAGCTATATGTAGAAATTCTAGGTGTTCTCAGTTTTGATTATAAAATGCCAAATATGACAAGGTTGGCAGGTTGGCTTTCACAAGCTTGTAGTGTTGAAAACGTCATGACCAGAAGATTATTTGTTAAAAATTTAAGCCACTGTTTAAAAAAATCTTTTGGAATACTTTGAAGCAAAAATTCATTATTGAGCCTTACTAGACCTACAAATTAATGAAAAACAGAATACCCAATAAATAATTTTGACTGAAAAATGGCTGGTCCACTTTCAGTTGAATATCTTAAAATAGGCCTGAGCACCTTATGTCTAAAATTGTTTAAATGCCTCATAAATAATTAGAGAGAGAGAGATGCTCACCTTCGTTGACAAGTTTCTTAACGTCATTTTGTGTCTCTTGATCTTGCTCATTATACCATCGAGTAAAAAAAGCCTGCTCCACATATATAAATCTTTTAGTTGGATCTGCCTTAAGTTCAGCCACAACTCCATCCAAAATCCACTGTACCTCTGTTGGTAGATGATTTAATAGTCAAAATAGTAACTTTAAAAATATAAATAATTGATGTGTATTAAAGCATTTGAATTCTTTAAAAAAGATGAGTGTTATCACTTGAAGATATATTTTGAAATCATTATTAACATAAAAAATAATAAATGATTTTAATAACGTACCAAATTTTATCATGTCTAAGCATGTAAGAACATAGGAGAGAAAAAATTTGCTGAAAAAATTATTTTCTTGCATATGAATATTACTATTTTTGTCCAGAAAAAATAAGATATTATAAGGCATGCGAATAATGTAGGTAAATAACTTACGCTTATAAAAGTATTGGTCAACAGTGATAATCCACCCAACATCATCATGAGTGTGAGGAATAAGGTGAACATTTATCATTCCTGGTTTTCCCTTATTGCAACTCTATGAGAATGAAAGATGTACAGAAAATTTACTGAGAGCATAACCAGAAATGGAGTGAGAAAGATCTATACATTTTATTTTTTTTTAGCTAAAAAATAAAACACTTCGGGTATAAAAAATGAAAGCTATTTTTTTTACTGATCTATATACAATATTAATTTAAGCTCTTCAACATTTGTATGCTTCACAGTCAAATTTAAGTTCATGACATAAAACTCATTTTTCTTTCCTTAAAACACCTTTGAAAAAAAACATTATAAACAATTAAAGGCCTACAGTGTAGAACTCACCTCATAGCCACAGGTTGCATCCTTCCCAGTGCTAGGAAAGCAAAAGATACCAACAATGCATTGCAATAGAATGATTTGGACAATATGCTGCAAGGCCATTGCCAGAATTGGTACTTCTGTTGAGAGAAAAAAAAATTGATTTGTTTATTTGAACAACTTCTAAATTCATATAATGACAAGAATTTTATTTTAAATTTTGAGCACTGTTTTAAATAGGTATTGCACCTTTGTAGTTAAAATTTTTTTTTCATTAAGTCACCACACCGCCGCAGTATTTTTAAGAATAAGCTGACAACAAATTACTTAGTAAAGAGTTTTTGTTTATAAATAAATTACTTTCTTCTTGAAATACTGTGTAATTCTTTTTTCATTTGATCACTAGAGGCCTTACTTAGATACATCTGAATTTACATTCCATTATATTGCAATGACAAAATGTTGATTAAAAGGAGATTTATCTGTGAAATTGAAATTTTTCTTCCTTGTCCTAATCAAAGCTGAATATACTTTCGAATTTCAAAGAGAAGTTTACTTTTAATAACTTGGAACAGATTTTCTCCAAAAGGCACACTAATCTACTGCACTGAAAGTGACCTATGACTTATGCACAAACATTGAAAGGGAGTTTTAAAAGCTTTTAAGGATTTATATGTAACATCTGCAAGACATATGGGTAAAATTATGCATGCATCAGGTTTACTCATTTACTTATTTTGAGACTAGTCCATCCAGATGAATCACAAATCACACACACTTTTTGATTAATTCATTCTAAGACTGCATTGTGCTAGCTTTGCAATGATGAAAACGAGATATAAATATTTAATTTCCACAGGAAGACACAGCAGTCTCAACATTTTAAAAATATTGCAGAGATAATAAAATTTACTTTTGAATGCCTTTTTCTTAAACGTGACATCCAACTGTTAAGGTCCAATCGCAAAATATTAAAAGCTTTGCTAGTTACAAATTGTGGAGTAAGGAGCTGGGAGTGATTTTATTGACCTTGCATCTTCATTTTATCTCTATGATGACCACGCAGAAAAACTTAGTTCTCTCTAAAAACAGAATTCGAAGTTGATGAAACATATCACATTTTTCATTTCATGACATAAATTTCATGGGAGTTGTTTAGATCATGTTGTGAAAGTAATAAATTTCTTTACTTTTGGCTGCAACTGAAGTTATTATTTTGATAGTGATGAAACTCATGTACAGCAGTCCTGTTAAATGTGTTGAGTTGGCAGATCTACACTGACTTTAAATAAAAACCGAAATCGAAGGTTAAAATTAAAAATTTGAAGAGTACAAGTAAATATCTCTTTTCATTTTAGTCACAGAAACACTGCACTCATCTCCATGTAATGCATCAAGATTTGTTTTTGAATATAATTTGTTCTTAACCAAAATTTTTGTTCACTTTGTGGCAGTTAAAAAATAGATACCAGTGAAAAGGTTACCCTACCAGGCATGCATCAGCTATCACAACTAATTTAAAAATGAATTTATGTACATATTTTTCCCGAATTTAATTCTATAATAGCTGCACTGCAATAATTATGAATCAGCAGTTATGTCTTGCTGATATTTGAAAGATATTTTTTAGATGAGAGAGAGAGAGAGAGATTTTGAAAATTTAGTTAGGGAAGAGGTGAATATGTAATATGTGTGAGTAGAACTGCAATTGTAATTTTACTTTTTGTAAGATTATAGTTGATCCTTCTTAAGACTGCAACCTCAGAAAAATTGACTTTCTGTAAATTCAATACAAACTTGTTTACTGTCCTATTACCTCAGGAAAATCAAATCTCTATTAATATAAAGTTGTTTTCACTACCTTTTTTTTAAAGTGCCATTATTTGAAGGGATTTCTATGGCAAAATAACCCAGAAATAAAACTGTTCAGATGGTTTCATTGTGTTGTCAGAACAGGTTAAAAAAAAAATAAAAACAAAGAAATGAAACTTTTTTTGAAATCATGACGACTATGTTTTTGATCAGGTAAGATAGAAAATGGTTGGCTTCAATGTAATCAAATCTTAAATGATTTTATAATCAACAATGCAA
>BLXT01000588.1:5047325-5064506 GCA_019648995.1 Plakobranchus ocellatus | reverse complement strand
TCACCGTACATGACCACTTTTTACCACTTTTTGCACTCACACAATAACACAGCATTACGAGAAAAAGTTAAATAATTTTGCTTTCACACTTTACTATGTTCTTTTCCCTTTCAGTTGGTGTATTGGACAATAAGCTGAAACAAAAATTGAGTGATTTATGGGCATTTTAAAACTACACCCTGTAATTTTTTTGTTGACAAGGGAGAAAACCCCCCAAAAAATGAGTTAAAAAATAACTGGTTAAAGAGTTAAGACATCTTTTGTTCAGAACATTCTTTCATGTCAACTGTATATGAACTATCTCTAGGAGAAAATGTTTATCAGAAAGGGATATTTCTCGCAATTAGAACTTATTAATTTGAAAGAGAAAAGTTTTATCCATTGTTCCACTGTATTTACCTAATTAATTCAGAATGAAGATTTAATGACCAATCAATGTAGGAGAATCAAGTTGTAGGGCTTTGGCCTTGTAAAATCAGGTGGAGAGTTAATGTAACAATTTTTACCATTCTGTTTATTTCTCACTAAATGCATCAAATTATTACTCCAGTGGTATTTCTCCATCTCTGTCTGTCTATCTCTATCTCAATCTGTCTGTTTACAATTTTTTTGTGCAGTTTTATAATTTTTTCAAAACAGTACTTTTTTTTTCATTGTATTTCAGCTGTTGAAGGCTTTCGGAAAGATGTAAAGAAAAAAATATCAAAATTTATGTGTGGTGTGGGGTAAGCCATTAAATCATTATTTTTCTTATAGATTTGCAGTTTACTATTAAAACTTACACCCGTATTTTAAATTAGTAATTAAAAGAATATATCTACATATTTTTCTTTTATTCAATAATTCGAATCAGTTGTGAAGCATTGCCTGTCAAATTATAAATCAGTATTGTCAAATTGATAATGCTGTGACCATCTTAAGGATTTTGGAGTTGCAATTTTTTTTTTTAAATATTCAAAGTTGCTATGATAGTATGTAGGGCACCTCTAAAGTTTCCTGGCTAAGGCAATGGATGACCACCACCTTTTGCACCTAAAAATTATGGTTCAGTTGTGCTTTCAATCAATGTATCAGTATATCAGTAACTGATAAACTCTACCAATTTCGGAGTATATTATCTAATTTGACAGTATTTACTGTTTCGTCTTTCATTGTGCAGGAGCTAAAAAAGGGATAATTAATCTCCATCGTAAATTTTTTTTTTTTATATAATCCATGAAATTACATCATCAGACGTACCACCCAAACTGAAGTGAGTTATGTGACTCAAGACCATTTCTTTGTTGTTAGGTGGTGTTTATATACTATGGATTTAAGTAAAATTCCACTCGTATGTCTCTGTGAGAATCTACTTATCACTATCCATCTTTCACCTTTAAAAGCTCTAGGAAGGCAATTTGAGGATGTACTAAACTAGTGGTTTAAAATGTTTGAATTATGTCGTGGGACTCATTGAGACTTTATCCACATATTAAGATTAGTCATTTATTGTATTTTGAATAAATTTGTTTTTCATTTTGAATTCAGCACCAAAGTACTCACTTAAGATGAACACACAATGCAGTGTTGTAGAATTGTTTTTGTTAAACTCAAGTGATCTAAGAAATATTATGCCAAAAAAAAAAAGCCACCTTAATTAGAGGCAGAGACTACAAATGATGTAGGATTTAATCTCTTGTGTGTCAAATCTCAAAACTTTAAAGAAATAAGTATTGCAATCTCTACATTAATGCCATAATTGCTTTCTTACTTTGTGACAAATACAGAAAATAATAAATGAAAAAAAAAAAGCAGCTTTCACGGTAAAGAAAGCTCAGGATGTCACCTTTTATCAAAGGGTTATGGATCCTGATGTTTAATTTTTGAACAGTAGGACATTTTGCTCCTTCTGTTTAAAAAAAAAAAGTCATTTTTATTGGATATAGCATAATCTGTGTATGAATTTAAAGTCCCTTGGATACTTAAAAAAACAACCTGATCAGATTTAAGTGTATACTTAATAATGAAAAAAATGAGAATGATTGTGATTAAAAAAAAAAGAAACATTTTTTTCCAAAAGCAGTTTCAATTAATGTTTTATGTTATCCAGTCCTCATCATCTTTCATTGTCATTATCAATGGTTGGTTGACTATTTGTTTGAAACGATAAAATCTTTCTCCTTTATTTGAGCTCTATTAAACTCAAAATCACAGAAGTTATTTTTATGATAGATACGGGAAAAAGTATAGATATTTTTAATTTATTGACAATTTTTTAGCCTCTTGGCAAGTAAAATTGCTCTTTCCTCCACTATTTGTTTTCAAGCAGGAGACAAAAAGAGAAAGACCAAGAATCTGGTGGAGCAGAAGCTACTTCCTCTCCTTCCTCATCTGTTTCCTCAACAGACTTTGCCCAAGTCAAAACCTCCTTCATTAAGATGGAGCATCATAAAGCAGGAGGCGATGAAGATGGAGATGTCTATGATTTTAACTATCTGAAACGTGGCTTGGCAGTCATAATCAATAATGAAGATTTCTCCCCATCAAGTGATTTTGATGATAGGCCTGGCTCCTCATACGATGCTTCTGCATTGTATCACAGTTTTGCCCACCTTGGGTTTGATGTTCTTTTGTATTCTAATCTCACAGCGTGGAAAATGGTGGAAGTTTTAAGAGCAGGTTAGTATAATAGTGTGATGTTATTAATTTTTTAACATATCAAATTATTGTAATATGCAGCAAACATAAATTGTTGAAAGAAGCATCAAGCAGATGACTACATATTAACAATTTTCAAAGTGTTAATTAAATCTTTGTTGACTCAGTGAATTCAATGCATATCCGATTGTGTCTGTTATAAAATATTGCTATTTTTACCAAGGTTCTCAAGAATATTTTCTGGTCCATTGCCAATACATGAGCATTTTTTGAAGCATAATTAAAGATTTCAGGAAAAAAAAATATGAATCTCTGTAAAACAAGAAAATATCACAGCATGAAAAAAAAAAAAAAAATCACACACACACACGCACTTACACATGCACACTTACACACACATGTGTGTGTGTATATAAGTATTTCATTTTTTTTTTATAAGCTTTAGTAGAAAGTGCTCACATGCATATCATCTTGCCAATTGATAAATAAGAGAGTAAATAAGTTTTAAAAAATCACAATATCATATGGCGATAAGAGCATTTTTTAGGGCTTCAGTGTGAGACAGACCTCTTGTTTATACTATTACTATTAATATAAGATCTATTTAATTCAAGATGTTGGAAATCCTTAATGTTCAATTTCCAAATAATATCTTACTGGTTTATACTAATACTATTCATATAAGATCTATTTAATTAGATGATATGGGAACAATAAATAAAGGATACTTTATTAAATATACTTTTACGGTTAATTGATTTTAATAAGCTTGTTATACAGAGAATGTTGTTTTGTAATAGAAAGCTGAAAGGTTTGTGCATATGTTTTCTTATAGTAGAAAGAAACTTGTTATGGTAATTTGCGTGGTATGATATAGGCAAATAGTAACTGAGATAAAATTAACAGATTTAAAGAATGGAAGAATTAGTGTCTTACTATGACTGATAATCATCTGGCACTTGAAGAAGTGCATGTTTTTTTCCACATACTATTCAACAACTTTGGCATGAACATAATATGTCAAATTTGAATTAATCAAAGTCACATTTTGAGTATTTCAAACCATTGAAAAAGCCTGGAACTTATCTATGTGCAGTTTGGGTTGGGGAAAATTGAATAGAGCTTTGTTGATTCTGAGTCAGGATGTAGGACTATTAAATTATGTGTAAGCCTTTGTTAACACCTAAGATTTTCGGTCATGTGATCCAGAAAAGCCTGCACATGACATAAAAGCCCCATAGTTTCATATAACTTTTTTTGGATTCAGTCAGGATGGGAACTTTCCTATTGTTCTTTTTGTTTTATTTTTTTTTCTTTAGCTGCCCGGGACTATGACCATGAAAATGCAGATTGCTTTGTCTGCTCTGTTCTTACCCATGGTGACCAGACTTGGAGCAACAGAGAGTATGACAGGATGGGTCTCACAGTCAGACAAGATTTATTGTTTGGCACAGATGGGAAAGCTGTGGCCACTAGAACTGTTGTAGAACTCTTTAATGACACAGCTAGCCCTGGCTTGAGAGGGAAACCTCGCCTATTTTTTCTGCAGGTACATTTTGTTTTTCTCTTCTGTTTTCTATATAGTGAAGTCTTATTATTGTTGTGCACTTTCAGGGTGGTAATCAGTCAGAAATTTAGATATAATCTTTTTTTTTTTTCTAATTTCTGAGTGGTATTCTGTAGTCATAAATTTTAAACTGCAGTCTTTTGATGCCAATTTGTTTCAAATAATAATAAAAGTAAGATTTCTTTTAAAGTTCATTTGTCTTTCTGGAGTGCAAATTTTCAAAAAAACACTCCATAAGGTTTTCTGCGCCAGATAGAATCAAAAGTCAGGTACAGACAAACAAACATATTGCATAACAAATTAATCATAAAATGCACACCCATTTTTAGATGGGTATAACATGATTTTACCCCTGTCCTTTTAAGCTCATTGATTCTTGGTTCTGTGTCAAGATGTTAAAAATTTAAACCTTTGATTTTTTAAGATTTGAAAGAATTTTCTTTTTTTTTTTATGCATATTTGCAAAAATTATTAACATGTTTCGATGCTCAGCACTAGTTATCTGCCCATTTAATATTTAAAAAAATAAAAAGTCAGGCTGCTTTTAATGGTGCATTTGGGGGGGGATGTGAGGGGATGTGGGAACAGCAACATCTCAATATCATCAAGATCATCATCTGTCTCAGCAATATTGAAAAATGTGAAATATGAGTCCAAATTTCTGTCTTACATAATGAGATCATTTGAATTTGTCATCCTGAAAATTTTTCAAAAGGTGTTTCAATTTTGAGGCTGAATTCGATTAAATCTTTTTGGATGTTGTTTTAAAAAAAAGATGTACAACAATTTTGTAGAGTAGATACCTTGATAAACTTGTGTTCAATGAACTTTCATGAATTAGAAAAAACCAACAACATATTTTTATTTGTTTTCTCTGCAAAACTAAAATTTTACTTTTCTTAAATCAAGTGTTAAAAGAGCTTGTGTATTTTTTTTTAATACCAAGCTGTGTACATGTGTCACATTTTATGCTTACTGGTTGGGAAACTAAAAACTCCAGAGGAAATAGATTTTTAGTGTAGCAGGTGCTGCTCTGCCCCAAATCAAAAATAGTGTTATTACTTTTGTTGCCAATTAAAGTTTCATTTACACATAGAACAAACTTTTGAAATGGGTTTTTTTATTTGTCATTTTAAATTTATATAATAAAAGAATGCAACCACCAACTCAAACTTATAAGAGCTAATTAAACAACACAGAGTATACATAACAATGTTTCGTCCATTAGGCTTTATCAAGTAAAACAATGAAGATCACACATGAGATACCATAGCTACTCACTAAGCAAAGAAGCAAGATATAAAGTATAAGCTTGATGCTTAAAGATTATCATTAGAAATGAAGCAATCCATTTATAAAAAGCGTTCATATAAGGTGTGAAAAAAAAAATAGTATTTGTAAATATATAACAAACATACATACATATATACACTTATTCATATATTATGCATACACATATATTTATACATACATACAATACACATTTTTCAGATATCAGTTTACATTCACATTCACTTACATACGCATACGATTTAAGTATGTATATATATATAGTATGAACTATACTATGTCAATCATTAAGTCTCTAATCCATTAGTGTCATTTTCTCTCTTTCTCTGTGTCTGACTGTCTGTCTCTCTTCTCTCCTACATGCTGAATAGAACCCTCTCGAATAATTAATTAAGATTTGCAAGTTCTATTTGAGCTGAAAGGTATAGAAAGAAACGAAAAAATACTTATTAAAGTTACAGAGTATTGTATCAGTACATACCAGTATGAAATTATAGGAACTAATCTACCATGCCACATGTGAGGGATAAATTATTGAGTCGAAATTATTTGTTATTCATTTTAAATTGGAAATTAATTCTAAGTATTCTCAGTACCTCTTCTATATATGTGTATGCATAATATATGAATAAGTGTATATATGTATGTATGCTTGTTATATATTTACAAATACTTTTTTTTTTTTTTAAATGCCACATTAAAATAATTGTAAGTTATCTTTTTCTCTGTGTACTAGGCATGCAGAGGGAATAAACTAGATGAAGGTCAAGAAATGCATGTGGTAACCCCTATAAGAGGCATTAGACATAGACATGGCAAAGATATGCCTGATGCTGCAGATGGTGGTGGAGATGGTACTCTAGAGGCTGGTAAAGAAACCATTCACACAGAAGATACAGGGACTGCAGTAGAACCTGCTCAGAGACAGACTTCCCTTTCTAGTAGTGTTGATCCACCAGGGTACCCTAAGATTGAAGATAAGGTGGATGCACAACCTGCTCCTGATGATGAGGATGATGAAAATAACCATCATCAAAGAAACACTGGGCTAACAGAGGAAGAAAGTCAAAGTACCCCCTCTTCTAGCCAGAAAGCTTCTTTTACTGATGCATATGGAGAAGGGCAAGCATCAAATGTTGATCATTTCAGTGGGTTCTTGGGTAAAGTTCAAGATGTCCCTGTGAGCCCGGCTCCTCTTTACAAGGACTGCCTAGTCATGTATGCAACTCCCCCTGGTAAGTGCTTTTGCTAAATGGGTTTAATCAAAGCTCTCCAAAAAATATGATATCAAATTCAGTTTATAGTTTTTGGGCCAAATCAGACATGCCTACCGTTCCGGAATTTTACCTGAAAATGACCTGCGTTTCGGAAATCGGCATTTCTATCACAAAATCCGGAATTTGGCAATTTGTGATTGGTCATACTCTCAGAAATAAACCTAGTCTAAATTTAGTGGCGCTTCTCTGCATAAATAACGCGAGAATATTAAAGGTCTTAGAGAAAAAAAAAATAACAGCGCTAACACTGCAACAAACTTTTCAACCTTATGAAATGCATGGCGCTCTTTTTTCATAACACAGAGCATGCATCTTGCAGACTGAAGAGCGTTTGGGGTGGTTTGGGGAAAACTTATAGGTGCAGTGCATAGACGAACACCATTGTTAGGCCTACCATCACTGACTGTTGCCTTGTTAACGGTTGGCCGTTCCCACTGGGACGTCATTCACCTAGACTAGTTTTTTTTTTTAACAGACATATCTTTGTGAGGAAAGCAAATATGAAAATTCTGACTGCAAATTTGAAACTAGCGACCTCAATGTATGGAAATCATCACGGCAGAATTTCAGTTTTAATAGAAATAAAGAATTTTGGGATAATTTTTTCCCTTTTTAAATAGGTCAGCTGTACTAATGAAGATCAATGGTTTTGATCTAAAATTTAGACTAGTCTTATATCTAGAGAGTTATAAACCCAACATTGAACTTAGGCTCGGTGCGAGACCGTAAGATTGATGCTAGGCTCTTGCTGTTGCCAGTCCTATGATAGAAATATGAACTATCCATAGATGTAGAACTTAATATAATGCAATCAGGCCTGCATATCTTGGATAAGTCTACGTCTCTTCAAAATGACCAAAAAGAAATTACCCTACACAGAAGCTCCAATCCGCAAAAGAGGACATTTTGTATTCGAAAAGAATGCATCGAGGCATTCCACGTATTAGGGATAGAATTGGGAAATGTTGAATGGAATTTTCTGAGAAAAGTTAATAAAATTGAATTCCAATGGTAACATTGAAATAAGTGACCCACAGTTAAGCAAGCCTTTGCAGTAAGTGTAGAATGAAAATTTTAAGGACATATTCTTTTCATAATGTCATTAATTGCGGGCCGATTTGCTCAACATTTAAGCAAACACATTGGAATGTAGGCACGGAGGCTTTATGTTAAGCACGTGGGCTTAGTGTTTGTGCCGATTTAGACAGGAACTGATATCCTCTATACTCTCCCCCATCATAAAGGTACACCTCTATGATTAATTAGAACCAAGTTAAATTGAGTGCTTTATTTTTTTTGTTTAATCAACGTCAGTTCCCGTCATATGCAGGTTTGTTCCACATTTTTGCCCTCGATATTCCTCAAAAAATT
This sequence comes from Plakobranchus ocellatus, assembly GCA_019648995.1. Classification (NCBI taxonomy): domain Eukaryota; kingdom Metazoa; phylum Mollusca; class Gastropoda; family Plakobranchidae; genus Plakobranchus; species Plakobranchus ocellatus. The sequence goes on along the minus strand of BLXT01000588.1, from coordinate 5,056,364 downwards.
TTTCAAGGGTAGGCATGTCTGTCAAGTACAAAGTAAACTTTATGAGGCATACATGAAGTTTTTCCAAATGGCTAAGATTCATGTTAAATATTTATTTAATTACTGCAGTATCAAATTTGCTTCTCAGAATATAAGTGGCTGCCTTTTATTCCAAAGCACGGCATAAAAGATTCCTAAGATGTTGCGGATGTTTATTTTTTCCTTGCCTTGGTTTTTGTTTATTTTTTTTTCCATCTGAGAATAAGTGAATAAAACAATGAAATGTTGTGATTAACACTGAACTTTATTTTTTCACACCAAGTCACACATAGCACTTTAGAAAAATGCATGCTTCATCGACATGTGTTCAGTAATATATTGCATCAACTTCAGAACTTTCTTTAAGCTGTGCACTTTCATGAAAATGTGATTGCATGTGTGGGTTAAGCTTTTCAATATCTACCAACAGTACCTTGTTTGAGGGCTGTAACCTGATAAAGCTTTTGTCTCGTCATTAGAAATTGAAAAATTTTCTGCTGACATAGAATGTCTCACTATTATTTGTTTCGTTTCCATTTTTTCAATACTTTTACTTTTACTTTTACGTTGGGGGAGGGGCCACTCCTGAGGGTTATTATTTTTCATTCAACATAGATTGCCACCATTGAATTTGCATGGAAAACAAAAAGAAATCCATTTCAAATTTTTTTGGGTTGATATGGTTATGGATTCTTGGATTCTTTACCCTTAAAAATAAACAAAGTCTGATTTCTAGCTCCTCAGTCCAAAAATACTCAATTTTCTGAAACTTGTTATACATATGGATGTGTACAGATTCTAAATTTTGTTGAATGCCTAGCAACAATACTTTTTCAAGGTATGAATTTTCTAAAATGATGTGATGGAAACTGCAGAAAAATCAAAATTTTTACCACAAGGACAAAAATGACTTTTTGTAGCAAAAGGATGACAGCAAATAAATGCACATGCAGCAAAATTTAGGCAATGCTTAAACCATTACTCATGCCAAGTTTTATAGAAATTGGTCTGTAGAATAATAAAGAAAACAGAAAATTACTGCCAAAAAAGCTTGTATTTGAAAAAAAACTGAAATTTCTATAAAATATATGAGTACTTCAACAATTCTTTTTATTTTTTCAAAATGCAGCGTTTTCTTTCCATTTTACTATTGAATAAAAACAAACATATGTCAAATTGTATGTAAAATAAAAGGACAGTATAGTATTTAAATGGAGAATTTTTAGTTTTCTTTTGCAAGGCACCATAAAGCTAGAATTGCAAATTCAATGCTTCAAGTAGTGGAAGTTAAAAATCAGGAGCCCTCCCCTACCCTCCCTTTTAAGGAATAGTTTACCCTTGTAGTTACAAAGGGATATAGGAAAAAAAAAATATGAAATTGATTTTTTTTTTTTTTTGTTTTCAAGTCATTTTATTGCTTTTTTATATTGAAATCTGTTTAGTGTTATAGGCTTTTATATGACCAGTCTTAAAGCAAACAAATTTGAAGCTTTGTGTGAACTGTAGTTTTGTACCCTATCCGTACAAGGAAGGTGAAATGTAAAGCCCACCTGCCTATATGCTTCTTGTTTTTGTTTTTTTTCTTACTTTACACACTCATGACTGAAAATTTTTCGTTGAAAATTTCACTTCAAAATTTAAATTGATGTCTGACCTTGTTTTATTTATAATCCAATGTTTTCCAACATATTGATTATCTGAATAATTTTACATCCACTCCTCTTTGCAATGGGGATCCATTTGTTATTCTACAAAAATAAGCCATGTCTATGTTCTTCTAAGATGAAGCTATAGGGAACTTTCCGGAGAATAAAGTTAACTAATAAAAAAAATTCTTGCATCAATACCTTGGAAATTATGGTGGAAGTAGAACTGTCTAATGGATCATCAATAACTTCAATTATACCCTGCAGAAATGAAGTTAGCTAATAAAAAAAATTCTTGCATCAATACTTGGAAATTATGGTGGAAGTAGAACTGTCTAATGGATCATCAATAACTTCAATTATACCCTGCAGAAATGCACAGCATTCGCTTACTGCCTCTAATTTCTAATACATTATGCCTTGATGGTTACAAAATTCTTCTTCGCCCGCACTTATTTTTATCTTGGAGATATGGGACAATTTTGTCACCACAGTTTATGAACTGTTCTTTTTGGTTTTTTTTTACCCTCTTGTATAGGAGGGTGCCTTCATAAACACCTTGTACGGATAGGGTTAACAACTTCATTTTTTTGTTATTCAACATTTTAAGTTACTTACTTTTCCAATTCTGTGTACCATCTTCCATGTGACTGAACAAGGATATTATGCTTGGAGGAGACAGGGTGGTGGACCATGGCTAATCCCATGCCTGGTCACTATGTTCACCAGCAAATACATTCATTCAACATCCTTGATGAGAGCCCTTGTTAAAGTCTCAGGCACAGTTGCAAAGTATTTTGAATCGAATGTGCCGGATGACCCAGACATGGATGAAAAAAAAATTGTTCCAGTCATTGAGTCGATGCTTGTCAAAGACATTTTCTTCAAGAAGAAATCCTGCAACTAACTTATTTTCATTTTAAAGTACCTATTTTGTTTTTTTCTTTCACTATCTTTATTAGTTTGCATGGTTATTTTTCTGCTTGAAAAAAAGCTCCTTTACTTTTTTGCAGCCCAAGCATTCAATCTTTAAAAGTCCTAGAGTTTGGTATGCTTAATATAATTCCGGCATTATTATATTGACACATATATCTAACTTTTACTGAAAGTTGCATATTTACAAAATCAGTATTCACAGCTTTAAAGTTTGCAAAGATTTTGTGTTGAAAATATAATCATCCTTCATTTATTATTACAATCTCTGGTTCCTTCGATTAATACCCCAATCTCTGAGCAAACACTGTTTGAATTTATATTTACGTACTTATAAAAAGGGGAAATATATTTAAAGCAAAATTGTGTGTCTCGGGACCAGCTGTAGTAAATTGGATGTGACAAATGATACTTTTGAGAAAAGCTCATTCCAAGTACATTTTCCTTGTTAATAATCATGTCATATACTTATCAAACCTTTTACAAATCACTAGATGTCAGCTAAAATCATAGCATTGTGGATAAATTTTAGAAACTTGAATTTATCAAAATGCGATTTAAATGCTTTGTGCTAAAATTACGATATGCTTAATAAATTCAAAAATGTAATTACCTATCAACAGACCAAAAAAATTTTTTTGCGAAAATGTCTGTGCAATTGTAAATATCTAAGACATAAAATTTTCTGTGCATGTGGGAGACTTTTTGAAGGCCTTAAGTCAAATTTTTCCAGTAAGGTAAAGACAGGAAAGAAAGTAAGCCATTGAAAAAATCTTTAAGATCTCTATCCAGATTTTACTATAAGAAAGAGGCTGTGTACACTTTGGCTATGTTCAGGACACCTACAAGCTTTAGGCCTAGAAGAAAGATACAGTGTGTTTCTCCCTTCTATTTTTAGCATACAAGTCTTGGTGTAAAACTAGTGTCCTTGAGAAACTACCAGCAGTACTACAAGCATATTGTTGACTTGTTTCATCTTAGTAAAGGGTGTTCATACACATTCTACATTTGATTATGTATTTTGTAGATACTTCTGTTTGAACTGGAATCAGATCTTGTATTTGTAAAAGCAGAGTTTGAAATCAGTTAAAAGGAACTTGTTAAACTATTTAAAGTTTACTGTATTTGATTAAATTACTTATTCTTAGTCTTTTGTGAATCTAGCATTGAAGTGCTGTTTGATTGCATAAGTATTTTACTTATGGAGATTTAAATCTAGATTGCGAGAGTCTATTTACTTTGTTTGCTGTTTTCCCTCAAGTAAATAAATTATTGCTCTTTATTGAGACAATTGGAGTTTAGCAAGTCCTTCTGACTATAGATATTAAACAAAAGAACTTAGGTGTCATCTTTCTATTTTTGATCAATGAACTGATGTTATGTAGTGCACATTATTATATTTAGTGACCATGACAAGATGGACATGAATGTGATTATTAAACAGAAAAACTTAAGTGCCTTCAAAATTGAGAAATGAGGTCAAGAGAGAAAATCGTAGAACAGACTGATCCTCTAGGATAAAGAGTTGAGAAAAGAGAATACTTGAAACAAGTATTCGAATGCCTCACTGAATGCAGTGAAAGAAAATGAGTCAGAGAAATTACAACTTGAGACTGCTATTAGTACTATGGGCTGACTCAAAGAACATTTTAAATAATGGTCCTTATTAAGGGCTAAGTTGCCTAAATACTCATCTTGATCAATGAAAAGGACAATTTGAAAAGCTGGCTGAGACATTTGGAATGATTTGCTGATTGGAGTCGATGGCTGTGACAGAAATGGGCAAGTTCAGCAAATGTACATCTAATTGGAGAGGCTCTTGGCTGATATATGTTTTTTAAGTTAAAGCTAGAGACTATGATGATGTGACAAGAGTGCTGATGAAAGATATGACCTTACGAAGGTGGGATAGGCTGGCTTTTGTCAAATTCAAATAGACAAAACATGAAAGAGTGGTAAATTGTGCTATCAAATTACACTGCAGCCTCCTTTTTTTTTTTTTTTGGAAGGGGGGGGGGGCGATGCTTGGGGGCTCTCAAAGTTGTATTTTAATTTTTTTACGGCAGAATTGGATTCCTCAATTCATTCTAGTGCAACGTGATATATTGTCATGTCAACATGTAATATTCAATTTTTTTTTTTATGTAATTTATTTTTCTGTCTTTCTTCCTTATCTACCCAATCCCTTCCTCTTCCTCTTCTCAAACTAAGGCACAGTTTAGAAATGATTATATCTAGATAGTTGGGGCCTTGAAACATTGGCAATGACCTACTATCAAAAGCTGTATACAATTGGACTTTTGGTTGATAATTATATAGTAGGAGTCAAAAGACTCCTTTCAATACAATTGCAGGCAAGAGCAGATTTATAAGCAACTGATAGACTTATTTGTTCAAGAGCAATTCATGGATGCCTGCTCAAAGGATCTTTCTGTGGGCCTGAGGGAAAAAGCTCTTTGTGACCTCAAGAAAAAAAAGGCAAGGAAGTAGACTTGCATCAATGGCTCAAAACTGAAGACTCAGCAATCAATCCTATAACACAATGCTTGCCTGAAGATTTGCTTTATGAAAAGGGAAAGAGGTTTAGTAATGAATGTACAGGATGAAGATGAGCAGAAAAATCAGGGTTCATGTTTTAAATGAACAAATGTCTATGACTCTATGAATGGAGTGCACTTCGGAATCATATGAATGAAGAATTTTGTTTGGAAAAACGTGTGCTGGCTAGGGGTGGATGCCATTGTGACAAAATACTGCTCGTCACGATGTGTGTTGACTGTCTGACAGTGAAGAAAGGTATTTTGCCCTTGGGGAATGGACTAACGTGATTCATGAATCATGTGGCTTTGTCCCTTCAATCCACCCTGTAATAGGCATATAGATTCATCTTAACTGTCATAGACTATGCCACCAGGTATGCTGAAGTTTAAGCTGTACACAAGATCGTTTCATTAATCAACAATAGCACAGGTGACATTTGAATTTGATTTCCTTTGCATAGATAAAAAGACTTAGTAACTCCAGTTGGTGCGATAAAGAAAATTTAAGGTTCTTGAAAGCAAAAAAGCAACAAGTGACAATAATAAACAAAGAAAAAGGATGCACTAAGATCCAGCTTTAACTTTTAAAAGTAAAATAATCGTTCAATCTAAGGGGGTAAAAAACAAATACCTAAGAAATAAAGGCGTTGCATAATTTAAAAAAAAAATCTTCCACCTACTGCTGGAACATCCCATGCTGTCTGGTCTATTGCTAGAATATTGTGAAGCACCTACCAGACTCACTAAGCATCACATAGAAAATAATAGGAACTAATCAGATTGCTTGGCCATGTTTTGCTCAGATAGAAGGTGGCCTAACCTAAACTGAGACTAATGTGCACAGCTAATTCATTACATATAAAGTATCCTCTGATTCAAAACTTGACAATAGTTAGAACATCTGATTTTTTTGTGCCAAAATATAAAAGTTACTATCATTGCCAAAGTACTGGATTTCTTCTACTTCACTGTAAAGTAAATTTTTTTTTTTTTAATTCCTGCTTGCATACTCAAACACATACACAATTTTATATGCTACAAAGAAGGGGTTTGATTATACTTAAAAGTGTTCTATACAGTGTAAAATGGGACTTGTCTAACTCCGTGAGTTGATCTTAACACATTTTTTTTTGTGCTTGTGACCTTTTTCAGCTTATAGAAATACATGATAAAAGCTTTTATAAAGTATTAAGCAAGCAGTAATAATTAAATTTCAGTTTAAAACAATAACTACAAAAAAAAAGTACAGACTTAAGCCACTCTTGATACTCATTGCACACACAGGCACACAAGCACAAACACTGAAGATGATTAGACTAAACCATAGAATTTGATGGTGCTGCCTTTCCTGTATCTTATCTTATTCACTCTGCTTATTTGCCCTTGCATTTTGCTAAACAATCCAAACTTTTACCTCCCATTTTTATTCAGAGATTTTCCAACTTTTTTGGGATTCTGTCTTCAGTTTTCATAAAGTCCTTTTTCAATATACCTTCTTTTTTTGTCTTTTTTTGAAAAAAGGAAAATCTTTCACCAACAATTTTAAAAAAGTTATTAATATTATATTGAGTAAACAGTACATATTAACAAATTTTCTCATTTATTTGAAACCTGTTTACTGATGTCATAAAATAATTGAGTTTGATTGCAGTTCTTCTTAAGGAACAAATAGCCATACATTACATGGATTAAAAACAATGTTCCAATGTGAAATGGAGTGGTTTTCTTTTTAACATTGTGTCCTTTCATTTCCATCCAGAATATTTAATATAAAGACCTAATCAAATAAAGGTGAAGCCTTCTGGGCATCACAGTACACGTTTTTAATTTGGAATAGCGTACAATACACGATCCATGTAAAGTAGTAGAAAATTTTTGAAAAGAATTAATACATCTGCTTTTAGTCTTACTGATTAATATGATCAAGGCATAAAGTTGTTATCTCTTTTTTGGTTTTTTTAGCAAGTAAGAAAATATTTAGTCAGTTTGCTCTACCTTTTATGACTATCTTCCACAGCTTTTTTATTGGACATGCACGTCTTTCATCAAATTAGTATTTGCTCTCAAAATCTTCCTAAATTAACAGGCATTAACAGCTTTGCATGCAGAAAACCTTTACTTGTATTCATCTAATCCCAGTGGGTGTGTGTGTGTGTATGTGTGTCTACAAGTTGAATTTTCACTCGGTGCCTAAGCACTAGTTTGGATAAAGAAAATTAACAATTTAAGTAAACGGTAATTTTGGCAGTGTCTTACATTTGTAAATTGACAGCTTTGATTGAGAGTTGATTTTTATCAGTTGCTACTTTTGGCTTTCATTATCATTTGATATAAATGTAAGATAAGGCATGTAATTTTTCGATATATATGCATCATTTTTATATACAATATAAATTGCTCTTGATTCCTCCTGACACTATCGTCAACATTGCTTCCATTGACAAACAAGGTCAGCTTATGTTGAAAATCAAGCACTTTGATAATCAAATCCATACACACAGTGAGACGAAGTTGGCAGTCATGAAGTATATTATTTAGATCTAGATCTAGACTCGGAATTTTTCGATGCACTGGTAGCCTTGTTAAGTTGTAATATTTATAATGATTCGGCCTGGCTAGGCCTATTTTAGTATAATAGTGCTATTGCTCTTTCATCTTCTTTATGATTTATCCATTGGAATGTAGGAATTTCTAGGTTTTTGAAGATGTGAAATCATTCTTTACAGAGGTTGTTAGATGTTAGCTAGTGACTAGATAGGCTAGAAAGTTCCAGATATGTTGCATATTAAGGAGAGAATAAATGAGAATATTTGATTGGCCAATATTTTTAGTTAACTTTGATTACATAAAACAGCAGATCCTACTCTTTTCTGGAATGAGTTTTGTGTTTGTGGCCAAACTAGTATTTTCTAGAAGCTGTGGATGGTGGGTATAAAAGAGATCATCATCAGATTGTTGAAGAAATAGACCACTGATGCTTATGACAGGGAGACAACTTGCTGCTCTGAAATTGTTCTTGTAAAATTTTTGTTTGGCTTTTGTCAAGGCTTGGATTGATTTCTATTCTTTAATTTATTTAGAAGAACTCTTTGTCACGGAAGTATTCAACTAGATCCTAGACCTATGACTGAATAGTGCAAAGACATTCGTGAAACACAAGCACACACACAGGAACACACGATTTGTATCTGTTTAGCGCAAAGCCATTCATGACACACAGGCACAAGCACACCCCCTTGCCCCTCTGGGTTATTCATTGGCATGCCTATTGAGTCTTGGCGTAAAGACATTAAAGACCAGAAATTTTTGGTATTTAATTTATTTATTTTTTGTGGTCGGAGACGTGTTGGGCTTTTTTCATTTTCACTATAAATCCAGGGTATGGAGCTTATGATGGTAGAGGGGAGGGAGAAGAGCGATAAAGCATTATATAGCTTTGATTTTTTTTTAGTCAAAATGATACTTACATAATCCACTGTGTACAGATCTAGACCTTAGATTTAAATCTGGTCAGAAAGCACCTGCCTTTTGGTTCACAAGGACAAAAAGTAAAGCATGAAAATGTAAAGAAATCATGGAAGCACTAGTAAGCATCTGTTGACATTTGCTGACATTGACTACAATTGAGTCGATTTGGGTAAATGGACTGGGAGAGGAAAGGATGGGGCTCTGGGTAGTTGCTAACAAGTAATATTTTTACAGACTGGAATAAGTAGAAATGTAGAACTAAACTGTCAGATGTTGACTTATCTTAAAAATCAAGTCATGGGACGACCCTTTGTGTTATAAGTACATGTTTTTAATAGAGGCAGTTCCAAGCAATTGTTTGAATGGCTTAGACTTAAAAGGCGCTGACTGTATTATTCGGAAAGTAAAGTGGGTCCCACGCTTAATCCAAGAAT
>BLXT01000588.1:5033774-5044223 GCA_019648995.1 Plakobranchus ocellatus | reverse complement strand
CCAAAAAAAAATAAGATACTTCATCACAAAAACGCTAAGCCGTAAGATAATTCACTTTTTATTCGTTCATCTAGTTGAACAAAAGCAAAAAACCCCAGAATTATTATAAAATTTATATCTCAAAATATAATATGAAACCAGTATGATATGAATGCACATGTTATACCTATATTTGCAGCACAAACGTTAGTATATAGCCCTTCTTTTGTTTTTTGTTTGTGGATCTTTTTCTATTTATGAATGAAGACATGTGTCTTTAGAATGTATTTCAGACATTTTTTTTATAAACCTGCCTTTTGATTTCTGTGATTTTTTAAATATGTGAAATAATATGGTAAGCCAGGTTTTCGTTCTGCTGGGATTTTTCTTTTTTTACCTTTTGATTTTTTTTTTCATCTTATTCGAGTGGCACTTCAGATATGATCCAAATGGATAGTAATTTTATTAAAATTAATACAATAACATTCTCTGTGAAGGTTTTTTTTCTTCTTCATGCCTGTAAGTTTTCTAGGAATTCTGTGGAGGTGACAGTAATCCTCCAACTTACATATTTTTCTACTGGTCCTCATTAGTTCTGTCCATGTAATTCCATCAGTCTTCATATCACATTGATACTCTGTATAAAGTCTATTTGACTTGACAAACTTTCCGCTTTCCTTGTGGATTATCATTGAAAGTCTGTCTGGTGACATTTGATGCTTGCTTTTTTAGCACTGTGCCTTTTCTTCAGCCCTAATTTCGTCCTGTTTGCACAGTTTTTCTTTGGGATAATCTGGCCCTCTGATGTTGAAGGTTTCCACTCTGAGTAACCCGTTTTCAGGTTGTGGGCTTGGGACTGCCTTTGATCCATTAAAAGGACTGTCGTTTAGTTGGACTGCTTGGGTTGATTGTTGATGTTTAAAATGTTTACAGCTTAGGCGGCGCACAGTTGTGTTTTAAAAGATACACATTTTCCTTTGTTAGATGCCATGATAATTTTTAGTTCGTGATGAAAATGATAAAAGTGTAAGAAAAAGCGAAGTAGGTCGGTTCAACTTGTGAAGACTAGGCCTTGTATGAATTGACTGCAAGAGTCACAGGAGCAAACTCTGCGCCCTGAAATTAGATGTAGACCAGGAATGTGTGAACCAATCACAAACTTTGCTGCCACTTTTATTAAAACCTATTGCCTGCCCCTGGCCATGTAAACACACACACACACACACATGCATGCCCACCTAACCCCTATCTCTGCCTACACTCAGCACAGACAAAAATAATCACGAGACTGTTAAAACCAAGTCATTCTTCCACACACAAGGTAACAATGATGCCCTTCCCTGCAAAAGCATGCTGTGTTTTTCTAAGTGTGTAGTATGCTATGGTAATTTCTCGCCTGCACGGCAGATTATCCTTACTATAGACATAGAAAAGGTGAATTATCTAGACTAGCTAAGCATGGCCAGTAAATGGCTTAAGAAATGTCATAATTTTACTCACACTTTAAATTTTCAAATATCAAGGTGTTTCTGTCACTTTTTCAAACCCCAGAGCTTCATTATGCCTGAGGGTTTTCATCAGTTTTTGCTGGCGAAGTCAGGGATTCTAATACCATTTTTTATAATAAATTAAAATGCCATCGTTACATCTGAGGTTTTGTCATGGCCGATATTGTCACGATCAAGATCTACTGTAAACCGATCATCGTATTTTTTTTTTTTTTCGCTTTGAGTCCGCTATCTTTTCTATGTTGATTTAAAGGCCAGTTTCTCCAGTCTGTTTCACAACGAAAAATTTCTTTTGTAAATCTTGCAATCTTGCTGCCTGTGGTAGAGTATACTCATGTCATCTGCAATTTGCAAAGTTCAAGTCCTATAGTTGTTTGCAGAGGCCCACAGGATGCCTGTCTTTTGGCCTTCTGTTGCAGTTCAGTAACCTAGAGAATTCCTGCGGGGCCATTTGTTGGTGGAATAGTTTAACCATAATGGACGCCAGTTATAAATAATAAGCTTCTTTTTATATAGCTAATCAAGAGGAGTTGTGTCTTTTATAGAAAGAACAGAATTAAATAGAAATAAAATCTTTTTTTCACAATAGCTAAGATGAGTGAAGGAATTGTATGTGATTGTGAAAACTCAATTGAAATGAAAGAAAATATTTTACTGCTAGCAAGGAATTTATCGACCTGTTTTGTTTTTTTTTATAATACATTATTCACAATTTGGGTGAAATTTATTATTTTTGGATAATGGCCTTTTTGAAAAATGATTGAGAATTAGTAAAATTTTTGATATCGTCATTTTAGAAATGATTACAAAATCTCTTTGCTTAAAAAGAGAGTTGTAGTCTTTGTCTTTTTAATTGAGACTTTCAGTGTGTTTAAACAGACAAGACAGTAATTCTTTTCATTTTCCAAGACTGTAGCAAAAAAAAAAAACTTAAAATAAAAAAAAGCATGTGGTTTATCCAGTGGAGATGAGGCTTCTAAAAGAATTTCTAATCAGCTCACATGGCACTTTTAATAACCATGGTAAAGATTACCTTTTCTTTTTTAATTCTGATGCAAAACTTGACATAGTATGCATAAATATTGAGGCATAAATAATCAAAGGTAATTATTCACATTTTTTTCATGTAAAACCCATAGTTTTGATCAGCTTCTAGCTGCTCTCAAGCAATTTGACAGATGCTTGATTTCCTCTGGCTGTGCTGTGTATGTAATAGATAAAAGCTATCTTACTTTTTATTTTAAATTTAGGTACGGTCACTCAAGAGGATTGAAAATTATGTAGCCTTGTCAATTTACTTGAATATGAAAAATGTATCATCGAGTATATCTGATTCCAACGAGTTATTGAAACTCAAAGCATGAATAATCACCCAGGATTAAAATCTACAATTAGAAGTCTCCAGACAAAATATGATTTTTATAATCCTGACTTTTGTATACAGTTGTTTTCAATTTTTTTACTTTTAAAATATTTCTGTGTCAAAGGAAATGCATGACTATTTTTTTTTTTATGTTGTTATACAGACAAAGCAATACTGTTCTGTTTCTTTTTTGAAGCAGTGCATTTGGCTCCCACATTTTTACTTGCAAATGCATTTATTAAAACAAAAAAAAAGCAAAATGTTCATGCAAATTCCTTTTTTATTCAGATTTGTAATATATATTTATATTTTTTAAAATGTGTTCTGTCTCGTTTTTTTGTTTTTTTTTCCTTTTCGTTTTTTTTTTTTTGCGCGGGGGGGGGGGGGGNGGGAAGATGGCTTTAAAAAAAAACAAAAAAACTTTTAATCTTAAGTGAAAAAGGCTTTTAAAAACCAGCTTCACTGCAAGTTTGAATGAGTACTCTACTGTAATGCAATTTTAGAAATGATAAAATTCGCTCTTGCCTCATGTGTGCTACTGGTTTTAATTAATTACTTCCAAATTGGATTGACAGTTTAATCATGTGTCCAATTCAATACTATGGTGAACTCAGGATTTTGCTTCCTTCAACAGGAAGGTCATGGCTACATGATGGAATGGATTAAAACCAAACACTTTTTTATTCCTTTATAAATCCAGATCCAGTATTCCAGTTCTCGACAAAAAAAAAATTTAGTTTATAATTTAAAACAGTGCAAAAGTAGGAGGCTGCAGTAAAAGAATTTTCAATTCAATGTATTTTTTTTTTCCATTTTTTTTTTTTTTGTGGTAGTGTAAAACATACTAAAAGAATTGTTTGAAAATGCAATTCCTTATTTTCAGAACTGCAGATGAAATTTGCGAAAGCTAGTGCCACCAAAGTGCTGTTTTATGTTACATAGTTAAAGCAGATTCATATCTTTTACTTCAGTATTGCTTGGTGTTATTTATTAAATGATAAAATTCATTGTCAAGGGTAAATACTGATCAAAGGAATGTGGTTTTTTTTTTTTTTAATTCTTTTACATTCATTTCTACATGCACTTTTAGCCATATTTTTACTTCAGTCTTTTATGTCCTTCACCCTAAGATATATTTGATACCTTTTTATATGTATCCCTTATATATTTCTGGTTTAGTGACGGTTGGAAAGGTATACAAATGCAGCTCTTCCAAAAACAAATAAATAAGTTTTAAGGATCTTGAGGATGTTATGATGGTTGAAGGAAATGAAATATATATATACATGTATTAAAATAATACAACCACTAACTACAACTTAGTTTTAAAAATTTGAACAACACATAGCGCAAGGTGTTTGCACATATACTCTAGGTTATTCTAATTTATTTTAATAAATTGTAAGTGGTGGTTATATTCTTTTTACTTTTTTGGTTTAGTGACACAAACAATCAATAACACAAGTATATATTATGGCAAAATACAATTTTGTATTCCGTAAGTTCTTTGTTAAAGCAAATTTTAAGATTTTAAGAGATAGTACTGGATCCTACCTGTATATATGAGTATGCTATTTTCACAAACTATTTCATGTAAATATAAATATATATACATATCTATATATATATTTACCTTTACATATTTAAATATGTGAAAGTAAAGACTGTAAAATTCTTTTCACTTAATTAGTAAAGAAACATGATTTTTTTTTAAAAATTCAATATAAATAAAAATTATAACTGTATGTAAAGAGTGAAAGAAAACAATACGTCAATATGATAAAAGTATTTATGTAATTTGTGTTTGATGTTGGATATGTATATTAAATATTTATGGAATATGTGGCGCTGAAACTTATGCCAGATATTTGATATTATTAAATTGAAATAAGTATATTTTAACTATTGAGTTCTCTGTTTTATGTGTCTTCATGCTTGGCAAACTTGCAATTTTCTGCAGAGATATTGACAATGGGATTATCTCAAATGTTACCATTGCTTTTCAAAAATGAAATTGGTGGTAATGACTAAAGGCATTAAAGATTAATTGTTTGCCACTAATTATTTTTGGAATGAACTTTGTCAACCAAAATGTTATTTCTTAAGTTTATATCGCATACTTAACACTTGGTTTTACATCATACATATTTGTGCATTTTCAGGGTTTTTCTTTTTAGTTCTTGTTTTGAGATTTCCTGATGTATGCAGTGATATTAAATATGTGCACTTTGTTTCTCTCTTATGTCCTGTTTGCTCTCATTTTTGTCCTACTTTGGAATTTTTTTTTTCATCTTATAGTTTTTTATTTTTTTAATGAGATATAAATAATCTACCTTATCAACCATATTATATTAAATAATCTGCTCAAGCTCTGTTAAACCACACAGCCATTAAAAATTGCTTTGCCTCAAAACGACTTGCATTTTCTGTGTTGTTAAAAAAATAGAATTTTTTTTTTATATTTTAACCTGCTTTGTTAGTTATCATCTCTATTTGTTCTGTAGGAGGATAAACATCTACTGAATATTTATAATTTATCTTTGTGGTTTTAAAGAGTAAATCTACACTCACATTGTAGATACTGGTAAACGTAAAAGGATTCCCTCTAAACATGGTCATGCAAAGTGTGTTCCTTTGTTTATACATAGCTTCTGCAAGTTTGGGTCAACTCGTTCCAACCCTAAACCCTTTGAATATTACATATACATCCACTATCCAGCCTGAGGAATAAAACCTTTCCTTTCATGATTTTTCCTGCCAAAGAGGCAGCAATAATTGCCAGGTTTCTTCTGCACTTGACAACTTATCTCTCTTTGTTGTTGTGGTTTTGTTTAACTCAATTAACTGTGTCTTATTCTCTGTCCCCACTATGAAACAAAGTACACAAGTCATGATTGTCATTTTTCTACCCCTTGAAGGTTTCGACTGCACGCTTGAGCAATGGCTGATCTGGCACCAGTTGAAATTGACCTTATTTATTTCAGCAGCATTGCTGATTCATTTATATGAGGTGCATGTAGGCCCACTTCTCCTCCATAGTACAGTAGTAGCATTACCATGTGGCAATAGAATCACCAACTGAATCATGAAGAAATGTTGCTCTGAATCAGATGCTGATATTACTTATTTCCTTTTTTTTTTCAACCATTAATTTGTAGTAAATTTATGTTCTCATTCTAGGATGCTGATTGAAATGCACATTTTACAGCAACAATGGAAGTGCATTTTTCTTGCTTTTCATTGCGCTGGGATGAGATGAAAAATAATATATTTTGAAGCATGTATTATAAGTTTCAAAAAGAATGAAAGAAGGCAAAAGTACTAAGAGTCAAAGCATGCCATACAGTCATTCCGATTAGCGGAGGATCTCCAAAAAAAGACCATGTTTGTATGAAACCAATGTCAAAGATGCTATGGGGAGAACATCTTACAATTGATGTTTTGCTTTTGTTTGTTTTGATGACTCAGCAGAGGATGTGGAAATTGAACATGGAGATGACGACTGCGAAACTCTACAGGAAGACATTAAATTTTCCTCCTCTCATAGCATTGTTACTTTCGCTATTATGCCCCACTATTTCAAACTTCCCAAATAAGTATAGGAGGAAAGTTTCATGTGTGGATGTATGTATTGTACACACATACACACACACACACACACATATATATATATATATAATGTATATATATAAATATGAATATATATAGACATATATATATATTATGTATATATAAATATGAATATATATAGACATATATATATATATATATATATGTATATATATATATATATATATATATATAGTTTGTGTTGTTTTTCATTATTGCTTTTCAATATGATGATGTTCAGCATAAATCGACTTAGAGTTTAAAGTTCAACCAGATATGTCAATTACAAACTCAAGTAGTGCTAAAATTAACGCTTTGGCTTCAACTTTGTTTTTTCGTTGTTTTTTGTTGTTTTTTTTTTTTAATTTTTTTATTTCGCCATCTGCTGTCTATGGAAAACACAGAGAGAAAGACAAAAAGTTGAAAATTTGTGAAATTTGAACAGACTACTAAGGGTGAAAAGCTTGATCAGAGTAAACACAGAGGTAAAAGAAAGGCAAAGTTTTACTCCTATGCGTCTCAAAACTAGCTCCTGAGCAAACACCAAAGAAGCTAGTTGAAATAAAACAAATAAATAAATAACAAAGCACAGGCTCAGTATTGCTATTCTGCGGTTTGGGGATCAACTTAATGCGGTTTAATGCTCTAAATTGTGAAATAATGAAGGGAACCCTAAAAATTAATGTTACAGTTGCCAGGCAGTAATGCCCTAAATTGTGAAATAATGAGGGGAATCTATTAAATTACTGTTGAAGTTGCCAGGCTAATGATTCAATTTTTTTTCTCCACGCTGTATAGTATATAAAAAAAGTTAAGGTTTATTGCACCGAATGTTGAAAAAACCTAACTTAAAATCCGCGACACTGCTTGAAATGTTTTATCCCTGATTATTTAAAAATTACGCAGTACTGTATTTGAATTTCTAGCGAAAAAAAAATGATGAGGCAATTATTATCTTTACTTTTAAGAGTGAACCCACATTATTTATCGCGACTGAAGCAAATTTTATACGAATCATCCCTCCTACATTGATTAGGACTTGCTCCCTTCAAAAGCGACGCTTTATTAGAGTGAAAAGTGCTGCAAGCATATACATGTACTTAACATCCCTTCTTAATGAGATATACGATGCACACACAATACCAACATACATGACAAAAATCTATATTTATTTCCCCTACCCGTATCTCTCTGACCCTACCAAAGAAACTGGGAGCCACGGGATGTGAACAATAAAGAATTATCATTCAAATGAGCCGTGACACTTTTCCAAAAGATTAAAATGATGAGAGTCCGACGCAAGAAATGACTGTAGAGCGAATCCGTTCAAAGGAAGAGAACAATAGATGCTATATAAGTTAAGAGAGGTCCGAATGCACACACACACATGCACACATTTATTATATAAGCATAAATATATATATATATATATACATATATATATATTTTTTTTTTTTTAATTTGCTTTCCTGTTTTTCTCCCATGATTCGAAACAGTTGGCTGGGCATAAAATATGCTAACTAGCTGTTGGACAACATAGACCTAAGCAGATTTCTTCTTTATGTGCGGCGTCTGAAACGGATATGAGCTATCAATCATGTTCCTTCACTCGAACTTGTTCTCAGTTAATTTTACAAAATTGTTCTTACCATAACCTATTGCCCACAAGTCAAGACTTTCGATAAAAGTTACTCTCTGTCTACCTCAACTGCGTTTGCTTTCAGCTTTCCTGTGATTGCTAAGTATTCGAAACTCTTGTGTTGGCAAAATTAATGTAGTCCAAAAATTGCAGTTGCCTCTGTTTAAGGTTTTAATTAATGATTGCTCAAGATTAGTTTCTTTCACTTTCAGTACTGATTCAATTGACTTTTTCCATGCATGATGTCCTCATCTTTCCCCATATAAACTACATCTCTACCGTGTCCAGTTTTCTCTCTGTTTCCTTGTTTATTGTCCAGCATTCGCTACCATATAATGGTACTTACATAGGCCTTCAGATGTTTTCAGTACCCTTAATTTGAATTTGATGTCCATGTTTCTGTTTGTCAGTATTGGCTTCATTTTTTTGGAATGTATCTTTGGCCATGGATATTTTTTTTTAATTATTTCACTCGTG
This sequence comes from Plakobranchus ocellatus, assembly GCA_019648995.1. Lineage (NCBI taxonomy): Eukaryota > Metazoa > Mollusca > Gastropoda > Plakobranchidae > Plakobranchus > Plakobranchus ocellatus. The sequence goes on along the minus strand of BLXT01000588.1, from coordinate 5,035,648 downwards.
CATTTTTCGTCTGATATTATCAGGTAGCTAAGATAATTGGATTTTGTAACTTGCTTGATTTTTTTCACTTTTGCAAACGATGTTGCATTTATGATTAGAGGATTTCTTTGAAATAATCATACATTCTTCTTTTATTTTGTCTTTTTCGCACTTAAAGACAGGCCCATTCCTTCTCCCTCTAAAAAAAACAGGATCTCAGAAATGTTGAAGTTGTTCACCTAATGCAGCTATTAAAACTGTATGAAATGCGAACTTGAGAATGAGATTATAAGATTTTATTTCGATTTAAGCCTGAGATATCCTGTGGATTCCTTAAGTTGTTTCACTATATGGGATAAAAAGGTTAAGAGACATAAGACATCTCTACAGAACCTGTTGTGCTGTGTTATCCTTCAATTATTATAGATGTAGCTTGGTGCTAGAACAGTTTTTTAACTACTCTCAAATCTTTACCATCAATGTCTAGTTGTTCTAGCAAATGAAACAGTTCTTCATGTCAAGGCCGTGGAATAATCAATGAAGCAGTGATGGGGGGTCATTTTGTATTTCTACACACCTTTCCATAAGTATTGACAAAGTTAATATTGCTTTTCTAGTCCATTTATCAGGCAAACAAAGTCAAACTGCTTTACTTCTATTAATTCTAGTCTTAAACTTTGCGCATTTTAGAGCTTATTAAACTGATTATTCTATGAAATTCACATTCTGTTGCCCCTGTTGTTTTAGGTAGTACATAAAACGGATTTACAAAAATCTTGTACGACTGTCATATGTTGCATTTAGGAGTTTTGTTATCACATCTATTCTTAAGTTATCTAATGAGGTAGGAGAACTTTGGTCAGAAATGAAAGAGTTACGAAGTCATAGGGAAAAACAAAGCAAAGGTGCCAAATACTTAAACCTAAAAAAAAAAAAAATAATAAAATAAACAAATATCAAGTCAAACGCAATGTGGCAAAAGAAGAATGGATTAATCAAAGTCAGGAAACGGAGAAGAAGCTTAGAAAAACAGATTAAATTCACGCATGCTAAAATTAATGATGTGAGTGGTAAGAAAGTCAAATGCTGTAGCCCTGGCTGCTTCAAGTCAAAAGACGAAATATTGTATATAGAAAAGAAGGCAGTACAAAACAGATGGTCAAAATAATTATGTTGAAGTGCTTTTCAAAGCTGATAGGGTTTTAAAAAAAATTGAAATGAGGAAAAGCCTACAGATGTCCACTAGCCTGTAAAGGCAACAATACAGAAGGGAAAGCCCGGGACCAGATTATAAACATACCAATATACAATAAATAAATCATTATATAGCTCAGGTAGACATGGAAGCATATTTAAGGAAATTAAGCGGTAGGAAATACAAAATGAAATGACGAAACAACTACAAAAAACAAGAAGAAAAACAACTAGATCGCATAACTTTATTGAGAGTATTCAAGTGAAGGTGACAATAATTATTGTGCCAGAAGAAGAGGAAATGGGACAGGAAGAAACGATTGCACCGTCCATTTTCCCATGAAGCATCTTGATCGCTTGGCGACAGTACTATGCCATCATGGCGGGTATGCATTTTGAAGTTGATTGAACGAGAGTAAGTTATGTCATTATGTTTTCATATCGAAACAATAGATATTTTGTGAACTGTTTTTATTTTAGATTGCGTGCATATTTATAGATTACTTATTGTAAATTGCTCATAGATTGCGTTTAAACACGTCTCAACTGCTAGCAGAGATCATGTTTAAGATTATTATTATGACGAGGGCCTTAGGCTAGGCCTATTATTATTACACATAGAACTAAGGTCACGACATCTAGAAACTAGATCTAGCTAGGCCCAAAGCGAATTTAAATATATCAATATCCAGATACGCTCA
>BLXT01000588.1:4990220-5017616 GCA_019648995.1 Plakobranchus ocellatus | reverse complement strand
ACAAAATGCTCAAGACAACAACGTTGATAAAATCCCAGAGACACGCATCGGGCCCAGCTTTGCCCATGAAAAAATACTCACGAACTACAGAACTAAGCATGAAAACTTTAGGCCTATATGGTGTATATATTTATTTGGAATATTATCTCAGAGCCATCGTCAATATGGCACGTTTGGAAATGATCTCTGCTCTTTCTAAAATTGTCCCCTGGTATCTGGTTTCGGATGGGCGAAGACATATAGAAAGAAATAAAACTATACTATAAATGTTCCCCTCCATTTCAGAGGGACGTTTATGAAGCAACAACCAAAGTATTGATACCTAACGTCACCGTTGGATACAATGCAACTGTTTTTGCCTACGGACCAACTGGTAAGTGCACTTGATAATTTTTTTCTTCTTTTTTGTGTGTTGCACCTATACTTGTTCTTTCAGTCGTGCATTTATCTCTGTATTTTGCCAACATATTGATCTCCGCAAAAGATTGTGCTGCTTCAGTTGCCTTTGGTTGGGTCAAATTTTGTGACTGATTTTTGCGCTATGTGTCCCAATGTCTCTGAACTCCTGCGCACATCTGATAAAAGTTATTACCCTTTAAAGATGGTAAATTATAGTCAAATAAAGACCAAAAGTGTTACATTTCAATGATAATGTATTGCCTTCTTTATTTTTTTACACATAATATCTAAATATTATTTTATTTGTTGGTTTGTTTTTTTTTTATTAAAAGTTTTTCGTATTTTTTGTTAATATTTCTCCAAATCATATTTTATATGATGGTAACGCATGGATTTATGATCAATCTGGTTTTTTAACAAAAACACTTCCAGCTTATGGGAATGTGATGTTCGCAACTCTATATATCCTGGGCTTTTGCTCTCAAAGTTTGATACCAGATCTCTTCTCCATGTGCTCCATGGTCTTCCCCCTCGTCCGCTTCCCTTTGGAATCGATGTCAGCGTTTGATGGTTTGATTTGGTTTGATTTCGTTCTTAGCATGTTCGATGCATGTCCAGTCCATCTCCAGCGTTTTCTTCTTTGGATCTTTATATCCACGCTTTGTTGTTTTGTCCACAGCTCATTGTCTCGGTAGTGGCCGAAGCAGTTATTGACAAAAGTATGCAGCATAAACTAGACTTCATGTTTCATATCTATAAGGCATGATGGTGTTAATCTGTACGTCTCCTGAACTTTAGGCCTGTCTTGTGGAAGACGTGTATATTAAGATCGTTGGTATTTTTATGACAATAGTGCTCATGTTTATCTGTGTTATAAGTTGTGTTTTTCAATCGGTTGTTTGGTTACCAACAACAAACAAGTGATAACTGATCCTACCTGACTGGACAATGGCCTGATTTAAAGATCTACGATAGTTATTGCCTAGCAGGTTCTATGCCTATCTTATTCCATTGGAGAGGCGATTTTCATGATTAATTCCGATTGAGGTTTGGACAACATGAAGCCTTGGCCAATCGAGTCACGGATATGTGGTCTCATGTTTCAGAATGCTTCTTAGAAATGGAAAGTTTCGATAATGATGCGTGAACCCCGTCTTCGGCTGTGAAGGCACTCAAGGTACATTAGATCTCTACGGTACACACAATCGTCAATAATGCATGATAATGTGATCGGTCATCTGAGGCTACCCGCTTCAGAACTGTTACTGGCGAAGAATCTATGTAAAGTTTGAGGATAAGAATGATTTTGTTTGCTGTATTGATGATAAGAAATTTATCCTTACAGTAAACATTTTAACAGTGCATTTTTTACATTTTTTCGTTTCATTGTTCTATTTATGAGATTCATCATATGCGTAGGATTTTATCTCCCCCCCCCCTCTCTCTCTCTCTCTCTCTCTCTCTCTCTCTGTTATTCTTCTTCTCCTCATCCTCCTCTTCTCTTTCTCTCCCTACCCCTTTTCCTCCTCCTTCTCCTCCATCTTCTTCTCCCCCTTCCCCTTTTAGTGTAGCCTTTAAGTTGCTTTAAGAGAGATTTTAATTGTCCTTATTTTGGATTTTGCACATTATCAATTCCGTAAAATAATGAGAAAATGTCTCCAATTCTGCTTTGTCTTTATCTTGTTGTTTCTGTTTCTCTTTCTGTGTATTTTTCATGGGCTTGATCAGCCGTTTAGGCAGTATTAGAACTTTTTTACGAAATCGTAAAGTTTCAACACATTGTGCAGGATTATAAAAAAACTTAAGTGAAGCCCTAAGCACACGAATATATTTGAGTACTTATGCAACTTTAATAGTTAACATTCCACAAATAAAGTTTTTTTTTTTCGTAACAGCTTCCATCATTTTTGACGAGGCTTTTTTTTTTTGTTTCTTTATATAACAGCCCTTTTTCCTTTCTTTCATTGACTCATTTTGACTCTCTCAGGCTCCCCTTTCTAAAGTTCAGCCCGTAAAATGGAGACCCGTAAATTTCTTCGGGGAATCTATTATACAAACTTTTCTAACTACCTCCTTTCTCTCTCTCTTCCCCCCCCCCCTTTTCGTACTTTCGTAGTTTTCCCCATTTCATTCTCTCTTTCTTTATCTCTCTCCCATCTTATCTTTTTCTTTTTTTAAAACGATAACATATTTCGGAACTTGTTAGTTACTCTACATTATTGATTTGCCATGTCTGTCTGTTTGCTATATCTCTTAACGTGACTCCCTCTGTTCCATTGATCGTGTAAAATTCAGACAAACTGGAAACAAAAGTATTCAAGTGTCTTGTTTAAAAACAAAAAAATGTGGAAACATTCTGCTGAATCGAACAGGAAAGAGGGGTAGGTTGATGACTCTTTTGTCCGCCCAATCAATAAAAGATGGATGCGCCTCTTAATCTTTCCGGTTGTCACAGGCGACACGGTGTAAACAGATAAAGTTAGAATAGTTCTTGCTATCATCCTCTATCGATCGCATTCGGCAGGGACCGTTATAGACAACGGTTTGATATAATTATTTTTGTCCTAAACCGGATTCGTCGCCTCCGCATGCAGAGTTCTATTATGCAGATGGATCGAATAAGTTGAGCCTGAAAATAAAACCCATGCACTTAAATCACAAATTATAATGACTGGCTTCTTCACGCTAAATATTAATGTTACATCGTGAATAGCTTGCCTGTATGAAATACGTGTGACCACTTTTGTTTCAGCAATAAAGTACAACAATGAATCGGAAACCTTTATAAGATTTAGATTTAGATCTAATCAGGGGCTAAAATAGAATTACAAACGCGATTTACTCTTTATCAATGCTTATGGAAAGGTTTAAAGAAGTGCAAAAAAAAGGCCTCCATCTCTGTCATTGACTACTCTAAGGCTTTTGCCAAATGAAACATGAATAGCTGTTTCACATGCTACAAAAACTAGATATTGGCGGTAAAGATTTGAGAGTTACAATTTAAAGAAACATACTGGGAAAAACTGCATCTGTAAGAATTTGAGTAGAACACGGTGATTTCAAATCCATCAAAAGAGGTAAGAGGTAGGGATGAGGAATCAAGAATATATTCCTGGCTTAAAATTTACGGCGAAACCCGTAATAGTCTCATATGTGCGGATGATAGTTTTAATAGCAGAATCTGGAGAACAACTTCAAAAACTTTCAGATACTGTTGTTTTAGAGAGTGTGAGAATGGGTTTACTCTTAATATGAAAAAAAAATGAAAGTATTGCCATCTCAAAGAAATCCTCAAATCCTCCGAACATTATGCTTAGAAAGAGGAGATAGGGGAGAGAGAGAGAGAGAGAGAGAGAGAGAGAGAGAGAGAGAGAGAGAGAGAGAGAGAGAGAGAGACCAAGAAAATTAAATAAAAATCAACATAAATTACATAATTCAAATATCTTTGTTACCTGATAACATCTGTGGTAGATTCGCACGCGAAATAAGTAAAAGAATGGCCATGGCCAAAAATACATCCCCGAAAAAATGAAACCAACACAGATAAGCAGAAACATAACTATCGACATCAAAATAAGCTGTATAAAAACATGTGTATGGCCAGTACTATTCTATGGATGTGAGTGTTGGACAATAAACAAGGGGGCAGAAAAAAAACTAAAAGCAGTAGAGACAGAGGGATTTTGCGGATATCATGGATGGAAAGAAGTCCAATGAATCGGTACTGAAAGAAGCTAAGCTTGCGAAAGTTTAAACAAAAGACTGAGGCAAGTTTTTTTTCTAAGACACATGTGCCAACACAAGGGTTTATAATATCTAGCAATCACTGGAAAGGTAGAAGGCAAAGGCAGTAGAGGCAGGCAAATAATAACTTTATTGCAAATTTTAATTCAAGAGCGGTAGGGAATGACAGCCATATGGTTTACTAAGACAATGTTTGAGTGAAGGGCTATGATCTCCAATGCGTTTTCAGACAGGAATCTAAAGAAGGAGAAGAAGAGCTAAACGTCTTTTGAATAATTTTCTCCTAAATGTTACTTTAGAGACTGTAGGAACATTGGAGATGTCCATATGGATCAGTGGTGGGCAAACAAACGGAACGAAAACTGCTGCAATGAGAAGGCAAAGCTGCGCACATTTGAAATCGGTCGATGCTCATTGCTGTCTAAGATAGTGTGAAAAGAATAAGTAATTTTGAAAGCGAAGGAAAATTTTGAACAAAACATATGTATATGAAAATATGAAACAACTAATATAATAGTCCAGATTGGTAAAACTAAATGGAAAGTTGTTACCACTTTAAAAAATTCTTGTAGAGTTCTACAGACCCTTGTCGATACCAACTCACTTCATTTAGGTTTTCATCGGACTCTTTGGTCATCTTTGTAGAGTAATTTTCCTCATGCAGAAGAAGGATAAAAAAAGACATAAAAGCAAGCAAAGAGAGAGAGAGAGAGAGTGCAATCTTGCAGTCAGAAAAGATGAGACAGAATAATTTGTAAAACCCTGCTCATGGTAAAGATTGACATTTTCGTCAATAAATAAATTATCAGATTGAATGTCTATCAATTCCATCTGTGAAATTACATGCTGCAGCAACATAGGAGATACACAGTGGCTGCTGTTATTTTCAAAACTATAATAACTTAAAAGCAGGCACACCTATTAAACTAATGAAAGAGAGAGAGAAAGAGGAAAGGGGGGGGGGGGGGGGGGGNNNGATCCAAGGAGTGGGGAGCTGATGAGATTCACCAAGATCAGGATATAGATATAGACCCCCCCCAAAAATTCATGAAAACGTTTAAAGCGTAGGTTTTTTTTTCTTATTTGCTACGAGCAGCCGTGGACCTAAGGAAACATTGTGAAGGGCTGCATGCAACCCGCGGACCGCAGTTTGCCCTTGTCTGATCTAGATCAATATTAAGCCTATATAGATCAAGAGATCTAGATCAATATTAGCCCATATAGATCAAAAGTATATTTCAATCCAGTTGCACGCTTCAATGTAGAAAATTTTTAATTTTCTTCGTGTAGAAGTTAGATTAACCTTGAGTTGGGTGCTGAGCTTTAAATACAGATTCTAACTTTGACTTATCGATTAAATCTCTCGTGTCGCCTTTGTCGCCGTGATTGTGTATAGAGCGCACCAAAAAAAAAAAAAAAAAATCAAGTAGGGCCTCTGCTGCCACTGACTTGGTTTTCGAAATAAAATATCAGTTGTTGTTGCTTTATTTCAGTACTTCTATAACAAATTAGATAAGAAGAGACAGTCAATCGGGAGATAATATTGTTTAACTTTAGAGTATCTGGGGTGTTTTGCGCTAAAAATGTTTATCCATAGCCCTGTTATTTGTTCTTTACTTGATTTTATTTGCTCTCTATTTCTCTATTGAATGTATGTGGAGTTAATGTAGGAGGGAGAGTGGAGGTCCCTGCGCATGTGAACACTACCGAAGAAGTTTCAATAGAAATGCTGATATAACGCTAGGGCATTAAGAGCAGTAGGTTCCAGCAAATAGAGTGGCAATTGTGTGGTGCCGTTTTCTTCAATTAAAAAAAAAATCTATAACTAATACATCTGTACGGTTTTAGGTGTCTCCGTCATTGAAACAAAAATCAATGCATTTTCAGAGCTAGCGATTTGTTTAACCTAAAAGAAATACATTTTTTTTGTATGCTTTAAGCTGCTTATACGAATCAGCAGCAGCTTGTCATCCTTGTTACAGGTAGCTTCAAGGTTCTCAGTAGACTCTCACTCAAACAAAAAGGCCCATTATTTGGACATTGCTGCGCCCTTCCATCTCTCTTTTCCTCTTTGCGACGGCCCGACTAAACAGAGGGTTAGGATCAACAGATCGTTACATTTGAGAATAGAATTCTTTGATAATGCCAACTACATTTACTGGTTATCCGTTTTTGTCCTCCAAGGCAAGATTTGAATTGATTCTCTTATCTTGCGTTGTGGTGCAAACACACGCCTTCTCTTGCCCAGGCGTCCAATGTTTCTATCGACCGTATCTCCGGGTCTAGCTGTTTTTTTTTTGTTGTTGTTGTTTTTTTAAGTATTTTAATTTTTAAAAAGAAGCTGTACCCTGATGTATCCTTTTTTTTATGAATGTTACTTAATATAAAATTTATCCTCGCTCCGTCCAATTCATTTTCAATCCCTTTTTTTTTTTTTTTTTTTCTTTTTAATTGAAGTACATGCTTTCTGACTCAGTCATATTGCAGCAGCCGAGCATAGGCGCACTCAAGTGTATAACTTTACATGCTAGTGTCAGAAACATACCTTTTTAAAAAAATCTTTTAAAACATGCATTTTAAAATGTTCGTTTCTTCCCTTTTTGGAATGAATATGAAATTGAAAAGAGTTCCTATCGCATAACCTATTGACAGAATTCGTTATGGCGAAAGCTGGTTATTGACAGGCCAGGTTTCCCTTTGAGATGTCAAGTGTATTATATCATTTTTATTAGCTCCATGGAGAAAGCTATAGATCCAATTTCGATTATTAATGTTCACTATAGATTTTTGTGCGAACGCAGTGAGAAAAATGCAATGTTTTGCTGTTGAGGAATTCATTCGAAGAAAAATACAGATTTGATGTAATATTTCAGCCGCCAGGCCTATTGTGAACCTGATTTCCACATTATTATTATTATTATTATTATTATTATTATTATTATTATTATTATTATTATTATTATTATTATCATTATTATTATTATTNTTATTATGATGATGATGATGCAAAATATATTCTATAGTGACAGAACGCTTCAAGTAGCACGGAAAATTTAAGTCTTTAATAATTGTTACAGTGAAGTTCATTCTCCCCGATCTTTCCCCGTTTCTTTCCCTTTTTAGATGCTTTGTCTCTCTTTCAATACATCTGGGCGTTTGCAAAACAATCTCTGTCGAGGGTTTGAGCCAGCTATTGGCGGCGGCCCGACGTGAGAGTCGAAATGCCTGTAATTATCTAATATTGAACGGGCCGTAAACAGCGACACAAATCATATTGCTTTCTTCGTACTCTGTATATGTCATCTGTTTTTTTAAGCAACCGCTTTCACTTTTTTTTTTTAATTTTCCCCTTTCAGTATTATTATTATTATTATTATTATTATTATTTATTATTATTATTATTATTATATATATATATTTTTTTTTAATTTAATTAAATTTAATTTTTTTTTGCTTTTTTCTCTTTAGCGTAAGTTGCTTATTACGTTGTTTATTGTGCTTTGTCTTCATAATTGATCCTCCTTTTAACCAGAAACTAACGAGTTCCTTTTCATAACAGGGTTGATAAGCGTTATTTAAAAATGAAACCCCGACGTTGTGTGGCCAGACGGAGGTCCAAGGGCCCGAAATCACCTCGATCGAATTTCTTATATTAAGCGATTGAGTGGCGAGAATGAAATCTCATATTATAAAGCCTTAGGTCGCGGTCTGACTCGGGCCGATACTTCTGGTTTGGATAACATTAATTGGGAATTGGCTTTATGAACAATCAGCGCTGTATGTTCAGTTTAATCAGGTACATGCCGACCCGAAAGGGATTCTTTACCCACTACACAAAGGTTGTCTGGATCTTTATCCCAGGGGGCGATGGTGGTATTGGTGGTGTTGGGGTTGAGCATATTACCTCTGGAATATAAAGGACATTACTTCGTGGGTCGAATCCCAGCACCAGATCAGGGTCTGATGGGGGCCAAAATATTGATGGTGAGTTGTGAACGAGTTCGTTAACACGAAATCAAAAGTTTACTCCAAGACAATAAAGTCAACTTTGCTGGGACGGCAATCCAGCGTTTGAGCTGTCAGAGCTAAAACCCGAGGATCTTTGATTCAAATTTTGGTCCGGACTAGACACCCTTGGGAAAGCTAATTATCGAGGCTATACCAAGCCGAGCCATCTGCAAAAATTTTGCGTTTTCTGTTGAATGGGCCAAACAGGCAAACTATGCTAGAGTGATTGGATACGTCATATTTGGCCCACAGCGCTAACATAATTTTATTCGAAACAATTATATAGGTGCAGGCAAGACATACACTATGCTAGGGACTGATGATGAACCAGGCATTATGGTTCAAGCACTGAACGATTTGTTCCTGGAGATGAGGCAGAATACAGACAAGGCGTTCAAAGTCACCATGTCATATTTAGAGGTCAGTAATTAATAGGGTCATAAATAACACCAGCCTAAAACTTCAATAAAATTTAATTCAGACCTTCTATAAGTCTCTTTTCCAGGACTCTTCATTTCAAAATGATATTTGATGTGGTTTGAAACGTCCACCAAAAGGTGCACAACTTAAATGTAATAATCTTTTAAATGACTCTTCAAATAATTTTCTTTTTTTTTTGCAGATATGTATATATATAAGAAAAACCGTTTTAATTTCAAGCGGGAAAGTGTAGCTCTTTTTAAAGCAGCTTACAATAGTTTAATTGATGTATGCATTTGAGGTTCATTTCCCATTTGCTTAGCGATAATGATTTCCGCAGATGTCGCTGTTTCAAAATGATAAGTAAATATGTATGCTTAAAAGTTTTTTTTATAAAGCTTTTATTTTCTGCAAACTACGCTGCTTGAAATGTTGCTGTATATTGTGAAATTCCTAGCAGTTTTCTATCCAGTCTCATTCATTCAACACTCTTGGCTGTACATTACAGATATATAATGAAATGATTCGTGACCTTCTGAACCCTGACTCGGGGTTTTTGGAACTGCGTGAAGATGCCAGGGGCAACGTCCAAGTCGCCGGCATTTCAGAAGTCACTGCAAAGTCGACAGAGGAGGTGTGACGGAATACTTTAATGAATGAAATTCTTATAGTTTTATTTTTTAAATCCACAAATGCATTCTTTTACAATCATCTCATGAAGTCAGATGTCTAAAAAGATCAATTGTAAGGAATGTCACTAAGTCAGATGTCTAAAAAGATCAATTGTAAGGAATGTCACTAAGTAAGATGTCTAAAAAGATCAATTGTAAGGAATGTCACATTGACTTTTTGATTGTAAGTAATATGATCTTTTATCCTTCGTAATGGTTGAATATTCCTATAGAGTCATGCCATGCTAATTAGCTTTCAACATTACTTCTAGCATGTATTTTGGGCACACTAAAAATGTAAAAAAAATTGTTCCTGCAATCAGTCGATTGAAAACCAAATTCGCAGGATTGAAATAGTGATTCATTACTCTAAACAGCTGACACTTGTTCTTTGTTAGTGCTAGATCAAAGAAATGAAAAAAGGTGGGTTGAGCTATTGGATATCATTATGATCTTATTTAAGCATTATATAGGATGAATAGGCTCTAGGAATCGGCCATTTGGTATGATAAGTATTGTGTTGTCAGGTGCAGATATTTTAATTCATGCTGTTTATTTATCTTTTTAATTCGGCATCAAAGGTTATGGGGATGCTGGTGAAAGGAAATCTGGAGCGTACCCAGGAGCCCACAGCAGCCAATGCTACCTCCTCAAGATCTCATGCTATCTTGCAAGTGACAGTGAAACAGAGGAGCAGGGTGAAGAGTGTCATGCAAGAGGTATCCTCAATAACAATCTTTACATGCTCAGCCACACCTATGTTATCTTTGAATTCACTTCAGTATGGCTTGTTTTCATAGAGTGTGCTATACATTAATTGACGATGCAAGACTGAGAAGATGAACATGATAGACTATTACAAATAGAAAGAATAAAAGATAGGTGCTTAGGAAACATGGTTAGTAAAACAACGGATTCTATTATTAAAAAAAAAAGCAAATGTATCTTTCATACAACAAAGTTATGTTTAGTTGAAATTTCTTGAATAAAAGCTACAGTTAAGATTAAGATCTGTTACACAATATGTAACTAAATCATCTTTGACTTCTTGGTTGCTCTACAAACTCTGCACAAGTGAAACAGAAGAAAGAAGCTTCAACTTGATACTCAAAACTCAAAATTTAGGACCTAATGTTGACAGAAATTTGATTTTAATATTTATTTACCTATTGACTTGTAGACACAAAGCAAAGCACTTCTTAAAAGTTTTGGAGGAAATAAGACAAAATAGGTAAAGTGATAGAATGATTGTGTACATTTATAACAGAGGTACTACAAAAGTTACTACACTTAGTTCACATCTGAAGTGATTATAATTGTAAGTGCCTAATAAAATTAGAAATTGTGTTACCAAATTCACAGGTAAAAACTGGCCGTCTGTATCTGGTTGATTTGGCTGGGTCAGAACGGGCAGCTAACACTCACAACAGGGGGAAACGTATGGTTGAGGGAGCTCACATCAACAGGTCACTGCTAGCCCTGGGAAATTGCATTAATGCTCTTAGTAAGTTATTATTTCTAATCTATTATTCATAGGCTGTGTTTCATGATTCATTACTTACAATGATGAGGTTAGAATAGAAAGGTATGGACGCTTGATTAATAGCAAGATGGCATGGATAGCAGCATTTAAGGTAAATGATGGTTTTTGAAATTTTGAATATTGTCAGCTTGTGTGAAGCTGAAACATTTGCATTCCTTCCACAACCTTATGAACTGACTGTTTAACTTGACGTTGATATTTCTTTCCTCATTTTTCATTGCATTTTTAATGTGACTACATTTTTTTTTTCAAAAGGCTGTTGGTTAGAGGGGAGGCTCTTTTGTGAATTAATGCAATTTTTCTTTTTATGTTCCCTTTACAAATCTTTGTAGTTAAATTTTCAGGAGTCCGAACTGTATTTTTCATTCACCATATATTTTAGCTTCTTATCTTAATGTTCTGGCTCTTCAATTGATTGTCTTTTTCATCAGGTGACAAGAATGGTCCCAAATACATAAATTACAGAGACAGCAAACTGACACGCCTGCTCAAGGATGCTCTGGGAGGAAACTGCAAGACTGTGATGATTGCACATATCAGTCCTGCATCTTCCCAGTTTGAGGAGTCTCGTAATACTTTAGTCTACGCAGACAGGGCAAAGCACATCAAGACAAAGGTAATTGCAGGCAATGGCCTTCTGCTGTAGTTTCATTTTTGAAAAGCTAAGAGATGTCAAATGTTGTAGATGAGCAACTTTGTTTTACTTTTTGTTTATCTTAAATTATTAACTTAGTATAAAGCTATAATACATAAAGCTGTCATCAAGGTTTGGCTGGAATTTTCAGTGCAATATTATGCCTCCTCTTTGAAGTTGAAAATAATATCCTTTTTTCTGTTGACTCTGGGTAGAAATGATTTCAAAAACACAATCCTGCTATAAATAAATAAATAATTCAAGAAAAGGAATAAACTCAGTTGTGCATCTTAATTGGCTGTCAATATGTTGTGCCCACTGTTGCCATAGATTGAGAAGCATTTCAACAAATAGCAGCATCATGGATAATTACAATGGGGATAATTCTGAAATGTTTGTTTACTAATAAAAAGGTCATTGTGGAGATATTTGAATATGCTTGATTTGCATAGGTACCTGCATACTTTTAAGCATGGGAAGTTTTGTTAATATGTCAGCAAGCCTTTTATTATCTTTTTATGAGTGCTGCTAATTCGGTAAATTTTTCAGCTTGATTTTTTATAAACTCTTTTTGTCAAATTCTGTTTTCTTCTTTGGCCAGGTGCGTCGAAATGTGACAGATGTAGCCTACCACATTGCCCAGTATTCAAACATCATTTCTGAGCTTCGTGATGAGATCATGCGTCTTCGCTCTAAGCTCACCGATCAGTCTAATCATCGGCAATCTGTAGCCAACATTCAAGCTGTACAGTGTAAGTTTATTTTCAAGTTTTTCTGCTTCTGCTGTCAATATTTTCTGAGATTTATCTTCTTAATGTTTCACTTTACTCTTTTTTGGGTTCATAGTATCTTCTATAATCCCTTTTGATGTCTACATGTTCTGAGAAAGAGATTTTTTTTATCTCATTTATGTTTGTTTCCTTATGCCGTTCTGGGTTTTTTAAATTTTCATTGTTTTGTGTACGTTTACCTTCGATGTTATTTTTTCTTCATGTTTTTGTTTGTTTGTTTGTTTTTAAATGGGCATGATAGTAATAATTTCTTTGATATGAAATGAAAAAATTTAGAGCAAGCCTTTCTTTGAACTTTGAGCCATACATTTTCAATTGTTTATTTGATAGTTAAAAGTGAAGAGAGGTTTTATTCTAACATATGCTCACATTTACAATTTCAGCGGAAGTTGTAGAATCTCAAAGACGCTCTGACCGAGCAGAATTGACACATTTTAAGGAGCAGCTTCTCACAAGTTTTAAGGACCAGATAGAATTGAGGTAAGATTTATTAAAAAGAATTTAATCCTAAGCAAAGCAGAAAGTTCCTACCCTCTCTTAAAAAAGATCATGTCAACAAAAAAACATTTTTCTCAAAAGTTATTGAATTTTAAATGCTCAAAAAAAAAAAAAAAATTACAGTAATACCTTACGCACATACCTTTTTTCTTTTTTCAGTCTGAAGTAGCTCTGGGAGGTGCTGTTTTGCCATTTATGTCTTATTCAGGTGCTCTTGAAAGGTTGCATCATCAAAGCTTCTTTCAATGCGTATCTGTTCAGTATTTTTTAAATAAGACACTCTTTGTGGGCCTCTATATCTTTGGCCTTTTCTCTTTACCTTGACCAAGGTGTTCCAAGTCCTTCACGCAGGATAAAGTGTTCTACAAACTGCATTTCCTTTTCCTTTCACTACTGATTTGAATTCAGTGCATTCTCAACTGTCTTTATATTTTCATGCTTTTTTTAATCATTATTCAATTTCTCCAATTTTTGTGGCATATTTCATCACAGACGAACCTTGATGGAGTTGAACAATGCTTCTATGGAGATAAGCCTGGAAACTAATAGAAATCAACTTGTTATTAGCGAGTGGGTATTAGTTTTGTTCAATGTATTGGCGTTCTTTTTGTTGTTGTTGTTTCCTTATCAAATGCAATTTTATCGTCTGTTCAAAAAAAATATGCAGATCACCACAACAAACCTCAATTAATGTCCGCAAGCGTTATTAGAGTAAATAATCAGTTTTGAATTAAGTTGACTATTTTATGTCAAATGGCTTAATACTTTTAAATTCATAAATTTTATTCATGATCCTTAAATTTTAAAGAGCTAGATTATAATCAGTTTAATGATTAGGGAAAGAAAAATTTTAATAATCAAGCAAAGTGATAGTTAAATACTTTAATGAATAGGGAAAGAAAAATTTTAATGATCAAGTAAAGCTATATTGAATGTTGCAAAAGAAATGTATTGATGTACATTGAACCTTTTCAAATATTATTTCTCTCACATTATTTCTTTAAAATAACTCATTGTTCTTCAGATTCCAGGTTGATTCAACTAGGAGAATCAGAAACAGAGACAACAGCACATTGACAGACAACAAATACCTGGGTAAGTTCTGTAATCTCAAAAGGATTTTTAAAAATTTTAACCAGCTTTTTATTGGTTCAACGATGGAAATTGGTAGTTTTAAAAACTGGTCATTCTTAAGATGAATTTTTCCAACAAACTTACTCATATATAATCAATAGTTGACACTTTCTGTAAAGGAAATGTAAACTTCAAGACCCTTACAAAATCTAAAAGTAAGATAAATGAAGATTTTTCTGTCTATTATTGCATATTAAAATTTTATATTTTTTTTCAAGATCATTATAAAAAAAATGTCATTTATTGATTTAATTTTTTTTTTAAATAACTGGCAGCAATGTGACCCAATAGTGCTGAACATGTATGACATCACATACCTCTCCCCCTTTTTACCTCAACTTCCTCTCCACGTGACAATGACTGATCAGATGAAGAGAAAGAAAATGAGGCCCCTGCAGGTGAGACTGTCCCAGAAGTAGAGCCTGTAGAGGTGAGAGTGGCTAGAGATGAACTACGGGTTCTTCATGAGGAGAAACATAAGACTGAAAGAGTGAAAGCTACAATACGCCGAGAACTTGATACTGCCAGAGAGAAGACACAAAAGCTAGAGGAGGTAGCTTGTCTATGAATTGGACTTTGTTTCTGTTTTTTTCCTAAAATCATCATGTCAAAGATTTATGGTCTTGTATCGTCATGTTTAGTCAGTTGAAAGATTGGTGTTGTATTCTGTTGTGTTTATGTTGCATTATGTTGTTTAATCATTCTATAAACAAAATGTCTGAATATCAGTATCCTAATGAACAACACAATCAGTGTCTAAATTCTGTTTAATCAGGCCAGCTTTTCATATATATTCTTAGTTTATACACATATCCAAGCAATAGCTATGTAATCCAAATTCAAATTTCAAACTCATGATTATCCATGGTAGTACTTAAAGCTCAAAGCGTCCAACACTTGCACTTTTACTTCCTATAAACATTGGAGCTTGATTATAGGAATCAGCTTGGTTATGAGTTTTTTTTTGAGGCAATTAGAAAAAGAGAATAATATGGAATGACCAAAAAAAAAAAAAATCCAAGTGTAAAATCCCTTAGCCTCTAACTGTTTAGCGTAAGTTGTTCTTTATGGCAATTTTAAAGAATAAAATGTAATTCACCCTGCCCTCACCTTCCAAACCTTTTGAATTCATCAGATGATCCCTATTCGCATCAGTTCAGCTGATCAGCAGGAAATTCTGCACCTCCTATGTAAGGTACATCAACTGGAGATTGCATCCTTAGAAGGGCAGGCAGCAGGTCTGTTGCGAGACTTTCAGATCCGCCATAAAGACATGGTGATCACTCGTTTGCAACACTGGAGGTCTCTAGCAGATGACATTATCCGCAGGCAGCGACAGATGTTGGAAGGTAAAGATTCAAGGAAAAAGAATTTCCTAGATATTTACAAGTAAAGAAACCTCAAAACCAATCCCAATGAGTCAGAGGTTGATTGCAACAATTTTGTAAAATGTGTATGAAAAATATGTTTAAGCTTTGTTGTATCATTATTTATAGACATTGAAGAGATTATGGGCTAATTCCAAGTATTTTGGCCTGTACCATAAAAATGAGCACTTCTATTTTGTCCTAGCTGTAAAAGAAGTGTGGTATAATTTTAAAAAAGTAACATTATTTTTTTTTTTGTATTGTTTGAAAATTCAGGTCTTAAGAACTTTACAGAATTTTTTTTTTAAATGTTTTTTATGACGAGCGATTGATTTTTTTTTTTAAGTGCAGTATGGTATAAACCCATCCTCTGGTTTCCAATCAAAAAGCAATATTATATGATAGCCAATTTAACTGAAGTGTCTCCTGGGTTGAGTAAAATGAAATGCAGGCTGATAGGCTACTGATCCCGTTATGCAAGCAGCATTCTGTCAGCTTGTCAAATCTTGCAACAAGCTTTTAGTCTCATCTGTTCAAGTGGGTGGACCTTTGTTTCATTGGTCACATCTCAATGCCATTGTAAACGGTAAACTTTTAATGTTCTACTTAGATGAAGCTTAAATGTAATCTCCCAGAAAGTCAAAAGAAGTTTTTTTTTAAGTTTTTTTTTTTTTTTCAAAAGAATTGGTTTTAATTCTAAGAATTTCGAGAACAGTTTTGACTATGTATCTCAAGGATATTTAGAAGCAAGAGTTGGTTTGGTATTTTCAGTAGATGTCAGTGAATATAAACATTGGAAGCTTAATTCTCAATTCAAAATCTCCAAATAGTGCTTTCATCAGATTGAATTTTTTGCCAGATACTAAAACCATTTATGTATATATGTAATGGAAAGTGGTTCAGAAAGTTTAAGAAAGAGGAATATTATGACTGGTGACAGGCTAGGATGAAAATTAAAATATTAGAAGCTTACACATGAAAGCTTTTTTTACTTTTCCCATAAGAACTTTCAATGCTTATTAATTTAATAGTAATTTTGATTATGTATCTAAGTATTCAAGAAAGCTATGCATTTCAAAATTCTAAAATATATTAATTACTATGGGGCAAAAATTGATGTACCATTTTCATGGGATCGCAGTTAAACAAATATAAACAACAGAGAACCAAATTTTTATTTGCGAATTCTAAATGATACCAATATCAGATTTCAGAATGAAAAGAGTTACATATTTTTTTGTCCTGATGTTGGTCAACGAGATGTTTGAAAAGTGGATAAAATAGAAATCCTACTTTTGTAAATTCAAAAATTTTCATAAAAGACTTAGCATGAGAAATCAATGTATATATATATCAGTTTCTTTACCTGAAGATGATCAAAACAAAGTGTTTCAAAAGCATGTTTTCGTTATTCAGTTACAGTAGTAAAAAAGAATATTAAAAAGAGCCATAAATTTATTGTTGTCAAAAAAAAACCCAAAAAAACACCCTGGATCTCCTTTCCTTCACATACAGAACTACTGTCTTTCAACCTAAAACATTGAAAAAATGTACAACATTAATGTTTTGAACATGAAGACAATAAACAAGGGCTTGACTTTGATAAAAAGTCATTATAAAAACATTGCCCAAATATGATAATAGTGAGATGAAATAAGAAAAGCAATGGTATTCATTTGTCAATGATGCATAGTGATAAGATGACAATGATGGTGATGATGATGAAAATTAGATTATAAAGGTAGAGGGATAATGATTATGATTTTGTCAAAAGCAAATCTATAGCAACAATGTTTTACTGTTTTAATGATAGGAACATAATATTTTAAAATGAAGTAACATTTCTGATGTTCTCTAATGAAACTTTGAAACCAAGACTTTGAGTCAATGTGAACTTGAGAAGTTTTTCTTCTTTCATGAAGAAGTATTATGTAAGGTCTCGAGTCATTTTCAACTTACCTAAAAAACTCATTTTGGGCAGGTGAAAATGATGCAGCTCGTTATGACTCAATGTATATTATCAAAACATTAAAAATGAGAGTCTGTGACAGTCAAGTACTATCTGAGAGATGAAAGAATTCTAAAGACTTTACATGTTCATGCACATGTCACCTATTTCCCAATCAGCTCTGCAAGAGACTGATCATAAGATAAAACATACATGCTAACCAGTGAAAAAATCCTGATTGATCACAGGGAACGTTCATGTACATGGTTTCATTAGGCTGCCCATTGCTGTAAGTCAACCACTTCTGCCATTTGAAAGGTAGTATTACGTATATTATGTATGTCACACATGGTCAGACCCTGCCAATTTGCATAAGCATTTCGCATTCATTGATGAATAATTACATATTGCAGATACAAAACAGATCTGTCAATTTTAACCGCAGAGTGTAAAACAATTTTTGTGCGATTGAGGAAAAACTGAATGACAAGTAGCTGTGGCAGCATTGCATTTGGATATGAGAGTATAAGCGTGAGATTTCTAAGGTGCCCCTTATCTGAGATGGTTTTAAAAGACAGACTGACGTAAACTTTGCAGTAGAAGGTGCAAGTAAAGTTATGAATTTATAGAAGAACTAGTGGAATCAGGGTAGGATAACAAAAATAATTTAGAGTTTGAGGACTGTTGAAAGATAGTTTTTAGGATATGTATGTTGTGTATTCCCTCACCAAAGCAAACGTACCAGGTGCAAACTGTGAATAGGAACATGAACCTTAAATTTAGGGAAGTGTGGCTCATCATCATTGCATTCAATGAAGCAAAAACCATTTTTTATAATAACAAACCTTAGACCTGGAGAGAGCTATCAAACCTTTAAATTATTTTGCTTTTTTCTCAGAACACAAAGTGGAGAAGCCTCCTGAATTAGATAAACTGTATGAACTCTATGCAGAGGAACAAAACTCTCGCAAAGTCAAGGCAGATGACATCTCTTCATTTTCTTCAATTGATAAGGTCAGTAATAAAAAGCAATCACTTACAGGTTGTTATATAATGATTAGAAAACCTGAAATATGGAGCAAAATTTACTCGTCTCACATTTGCTTTTGTTAATACCATTTTTTCTCATTTGCCCCTGGTATCTCAGTAACTGAATAGCCTATTGTATTTCTTTAACTCAACATATTTTTAGTTTTTGCCTCAGCCAAGATTGTAAGCATGAATTCCAAGACAAATGAAAATAATATTCCAAAGAAAGTCTGAATTTTGAGCTATAAAATGATAAGTATTACAATACAATCAAGTTCACAAATAAACAAGTTTCAGTGTGCTCACACACAAATTCATGTGAAGGCTGATTACAAAATTTCAGATCTTGATGATTCTTCTAATTTTTTATTGTAAATAGGTAATGTTCTTGTTTTTCACAGATTGCATCATTTTCAAATTTAAACAATCCTTCTGGAACCCCTAAGAATGGAGAGTAAGTGCTTATTTTATTTGATTTTTTTTTTAATTAAAATGTGACATAAGAAATTATGTAATTTTTTTTTTTTATTTTTTTAAAGGCAAACATGTCAATTAAAGACTACAAAAGTAATTACTAACTTCTTGGCGTTTGCATGAATATTTGTTTCTATAAAAAATTGCACCAGGATTTGTGAGCTAAAAGTCAAAATTTTCAGAGCCACTCCTAGTATGCTTGTTTCCATTTTTTTTTTTCAGGCAGGCCATAAGTGATATGTAAATCCTCCTTAATAAACTCTTTTGGTCAAATCCTTCTCCTTAGCCTTTTTTTGACAGTGGAACATGATGACCTCAAAGCTCTGTAGGGTTGTTTTCATTTTGTTCAAGTTGAAGCCTACTAGCTTTAGCTCTAGATTTTAAATGTCTTCTTAACATCATTGTGCTGTATTTTGATTGCCAATTGCTGTCAGAAACACCAGCATTAACATCCTTTTTGTCAGGAAAATACCAGTCAGTTAAAAAATACTTTGCATGAATCGGTGCTGATGTCTGTCAGACTTGCTTGAAAAAAGAAAACCAAGAAACAGTTTTATCTTGAAATAAATGGAAAATGATCTTGTGAATAATGATGAGTTGTTACATTATGTGAAGGCTGAAGTTGGTTGCTTTGCTAAATTTAGCAAAAGCATCACTTACACGAGTCTACATTTTTGCAACTCAGCGTTTGTTCAGTATATAGTACTGTGGGAGCTTAGAATAAGCATGTAAATGAATTGAAAAAGACGAATCTTTTTTCTCTTCTAAGTTAACATTGAAGAAAAGCAGTAGCAGATATTTTGAGCAGTCAGGTAAATCAATAATATGATGGAGTCACACCTTTTAAAACTGAATCTAAAATATAAAATGAATCTTTGGTAGGTAATTCTCAAATATAAGATTTTGATACTGTTAGAAATGCCTCTCAATTCCCTTTCAAATGGTGAAGGAAAATTTGCTCTAGCGTATTTTTGCGCCAAGTTATGCCTGTTTAATGTTATTAAATTAGACAGTTTTAAATTTCTTAAGTTTTGAAAACATCACATTTAAAAGTCTGCAGGGATTGATTTATTTTAAAAATTATGTACTGAAGAGTAACAAGAAGACCTCAAAATATCAATATAAGAGGAAAAGAAGAAAATTAATTGTAAGGATGCTTACACAATATTAACATTTTTGATATATTCAATTATATCTAAAAAAATTTGAATGATGAAAATGTACAGAAATGTTCTTTCCCATTGCAAACATGGTTTTCAAATGAATTCGAGTATATTCTTTTCAGTCTGTGTCTATAAGGAATCACATTTGTAAAATAATCTTTTATTACATTTGGGTCACTCTGTTACAAAAGATATCTGTAACCGTCGTTTAGCAGAGTAAGGCCTAAAGAGCATTGATAGGCTCAAGTTAGTGAGCCAACCAATTTTGGCTTTCATTTTATGCTTAACTTTGCATAAAAATATGCTGCAGCAAAAATTTGTTCACCATTTGAAAGGGTCTGTTGTAAGAGTATTTGTGTCACAGATAATTATCTCACAACTTGTAGAACTAGTCTGGGACTGGCCTCATAGCCTTCATGGCTATGTGTATAGTCACATAATGCCCACAGCCGCAAAGTTGAAGTGAATGTTCTACCTCAAGCTCTATATTACCAGGGATATCTCTAACTTGTTGCTTACAACATACCAACTGAACATCACAGTCAACGCGTAATACTGTCATTCAAAGAAATTCGAGTGTTTCGAAAAGGCTGGTATCTAACTAGTTGGTCACGGCAATTATTTTCTCTGCATGTTTTAGGCCTTGATTGTTGTCAGTCAAATTATGGCATTGTCAATGACACAAAGTGACACAAAGTCTCTTTTTTTGCTGCCCATTTCTCCCTCTCTCTCTCTCTCTCTCTCTCTCTCTCTCTCTCTCTCTCTATCTGTCTATCTATCTATCTATCTATCTGTTCATCTCTCTATTTTTCTCTTGCCCTCTCTCTCCTTCTCTCTTTTTTACTATCTGTTTATCTCTATCCATCTTTGTCTCTCTCATTCTCTCTGTTTCTGTCTTTATCGGTTTCTGAGTCTCATTTTCTTTACAATCTCTTTTCTCTTCTTATTTTCTATCTATGTGCCATTCTCTTTTCTTCAGTGATTTGTTTCAGTTTGCCCAAATTGATAATTACAACATTATGCAAGCCTGTAAATTATAACAAAAAAAAAAGTTCTTGTTCTCGTAAAAAGAAAAAAAAGACTTGACAATTGGCTCTTCTTTTTCTTTTCACTTGAAAATCATTACAGGACTAGATATGTTTATCATCATCAACCAAAAACACTCTCTTCTTATGGCATGCCAATGTATTGGCTCTAAGGCACTAAGTGAGAGACTCTGAGCCAATCTTCAGGCTTTAAAAGTAAGAAAAAAATTTTTTAGTCTCAAAACTCTTAGAAACGTTACAGCACAATTGATCTTATTCCTCAGGGAGGCTGAACAGGAAGACAGCAACAAAGTGTTTACCCGTAGTGCAAAGGCAAAGCAGATTGCGCGTGTTGAGGAATTAGGTCACTTACATGCTAGTGATCTTGACCTTCATGTCTCTGCCAGTGGTGATGGTGGCGATGGCATAGAAAGTGCCTTAGTGTTAGGGTCATCGTCAGTATCCCCCGGGGCTCGATTTGCTGATGCCCCTTCTCGTATATCTTATGAGGACAAGAACGTTATCAATGCTAACACACGCAATATTGCAGCCCTAGCAGCACGCAAACGAAACCAAGCCCAGGCCCACAGGCCGCTTTACCGACCTATAGATGATGATGACTTTGATGATTTTGGAAATGTGCTGACACCAAGCAGGCTGGCTCAGCACAACAGATATATGGAGTGGGGGGTGGCTGCAGGTGGGGCAGCCCTGCACTTTGAGGACGCTGATGTTGATGGAAGCCTCCCACCATTGCGCTCAATTGGAACTGTTGGGAGCCGCAGGTTACAGGAGCAGGAGGAGGCTCGTAGAAGGGCTGTACGCTATACAGGTGGAGTGAGCGGTGGCAATAATTATAACAATGGCGGTGGATATCTAGAGGTAGGTTGTATTGAATTGGTTGCATATGTGTTTGGCTCAGATCATGGGTACATTCTGTGTCACTTGTAATTCAAAGGCTTAATCTAATTTAAAATATGAAATTTTGCCCTTCATTGGATTTTGAATTAAAGAAAAATGGCTAACGAGACAAGGCAAACCAAGTTCTGTTTATTAAGCTGGCTGGATTTATGATAATTAAAATTTTAGTAGAAAAAAAGCTGTAAAATATAGGATTTAAATTGTTACATTTTTCTAAGCAGCCATTTAAATGCCTGTGAAACAGCTCAAGACTCACAAAAAGTCTCATAAACAAAAAATCCGTGAAGTATCTAAATGGCCGTAATAGACCAACGTAAAAGAACTACCAATGTATTTGACTGTTTGAACGCAGATCGGGTATAAAATATGTATTCCGTGCGTTACCCTTGGTGTCACAGTTAACAGTCCTAAAAACGGCCTTCTCGCTACCTCTTAAATATCTCAGATGGATTTTATAGAGAGTAAATATGATACACTGCTATCTTTGTTTGATGAAATGAGCTCTATGCGAGGGTTTAATACTGTAATATGTAAGTTTACCAAATTTATCTTGATCGCGGAAGTTTGGTGTCATGGCTGTAACGCACGGAAGATGCAAACATCATGGGATAAACGATCCTAAATTTTATCGAAACAGTGTACTGGCAGTTGAGGATCTGGTTATTTTTAGCCATGATGTTAACAATTTTGCAAGGGGAAATGAATATCGGAAACTAGCCAATGATTTCCCTTTGTGTCCTGCTATTTGCGCTTTCGTTATGCACGCAAGACTTTCAACGTTGCTCTAAAAATCCACTTCCATCTGTGTCTACGAGTGTTTTTTCGGAGTAAAAAAGGTAAGAAACTGTGGTTAAGACATTTTTCTTTTGTTTCATAGCACATTTGTGGAAAAATACCATTTAAATTTTGTTTTAGGTGCCTAGATCTAATGTTTTCGGATAACGTAAAAACACATTTTGCTTGAAAATGACCCTAAGTAACAGATCAGAAAGCATTAATCACATAATTTAATCCTTATCAGGACTATTTTAATGCCATTTTGTCGTTTCAACATTGTTTGTTTATATCTAAGCTCGTCAAATCGAGGGACACGACAATAAAGCACAGCTCTAGATGAGTTCAGTGTCTTGGTCACGAACGAATGTCTGAACTACTCTTTTGATTCAATAGTTTAATATTTAAAAATAGGAAGCTGTTCTCAATATTTTTAGTTACTTCTTTAAAAAAAGAGACAGCTTACATCCTACTAACCCTTCGTGTTTCGCGGTTAGGGGAACTACTTTCCGTTCGTTACTTTTCAAATTTTATAGGCCTGTAATTGATAATTTTCTCTTTTCCTCTGTCTCTCCAACTTAGGTGACTCAAAGTCAAACTTATCAAGTTGGTCAGTACCTTGAGGTGTTTCTGTACGCAGAAAATGGTGCTCGCCGCCCTTACCGGGGCATTGTAAGTACTACTTTTAATTGTCAGCTTTAGTCTTTAGCCTTATCTTAGGGCAAGTTAGCATCAATCTTTGTATCAATTGCTCACTATGTTCATTCTACATTTAGCAATTTTAGGGAATTTCACATTTGTAATATATATGTGTTATCGGTACGTGTCGTTGGATTAAAGAAAAGCTAAAGGCAGGTGAGCACTAATAACTGTTTTAGTGGTTTGAAAACTTTTTTAAGTAGCGATATGATTTGCCCACTTTTTGTGTATTTCTGCAATTCTTTCAGAACACCTATCTTATAGCCATGCCGTATCATTTGCTTAATACAATGCCTGCTTCATCGGCATGTAAAATATAAGTGAGATAAATATCTTACTCTTAGTGCTGTTTGTCATTGACATTGATTGTCACAATAAACTAGCTTAAACTTAAGGTCCTCTTCATTTTGTCCACAACCCCTCTCTATACAGATCCAAGACTGCATTGATGGGGAGTGGGAGATCAGGTTCATGGAGAAGAAGGGGGATGCTTATGTGTGGCCAGAGAAGGATGACATTTCTCTTATGCCTGGGAGTGACATTTCTCAGATCTTGCCACCTCCAACTTTAATCGGAAGAGGGAAATACAAGTTCATTTCCTAAAGATTGTTTTGGCTTCCCACCCTCAAATACAATTTTCTTTTCTTTCTTTTTTTTATTTCTAGTGCATTTTGAATTTGGAATAAACCTTTGAATTTTATTTCTTTGTCTTACTTATACTTTTTTCTCTTATTTTTGTTCTCGTTATGGTTTTGGTGTCCCAGTTACATACAGAAGAGACAATTATACACTATACTGGTGTTTTACTGGGAGGATTATATTATTTTAATGTTCAATTTACTTAAAACTTTTGACAGTTGAAAATTGAGTGCTAATTGAAATGGGCACTTGGGATAGTCTAAACTGTACAGACAAAACTTTGAATCTTCATTCTTCTGTGCGTGACGGTGTCCCGTATGAGTATGGCTTGTTACAGATCTCATATTTATTTTATTCTGTTAATTTATATATATATGATTGCAGGCCAGATCTGCTTCCTATCACAAAGTGAATGAAGGTTTACAATAATATAACAGCAGAGCTAGGATTACCATATGGGACACCAAGTAACGCACAGAAGATTTTTAACAGCATATCTAAAAATAAGTGCCCTGAAATAACAAAAATGTTTGCTGCTCTGGGAGTAAATGTTTATGATAATATAGTCTTTAGCCTGTTCATTCACCAGATTTCATTGCTTTCATTCAAAAAAAAATTTGGGGGGAAGATGTAACAATTGGTGTACCCATGATCTGAGCCAAACACATATTATATCTTCATTCAGTGCTATGACTGTTTAGAAAAGAACTTTACTGATGCTTGTACTGTAGAGACCGTGGTTGTGTAGTTGTTTGTAGACCAGAAAGCACTAGGCGATTCCTAGGACAAGATAACACACAACACAGGAGAAAGTGAAGTACAAACGGCATAACAACTGGCCACCGGCTCTACTTCTCACTAAGGACTCTCATTCTTTTCATCCATTTGCTTTGTTAATAAAGTTGTTGTTTGTTTAGATCAACCTTGCTTTATTGCATCCTAAAGTACTATATCCTTATTTAAACAAACATGCTGGAGTACTTTTGAAACTTTAAAATGACATTGCAGTGAGCTAGAGTGATGAAGTTATCATCTCATAAGTATTAATTATTAAGTTTATATATAAATATTATTTCTTGATTTTTTCTATATGAGGAAAAAGTTTAGGATTGCACCAATGGTTTTTGTTTTTTTTAGTATATAGATAAAAAGACAAAAAAGCCTTTAAATTACAATTGCATTCTTTATAACTATATCCAGAAGATGCAACTCAAGAAAATGTCTTCTCTTATTGTAGGAAAAAAAATCTATTTGATATTTAATTTTAATGAAATTAGTGACAGCCCATACTGCATGGAGTGCCAAATTCCTTTGCAGAAATCAAGAAACCAAGCCCGCAGAATATCTGAACAAAAAGGCAACATGCAACGTGTTCGTGCACGAAGAAAATTGTCCAACAACAACACTCTCCGTCCAGGAAGAGGTGAGAGCTGATATATTTAAATTTATTTAAATCTCAGCTTGTCTACTTCACAAATAAAAGTACAGTTAAGTGGTGCAGTATGTTTCTCTCTCTGTCTTGTTTGTTTTTACGTGGACATGCAGAGGCAGGAAAATCAAACTAGGGCATCCAAAATATGTAAAATTCTTTTAAAGGCAGGATTTGGCCATGCATTGTTTGCCCAACACAATGGTGACTACAGATTCATTTCTTTCTAAATTGAAACAAAGGCTGCTTTCCATTAGTTTGGAAGACATTTGTTCCACTGCTAGACAAAAATTTGAGTGTCATCTTAAGTATAAGCTTTATTGTGAAAGAGCAAAATTATATCATTTTACTGTTTTCACACTGCATATTGAACATTCTTTGCACACATGATTAATTTATCAAGCTATTCTGTTAATCCATTTTATCAAGTTCAGTATATTTTTTGCAAAACATTGCTATATAGAACATAAAGCAATGTTCTGAATTATATTTATTTGTAAAGTGCTTTTTAGCGTGGTTTCAACACTCTGAACATATAGCACCTAATTGTGTTATTCAACTGTGAAGGTCCCTGAAGTCTGTGTTTTGCTGTTTTTGTTTTATGCTATAACATTCAACACTATTTTATATTTTAAGCAAGATATGACCTTAATTTATTGTTATTGAAACCTTTTGAGTTTTTGTGCACAAATGCTGAGATTCTGATTCTACAAAGCAGAATGATTTTCTGCAAAGAGCTTTATGAAATTGTTATGAATTAACAATACTTGCCAGCAACTTCTTTAATTGTAGATCTGAAGCAGCCATCATTGGTCATGTCTTACCTCTGCTCAGATGATTTCAGCGAGCTTACCTTACCCTGGTTTTTTTTCCTCCTATTAATCTCTCTAGATTTTCTTTAAAGTTATTCTTTGTCCATCTCTGCTTTCCTTGGCTTCATATTACTCAAAACTTTTATGATGATTCAAGTGTATTATTCACTGCATTAGTCTTCCAACATGGGCCTCATTCATGCTCATTTAACAAAGACTTGTTTGATTACCTATCCTTTTGAAATTTATATCAGTCCTCTAAACCCACTGACTAGGCCTACCAGACTTTTTTTTGCCTAATAATTCCCTGTGTACCAGACAATTCTTGGGTATTTTAAAAAAATCACTGCGCATTTGTTGGTAAAGATATACCTATGAAATTTGTACCATACTTTTTCAAGATAATAAAGATTACATTACAAAAGAAATTTTGAGTCTATATCATTTGGTTGATTTTTTAGATCCAGATAAGGATTTAAATCTAGCTCCAACTTGAGGCTGGGGTTTAGATCTAGACTTGTTATCCATGGTGAGTCTCGATTTGCTCCTACCTTTTCCTTTCCCTCTGCCTTTGGCCTTTTTACCTTTGGAGGCTAATAATGTGGATCTTATACATTTCCCACAATGCTATCAATATCTAAACTTTCATCATAGTCTAAATCTACGAGACTCCATCTAGAATTAGTCGGAAACTGGTAGCTGCTAGAGATGTCGTAAAATTGCTCTCCTGCTCGTACTAATTGTCTGAAACTTACTTCACCTATATCATTCGAAAGCTAAATAGCTAAGCTAATGGACGCCGCAACTTATACGGCAACTGTGGCGATATTTACATGGGAAAAAAATTTGGAAATTGGAACCCGAAGGAGTTGCAGATTGGTATTTTGCTATCCACAAAATTTTCCCTCAAACACTGCGGGTAAAGTAGCCAGTGAGTTAAAACCTACAGCCAGATATAAAATAAAAAAAAAATTTAGGAGGCAGACTCTTTTCCTGCCATCTTTCATGCTGAAACCATTTGAAAATGTCTGATCATCTAAACATGCTATGAAACACTATCACTTTTAGAAAAAAAAAAAAAAAGAGAGAGAGAGAGAGAGAATAAGCAAATGCATTTCAATTTACGTAAATTTTGAGGGTTAACATTTATTTCTGCAGGTAATGACGATACCTCAACAGTTCGGTCTGGCACACCCACTACTATCTCTTCTGAAAAAGCCAAACGTACTAACAATACTCATGCTGGCAGGGGAAAGCGAAGTAAGCAGGTTTTT